>JABSTQ010010281.1:600000-1155599 GCA_013358835.2 Ixodes persulcatus
CAATTGATCAACTATAGTAGAGCTTCTTTATAATAAAGATATGGTGAAGCAAACTTAAAGCATGCTTCTAATACTGTTGGCACTGATGTAATGAAATTTTTTTAAATTTAAAAACCAACTTTACTGCACAGAGGTTCTACTAGATACTAGCTTATGCTTGCATATGTCATTCATGTATGAATCCTGAAATATTGAGCATGCACCTGTGTAACGTTAAGTGCCCACCCGCCACTGTAATAACATTTGAAAATGAAATGTATCTTAATCCTACAGATAGTCAGGACATGCAGTGAGCAGCAGGATGCATATTTCTATCTCCTTATAATAAGTGAAGTATCATTCTTGATTAATAAGGATTAGCGGGACCTACTAAATTGAGCGAGACGTAAATTCGTTAAAGTTAGCGGCCGTGTCACATTTTTTTCTGATTCTTTAATCACACTTTGTGTTTAAAAGAGTCATGAAACGCTTTTCCAACTTTTTCCTGTTTAGCTTTTCTCCTCAACTCATAAATCGCGCATTCTACCAAACAGTTCAAGAAGACGAAAAGAGGGGAGTCGCCTCTTGCTCGGAATCTCCTTTGTATACCCGGACAGAGCCATTGTCCCCCTAGAAGATTAGCCCGTCGCTCAAAATTCAGACAAAAGTTGCTTTCCCCATCCCGTTCACCCCGAAGCTGACAGTGTTGTGGAAGCTACGTGCTTCTTGGGCCAGCCACACTTTTGCCACGTGATCACGCTCTCTCGCGCATACCCACGCGCAGAAAATGAGGTCAGGTGATGAAAGGGGGGCGGCTGATTGGTCCGGCAAGGGCGTAGCTTCCACCACAATGTCAGCTTAGGGGTGAAGGGAATAAGTGAGCTCCGGTGTCGTGTGACGTTCGTTTGGACCCAGTGACGCGCTGCGGGGGCCCGGTGACGCGCTGCGGGGTCCGCGGATGTATCACAGTGAAAAGCCAGAGAGCTTACGATGGGAAGGAGGTACGAAATAGTCCGCCGTGTTTTCAAAGTTTCGTACCGAAAGTCAGGCTTTTGACTTTCTATCTTTTTTCTTTTGGCCCACTGAACGATTTGTGATTAGTAAAATCCCAATATAAGTTGATTTATTCCAGCCCAAAATTCGTTTCATGGGCCCTTTAAAGTAAGCAAAGGACATATCAAGTGCATTCAAATGGCGATTCGGGCTAGTTGGTTTGTATCACGTTTCAAAGTGCTGAAACCGCACAAGGGCAATAAGAAAAGGGATGACAACAGGGCGCCCTGTTGTCGTCCCCTTTCTCATGGTTCTTGTGCTGTTTGGCACTTTGAAAGGTGACATATCAAATGGCCACCCCAGACTCCTGAGCCCATCTAGATAACTAAGATGCTCTTCCATGTTTACTGCTTCTCCGAAAATGCTGGCGTAAGGCGAAGAAGCTTGAAATGCGGTCATCGGTGCAAAGCAGTGAAACCCGACGTGCCCGCGCCGGTTTAAAATGGTGAAGCCCAGGCTATCACTTGCCCCTCCTGCATTTCTGCTCTTGGACCTAACAAGCACCCCAGTGTTTCAAGAATATCTCTAAATATCTAAATAATTTCAAGAATATCTCTCTTGCTCACTCGGTATTTAATTACGGTAAATATGTGATCCCGCTTCCACGTGTGTAAACAAATATTATCAAAAGACTCACTCCGATAAATCGAGTTCGTTCTCAAGAGCTCCCGTGCCGGAGCACATTTCAGAGGAGATGCACGCGTCAACAATTTGATCGCTCGAGTAAATCGTGCGGTTCGTCCGACAGATCCGACACTCCATTTCACGATGCGGTGCACCGCAGAGAATGCTACGAGCCGTCAAAGCCAATCAATGCCTCATGGGCCAATCAATGCCTGATGGGTATCACAAGGCAAGCAGCCATGTAGCCATGTGCTACATTTAGAGTGCTGGTAGCGTCCAGTGCAATTCGTCGTACGGTGAAACAAAGTGTGGCAAATCATAATACCAGGGTCCGAAAGACCACCAAAACGCTCACACGGCTTCTTGGATTGAGTGCCACTTCAAGAGCAGTCTGTGAAAGAAGGCCAAGACCAGTTGGAAGTCCTTGGGCTGCAGGATGTCACTGTCCTCGTACAGGGAGAACATAGCTTCCGCCAGCTGCCGACAGTCTGCGGCAAATGAGACGGCGAATGGGATATTCGCATGTTTTCCTTCTCTCCCACTTCAGTGGTGCCTCAGTAATATGGACTGTTACTATGGATACCTTGCTGCACACGACGAAATTTTCAAGGACGAACTGGGTAAGTTCATGCATTTCTGTATCATTACGACGGACGATTCACATTATGGACTCCTTTCTGGGGGGAACAAAGTTGTCCACATTAACGAGACATTACTGTACTGTGCCCCCCAGTGTGGTTGGCCCACCAGTCTGCAATCCATTTGTTAGGCCAAAAAATAACCTGCGGCGATTGGGAACCGTCTGGTTGTTGCCCTAAAATAAAATTTCGAAATTCAGTTCACTGTTTCACCAAGTCGCGCAACTCCAAACAAAAATGAGCCCCGGAAGACAAAGTTGGGGACGTTTAACTACATGCCCAAAATCGAACGGCTGTCGACCGCTAAAAGTGGGAATGTACGACTGCCACTTCGAATTGAATAGCACAGCATATTTCTAACTTCAACACTGCAAACAGCCGGTACACGTACTGTGGCTTTCCCTCGCACCGGGAGACAATAAATGCCACAGCGCTATTCGATTCGGACCACTACTAGCCGTCCAAACTACCCGAACACCTTTCGATAAAACCCAGGAGACTGTACCAAATACAGCAATGAAAACTTGTCTGCTTACAACTGCAACACGCCCTTGTAAGGTGCAGCGAAACTAATGGCTTCCACTCTTTTGTTTGGAACCACGGCGTGACAAGCCCGACAAGCTCCTATGTTCCGTCGATGTCAAATCTGGAGTGCAATCCAACTCACCTCTGGCGGAGAGTCGGGGCAGGAGGAGGTTGGTGATCTTCACCACCTTCCGAACGTCCGACGAGCGCACCTGCCCGCTGCCGACGAGCTCCCGCAGGAAGGACACCTCCCGGGGGGTCTGGTCCGGGGTTTGGACCCCGGCGAGCCCCGCAAGAACCTCGCACACGCCGAGGTTGATCGCCGTCACCGAGACCTGCAGCGCACGGCAAGGGTTCACTCATCGCAGTGAAGTTCACGAGGCACAGATCCGATCGTGAAACGTCAACCGAAAGTTCTGTCGACGGCGGCATTCGGGCAGCAAGCAAGGCGGAGTCTCCTAACCGTTCATGTCGGGCAAAAAACGGGTAGAGGCCACTTCCAAGGTGCTGTCAATGTTTGTGACGTAACTGGCGTCGGCTTGAAGTAGGACGTCTTTATGCGATCTGCCGTAGGAATTCTGATTGTCCCGATTCATAAATTCGTTCGGTTTGATTATTTTTGTACTGGCAGTTGTTTTGTTTTAGTTACCAATGCCAGCTTAGTAGAGGACATTGTATATCGTCAGAGCCAGTCAAGCACATTCCTTTCTGTTCTTGAAAAAGGTGTTTTTCTACAGAGACAAAAATAATGAGTTTCTTTTGCAGATGCTTTACGACTTCATTGTGTCGTCCCATCAACGTACACACATGGCGGAACAGCTTCCACAGGTGGATGAGGTGGACTGATGCAAGACGCAACTGACAGTTCCAGAAAAATAAAAAGGGGAGCAAATTCCTCAACGAACGTCAAAACCTGCGTAACACCACGGCTACACAACCTAAATTTCCTGTCTATTTCCGCACCCATCAGAGCTTGCAAACCGTAGCCGCGTTGCCAATGCACACCCTGAAGCATCATGACCAGACACTAGGGCCTGCTCACCTTAAGAGTTGAGCACACCCAGAGTCCGCAGAATGCTCATTTCCCTGCTAGAAACACTAAATGTTCTCAAAGTACCAAAAACATCAGACTTTGTTTTAGAACAGTAATGCATGTATGTTCAGACAGCAGGAAGTTCGTCAGCCCCAGTGTTGTGTCTACACTGTAGACGAGGAATTTAGTCAGTGCAGTACCGCTGCCGGCCTGGGGCCTTTAGCATTCACCACAGAGTAGTGATACATGACTGCGCACTAGTATGGCGCTCATCCAGGTCGAAACGAGCAGGGGTGTGGATTGAACGCAGGATTTCTGGGTTCTACAGCACGAGCTTTCACTCCCGTGCCCCCAGCTGTGATGTATCGACACACTTGGCCACTCCTCCTCGGAACAGTGCCGCGACACTAAAATCTGCAGCAACAAGACGGCAACCTCGTGCAACCGAAACAAACCGAGGGTATGGTGCCTGGAACGCGTCTCCGACTGGTGTGTTTACCGCGTCCAAAAAAGTGGTCCCTCGATTTCCGCCTGATGACGTCGTAGCAGTGTCATGCTGTTGCCGGTCGCGATCCTGGTGGTGTCCCAACAGCTGTGGTGTATATTGTCACGAATGACAAGTGATGAGGCAACAAAAACTGAAGTAAACTAGACGTTTAATGGGGCGAACTTGTGCCCAAATTAAAAAGGGGACAGAAGATAACAGGAGAGCGTCGCGGGCGTCGATGTCGGCGAAACCGCAGGATCGAGCGCTGGGGCGAGACTGACCGCAAGGCGCCACGCGGAGCCCATTATGTACGCGCGTTGGCTTCTGGAATAATCGGCCTAGAACGTTCGGCAACGAGAACATTCGGAACTCGATCAGTCGAGAATGTTCTCGAACTCACGAGAACGCAATGTTGAAAGAATAAATAAAAGAACATTCCACCGACTGGAATCGAACCTAGACTTTCCGCTCGACAGTCAAGCGCGGTAACCACTCGGCCACACACGCGGTCGCTCGCTGACGCGCGTGGCATTACTCCCCCTTTTAAAAAGGCATTGTCTCGATGCCACGTGAAAGGCAACTAAACAGAGGCAAGACAAACAAATGAATGGAAAAATACGGAGGCTGGCAAAACACAATCCTCTCAAGCGTTGCACAAAATCACAGTTCGCAGTCTTATCGCGCGTAGTACGGCTTGACGCGCACGACGTGGACGACTTCCGGTCGTGGAGGGCGGCGTGATGAAGTCCGTGTTCCGTCGGGCATCACCTCGTAGTTCAGATCCCCAAGTCGACGAAGTACTTTGTAGGGTCCGAAGTAGCGCTTTAGGAGTTTCTCGCTTAGGCCGCGTCGTCGTATTGGGGTCCAAACCCACACACTGTCTCCGGGCTTGAAGCGAACGTCGATCCGGCGAAGGTTGTACCGGGTAGCGTCGACACATTGTTGATCTTGAATTCGGAGTCGGGCGAGCTGGCGAACTTCTTCGGCTCGTTGAGCAACCACCTGGGCGTCGGGGATCCCATCGTCAGCTGGTTCGTGGGGTAGCATCGCGTCGAGCATGGTCGTTACTTTTCTGCCATGCACCAGCTGAAACGGGGTTACTCCTGTGGTCTCTTGCACTGCCGTGTTGTAAGCAAACGTGACGTAGGGTAACACCTCGTCCCATGTCTTGTGCTCCACGTCGACATACATGGCGATCATGTCGGCAATAGCTTTGTTTAGCCGTTCTGTTAGTCCATTTGTCTGCGGATGGTACGCAGTGGATCGACGGTGACCGGTGCCACTGAGACGAAGGATCTCTTGCGTCAGCTGGGCCATGAACGAAGATCCACGGTCTGTAATGAGGACTTCAGGGGCACCGTGCCGGAGGACAATGGACTCAATGAAAAACTTGGCGACTTCAACAGCCGTACCTGATAGAAGGGCTTTCGTCTCGGCGTACCGTGTGAGATAATCTGTGGCAACGATTATCCAGCGGTTTCCTGACGTTGACGACGGGAAAGGGCCAAGTAAATTCATTCCAATCTGCTGGAACGGCGTGGACGGGGAGAGATCGAATGCAGAAGTCCCGACGGCTTTGTCGGCGGTTTCTTGCGTCGCTGACACTCGTGGCATGATCGAGTGTAGAGGTGAACGGTCTTCGGTAGCCTCGGCCAGTAGTACTTTTCTCGAATCCTGGCGAGCGTCCTGCTGTAGCCAAGGTGTCCAGCCGTTGGGTCGTCATGGCATCCTTGGAAGATTTCTTCTCGAAGACTGGAAGGAATAACCAACAGCCATGCTGTGTGATTATTGACGAAGTTCTCTTTGTACAGCACCCCTTGCCGTATGAAGAAGGTAGGCAGGATTCGTAAGAAAGCACGGGGAACCGCACTCGCTTGTCCCTCTAGGTGCTCGATGAGCGCTCGCAGTTTAGGGTCGTCACGTTGGAGTGCTGCCATGTTGCTGACATCCAGGGCGCCGAGGAAACACTCGTCGTCGTCTTCGATGCAGGCAGGACTGGTCTCGACTGGGGCCCTTGACAGGCAGTCGGCGTCATTGTGCTTCCGGCCGGACTTGTACACCACGGTCATGTCGAACTCCTGCAGTCGTAGGCTCCAGCGTGCGAGGCGTCCGGAGGGGTCCTTCAGGTTGGCGAGCCAGCAGAGCGAGTGGTGGTCCGTGACGACGCGAAAAGGACTTCCATACAAATATGGGCGGAACTTCGTTATTGCCCAGACGACAGCGAGGCACTCCTTCTCAGTCGTTAAGTAGTTCGTCTCCGCCTTGGACAGCGTCCGACTCGCGTATGCGATGACTCGCTCTGCCCCGTCTTGCATTTGGATTAGTACCGCGCCAAATCCGGTGTTACTGGCGTCCGTGTGGATCTCTGTTTCTGCGAATTGGTCGAAATGGCCAAGAATCGGGGGCGTCTGGAGTCTTCGTTTGAGCTCATCGAATGACCGCTGGTGTTCTTCTGTCCATTCAAACTTCACGGTGTCCTTCGTGAGGTTCGTCAGGGGTGAAGACAGCTTGGCGAAGTCCCGAACAAATCGTCTGTAGTAGGCACAGAGTCCGAGGAATCTTCTCACGGCCTTCTTGTCAGACGGCGGCGTAAATGCAGCTACGGCGCGGGTCTTCTCGGGGTCAGGGAGAACACCTTTGTTGTTCACGACGTGGCCAAGGAACTTAAGTTCGCCATAGGCGAGTCGACACTTCGTTGGCTTGAGTGACAGGCCGGCGGTCTTGATGGCTTGAAGCACGGCTCGAAGTCGTCTAAGGTGTTCGTCGAAATCCCGTGAAAATACCACGACATCGTCCAGGTAGACGAGGCAGCTCTGCCATTTCAGACCTGCCAGCACGGTGTCCATGACACGCTGGAAGGTAGCTGATGCTGTACAAAGTCCGAACGGCATCACTTTAAATTCGTACAGTCCGTCGGGAGTGACGAAGGCAGTTTTCTCCCGGTCGCGTTCGTCGACTTCAATCTGCCAGTAACCACTTTTCAAGTCCATCGACGAAAAACATCGGGAGTGGCGCAGTCGGTCTAATGTATCGTCGATGCGGGGGAGCGGATAAACATCCTTCTTCGTCACAGCCTTCAGTCGACGATAGTCCACGCAGAACCGCAGGGTCCTACGGTCTCCCTTAAGGAGACTTGATAAGGCGACTGGTGGACAGGGAGCGTGTCGTCGTCGGTAATAATGCGATGTTTCGCCATTGGTGTTTGGCGAACTCTCGACGATGTGGCAAAACAGTCACTGTATTCGGCGAGGAGATCAACCAGTTGCCGGCGCTTTGGAACTGGGAGCTCGGGGTCGATGTCAAGCGGCGGCGGCGACGTGCTTTTCTCCTGTGACGACGAGGATTCCTCGGAGATGGCGGTGACCACGGCTGGTGCCTGAAGCTCCTCGAACGTAGCCCACGGTGGTACCCTTCGTTAGGTGCTGCGGCTCCTCTCGAAAGTTTGTCACGAGATCAGTTGTACGTCCTTCTTGGAGATCCGTTACGCCTCGTGCGACGCCAATTCCTTTTTCAAGGAGCAATTGGACGCTGCCTTCCAGAAGAGCTTCACCGTGCCTGGCTGCGTCGGTTATGACGGTACGAAAACACTCGACCGCGGCGGCAGATTCACATGGTCGGCTATAACTCGGATCGCGGATGACTGCCGTGTTGGCCTCCACCGGCGGCAGAACAGGCTTTCGCAGCATCAACTGGTTTGCCCCGAGGTCGATGACGGCGCCATACTCGCAGAGAAAGTCCATTCCGAGGATAACGTCCCTCGAACAGTCTTGCAGAACGGCGAACTTGACAGGGCACGTCTCACCGTGAATCTCGACGCGAGCAGTGCATCTCCCGACTGGTGTGATGAGGTGCCCACCGGCGGTTCGTATTTGAGAGCCTTCCCACGGCGTTGTCACTTTTCGCAGGCGGCGAGAGAGCCTCCCACTCAAGACTGAGTAGTCTGCTCCGGTGTCCACGAGTGCTGATGCGTCGTGACCGTCGATAATAACGTTTAGGTTGTTGGACACCGAAGCAGGAGCGTCGTTATAATGCGCAGCGTCGGGAGAGTGGGAGCGCTCCGTTGTTCTTGGAGGCTCTTTACTTCGGTCGTCTTCGGCAACGCCACCTCCAGGCGTTGCCGCGCCTAATTTTCCTGGCGACGCAGGGGAGACAGGCTCTCTTGGTGGGGTCGTGGCGCTGGAGACGCTGCTGAACGTCGTGGCGATGGCGAGCGAGATTCACGGCGGAGAGACGGCACTGAAGAGGACGAGCGTCGGAGGTACTCCTCGATATCAGGAGGGCGTTCGCCGTACCTCAGGCGTGGGTCATTCGGGTGGAAACCACGCAGCCCAAGTCGACGGTAGGGGCAGCTGCGGTAGATGTGGTCGGCTTCCCCGCAGTGGTAGCAAAGCGGGCGTTGGTCGGCCGTTCGCCACACGTCGGTCTTCCTCGGCGAAGGTTGCTCCGGGCGGACGTCCTGGACTTGTCCTCCCTGGCGTCGAGGATACTGTGGCATCGGAGGGTCTCGTCGGGGTGGCGCCGTGGCTTGGCGGTTAGCTTGCGGCGGTCGTCAGGCAATGGCGGCGTAGCTCAAAGTCGGTTCCTCCGGGGTCGTCGTGTTGATCGGAACCTCAGGTTGGAAGGCTCGGTGAACTTCCTCTCGGAACGACCTCGGCGAGCGACAGTGAGGACGGGCGATCCGCAGCGGGAAGTATCTTGCGGAGTTCTTCTCGGACGACTTCACGGACGATCTCCCGAAGGCTGTCGGCACCGCTGGTATTCATGTCCAGAAGGGAAGCAGCGACAGTTGGAGCAGCAGGCGCGCCGGCGATTCGGTGGTAGTGGCTTGCTCAGGCCGTCAGTGCGCGCTCGATGTTGGTGGCTTCACTCACAAAAGCATCGACGGTCGTCGGGGAGATTGCGGACCAGGCCTCCGAAAATTTCTGCCTTGACGCCACGCATGAGGACTCGAAGCTTCTTCTCCTCGGCGGCCTCCAGATCGGCTCGGGCACTTAGCCGCAGGACATTTTCAACAAAGCTGGTCATGCTTTCGTTGGGGCCCTGCACCCTTGTTTGAAGTAGGTCCTCTGCTCGCTGGCGACGGTGGTGGTTAAGGAAAGTACACTTCAGTTCGGCGACGCAGGACTCCTATGTAGTGAGGGAGGCTTCGTGGTTTTCAAACCAGTGCCTCGAGGTGCCCTCCAGCGAGAAGTACAGGTTCTGGAGGCGCTGCTCAGCCGTCCATCCGTTGTGGCGAGCTACACGTTCGTAATGCTGCAGCCAGTCTTCGATATCCTCGTAGGCTTCGCCGTGAAAGGGCTTCGGAGTGCGGGGAGTGACGGGCAGGATGACGACGGGTGCGGTGGTCATGGTCGGTATTTTCTTCCTCCGGTTCTCGGGCAAGAGCCCCAATTCGAGGGACTGACCTCTGGTTTGACGGCTTCTTCGGGCTTCGGCGTCTTCGGCGAAGGGTAGCCTTCCGGGGCTGAGCACCTCACTCGGGCGGGGTGTCTTCGTAGGGGTACGCTTTACGGGCATAGGGTGGTACCCCGCACCTCCACCAAAATGTCACGAATGACAAGTGATGAGGCAAGAAAAACTGAAGTAAACTAGACGTTTAATGGGGCGAACTTGTGCCCAAATTAAAAAGGGGACAGAAGATAACAGGAGAGCGTCGCGGGCGTCGATGTCGGCAAAACCGCAGGATCGAGCGCTGGGGCGAGACTAACCGCAAGGCGCCACGCGGAGCCCCTTATGTACGCGCGTTGGCTTCTGGAATAATCGGCCTAGAACGTTCGGCAACGAGAACATTCGGAACTCGATCAGTCGAGAATGTTCTCGAACTCACGAGAACGCAATGTTGAAAAAATAAATAAAAGAACATTCCACCGACTGGAATCGAACCTAGACTTTCCGCGCGACAGTCAAGCGCGGTAACCACTCGGCCACGCACGCGGTCGCTCGCCGACGCGCGTGGCAATATGGCAGACGCCTGTTCTGTTGTAGGTTGCTCTCCACTGTGACAGTCCACGGAAGCTACCCCAGCCGGAAGTTGGGACGCCTGGGACGCCGCGACGATAGCGACACTCGCGTTCGCTCGTGCTTTTCGCCAGCATTTCTACGGCCAACCGCCAGGATTGCGACAGGCAACAGCATGACACTCCGTCTTCTGTGACGTCATTTGTTGCCACTTCGGGACCACATGTATGGGCGGGATAGGACGCTAAACACACCAGTCGGAGACGCGATCCAGGCACGATACCGAAGGGGCAATCCTGGCACAGCCGGCTCATGGGCAGGAAAACGGGCCGACATTCTCCTGGCATCAACATGGCCGACATCAGCCAAATGGAGAGCTCGATTTGGTCGCTTCTCCAACTCGAGGTGGACGCTATGGAATGCGGTACTCTGGAGGCACTTGGTGGCTCCGGCACCCACCTGTCTATTTAGGGCGGGCTCCTTCTTGCCCTTCTTTCTGTTACTCGAAAGGGCGGGAAAGCAGTCCTGGGAATAGGGGAAGCGTGGACCGAAGTGGGACAGCAACTGCTTGCCGAAGGAGTCCTCGAACCACTGCACCTGCAAGTGTCGGTAACGTTCAGACCAACGCTAGTCACTAATCGCTTGTTGTCATACAATGAACCATATGGACGCTTAACCGCTTAACAACAAACTAAAATTAAACTGTAAAAAGACCAAAGCTATTTTGTTTAGGCCCAAAAATAAGAAAATAAATATCCTACCTCATCTTACAATAAACAATGAAGAAATTGAGTTCGTAGACTGCATTAAAGCTCTGGGTGTGTTGTTTTCTCATGATATGAGCTGGAACGCACACATAGACTATGTGCAAGCAAAAATATCTAAACATGTGGGCCTACTTACAAAATTTAAAAGTTTACTTCCTACTCGAACTAAATTAACTATATATAATACATTAATTTGTTCTCACTTAAATTACTGTAACCTGATATGGGGCACCACAACAAAAAGTAATCCGAATAAGTTGCATCTATTACAAAAGAAGGCAGTACGTGCAATTTCAGGAACTCCATTTCTTCATCCCACTAAATCACTATTTAAATCCCTAAATGTAAAAACCGTCGAGCAAATGTATGCTTACAAGCTTCTGTCAACATATCACGGAGCTCTTCAGCGCAATAATGTTCATTTTATTAAACTAGCCAACCTAAAACATAGCATCATCCTACGCAACCTAAGACAAAATGAGCCCTGGATGATTCGCCCAACGCGTACAAATGACCTAAATCAGATGCTTCATTTCAGACTGTCCACCATGTTAAATAGTTTGTACAGGAAGGGTCGGCATTCAGAATAACTATCACATAGGGAATTAAAAGACCTTACTTTTTTATGCAATTTTTAAATACTGCCGATGTTTTTTGTCATGAATAGGATTATAATTTCATGTACGATTGTATCATTGCTTTAATTAGTCGAGTTTTTCTTTCACTGGCCTGTGTATTTTTCGTCTATATGTTTGCATCAAATCTAGTATTGCATAAATCAGGCTTTTGCATTGGTTTGTACCCGTCTCTGTACACTGTGTAGTTGTAGTCCAAATTTTAGTTGTTAAATTGTGTTTGAAACTGTCGCCAACTGCACGGGGGCTGGGACCTTTGTCAAGCTGCTCTTTAGCAGCTTTTTGTCCGAGTCCCTGTTGTCATGTAAAAAGTGACAACAAATAAACTTGATTTGATTTGATTTGAACAATGCAAGTCAAAACATACCTAAAACAGTTGTAAAAAAAAAAACGAAGATAAGCATGTACAAAACTCAGTATAAATAAAAAGCATATAAACCTACACATGAAGGCAGATGTCTGCGTGCACATGTACACACATTCATACAAACGTTACAGAGCCAAATAACCAGTACAACGCTAGTGGCAACAACGCTCGAAAACACGGGACAAGCTATAGTAGTTTCTCCGTGACCAACTTGACCACATTAATTTTAAAGGCTGTGGGAGTTGCAATTCCCTAATTTCCACGAGTTTCGTGGCAACCTGAGCTGCTGTTGCAGTTTCCTGCTCGAAAGTACGATGGGGCCCAAGTGAAAATTGCCTCTGGTCTCAAGTTGGGCACCCCTTTCGGGAATAACGATTCTCTTCAATCTTTCATCGTAAAGAGCGGCGCTTGCTGACGAGGGGCATGGGCATACCCTGCAGGTGTGACAATCCCTGGTTCTTTTCATTTCATATGGGAGGCCTCTTGTGGCAAAAGACCTCCCATATTTCACAGAAACTATGTCCTATATCGTAGTAATTCAAGGGGGGTTTGTCAGGCTCTTACGTTCGCCTTGTTCTCTCTCCTCAGCCACTCAGCCACGAGGAGAAGCACGCTCAGGATGCTGTCCATCAACACGAGAGAGTCCCTCTCAACGGCGTCCCCTGGGAACACGGACAAGATAATGACGGGAATTGAAACGGAGTAGCTTCCTTCTGGCGACGTGCGTGAGCAGACAGGACACAGTGATGCTCCAAACGTTTCGAAAACCTTGCTAAGAACACTGCCACTCATTCCCCTTGGCTTTTATGCATCTTCGAAATAAGGAAATGAAACCCTGCTCAACAAGCACCACACACTCTGCTTATCGTATCAAGCGTTCAAACATTTACAGAAGGAAGGAGAAGCATGGAGCTCCTTCCTTTTTCTTCCAATACGTGGCAAAAACAAATTTCTGTAGCCACCGAATCCACCACATTTTCCCAATTTGAAGCAAGCAGAATAAATTTCCTTCAATACAGCTTCTGCTAAATTAATCAAGCACCAAGGACCATGCTGCAACTGTAGTTACACGTGCAGGCATTTGTTACAGCAACTTTTGTAAAGCAAAAATTTCCAATAAATGCCACTTCGTACGTGTGTTCGCCAATGATTTATAGACGCTTTACAGCAGCTGTGCATGGGCACCGCCATAACCGACCTTCAGTTTTTGTTTCCTCTTATTTTTATCACTTGCCTCCATCATTACCACGGCAGGGCAGGTTATTGCCATTTCAGATTCGACTGTGTCCTTCTCCCCAGCGTTTGCCTTTGTGGAGGCTCGCCAAAGCCCTCTTCAGTGGCTCGGTATCTCGGTAAGAGAGGAGAAGGTCGGCAATGGCGGCTGTAATTTGGCGCGTGTGTAAAGCGTCTATATCAGCAACTTGCTTCCACCCTTTTATAACAGTGGTTCTCAACCACTGATGTTTGGGGACCCTTTTTGGATCGGTGGAAGTGGCAAGGGTCCTTATCCATCGGGGTGGAGGGGGCGGTATTGAACAATTGCGATCATAAAAGGGTCGCTAAATTAATCAAGCACCAAGGACCATGCTGCAACTGTAGTTACACATGCAGGCATTTGTTACAGCAACTTTTGTAAAGCAAAAATTTTCAATAAATGCCACTTCGTACGTGTGTTCACCAGTGATTTATATCAGCAACTTGCTTCCACCCTTTTATACCAGTGGTCTCAACCACTGATGTTTGGGGACCCTTTTTGGATCGGCAGAAGTGGTAAGGGTCCTTATCCGTCGGGGTGGAGGGGGCGGTATTGAACAATTGCTATCATAAAAGGGTAAATGAAAGAAAGGAAATGCGTGTGAACCAACTTTGTAGCCCTGAAATAAAGAATAACCAACCTTACTCACTCAGTGCATACGGTTTCATCTATCTAGCTTGGTGGGGCAGTCAGCATCAATAAAAAAAAAAAGGTTTAGCGCTCCGCTTGACTTAGCACTAAACCTTTTTAACCCCATTTGAGGTCAAAACTGCCGTCTCGTCTTCGGTGTGAGGATGTGGCATGGTGTCGTGCCAGGGGCCGCATGCGAACCGGGGGCTACAGGTTGCCGGCCCGTGGTCTAAGACTTCAGGAACCCAAAGAAGGCCTTCAGCGACCCGAAAGAGTCTGCAAACCCCCATTTGAGAATTATTGCTTTGTACAAATAAGATGATCGCATGAAGCACATGTGTACCTACGTTTCTCAGCATTCTTCTTGGTCCTTCAGTAATAGACCCTTTGCGAAATTTTCAAAAGCCCGCGCGCACTGCGCCACAAATTATAGGAGTTTTCGGTAAGCCCCCTGCCACTGTCTTTCCTCCGCTACCACGTGATGTATGCAAGCAGGCACAGGTTACCAAGGCAACAACACTCGAACAGCCGAGTCAGACGAGCGCAAAAAAATGGGGAAGAGGGTATCATGTTGGCTAGTTCGCGAGCGTGCCCCTTTCTCATCCTTCTTTTTTGTACAGGCTCCGTCGTCTGCTACGCCAATGTTTTGTCGAACCCTGCCGCAGTTGCGGTGAAAAATAGGTGGATTCGGTGACACTGCAAGGTGTGAAAACAAGTTAAGACGCATTACGTAAATGAATAGCATCAAGCAGGCTAGAGTCGACCCGGGTACCACAAGCAGCACGGATATGGTACGCCGCCAACGACTTACAACGCTCCTGCGGATGGCCGGGATGGCTTTGACGGCTGTTGCTGCCACTCACGCCCAGTAGCGGAGACGCAACGAGAAAGCGTGTGATCTGTACCGAAGATTTCCGAAATCCCCTGCCGTCGTGGCGCGGTTTGTATCGTTACAGATCTATTTGCCAGAAAGCCTATTGCAGTAACCTCTACCAGAGCCTCCAATGTAGGTTACACCCCAACTGTGGCCTCAGAGTAGGCAATACATCCCGCTCCAAGACGACAGGCATGGCGTAACTTACACGGGGGCAGATAATATGCCGAGGTACAGCTCGCTATACTTCGTTTAACCTTACGAAAGACTGCAGCGGACGCTATGAGCCATCAGAGCTTATCCAATGTCACACAACCTTCGGGAGGGGACGCAGCAATGCCAGGGGCACGTAGTCACGTGATACATTCACGGCGTCGGCTTGGCTGGGATGCCTCCTAGCATCCGCTGCGGTCTATCGTAAGCTGAAACGAAGCGTAACAAAACTTTGATACACCGAAACAGCAAATGAAGGAGACGAAGCAGAACCGAGAAGAGAGATGTACCCGAAGAAGGATCCGCTTCGACCCACATGTCAAGCAGGAGCGGGACCAGTTCCTCCGCGAACTCGCGACCGCCGGCCCGGCCCGTACCATCAGACTTCTCAGAGAGCAGTCCGGCGTGCAACCTAAAGGGCGGCTTCGAATGCGCCAGCGGTGACGAAGGGAAGTTGACGAGCAGTGCGGCCTGCAGGAAACGCTCAAGCCGCGAGAGCACCCGTGCCCAGGCGATGCGGTTGGTGGTTCGGCGTCCCAGCTGAGACGAGAGAATGCGTCGCCGCTTGGCTGGTGGCACCGACGACTGCGTCTCGGCGCTGGCGGAGATCATGTTGAGGAAGTTGCGCAGCGTGCCGTAGGGAGCGCGGACGACCAGGGCCGGCACGCAGTCCAGCAGGACACCGAGCAGGTCGAGCGCGTCGTGGCGGACGTCGGGGCAGAGGTGGTTGGTGGCGCAGCCCAGGTGAGAGAGGAGTAGGGGGCCGAAGGGCGAGAGGCGGTCGGCAGACACCGATCCCAGCACCAGCCGCAGGACCTGGAAATGACGGCAGACGGCACCTACATTCCATTTCGCTTTACGTTCGGCTGCGGCGGGCGCTACAAGCCGTCGGAGCCAATCTGGGGCTGTACGAGTTGCTTGCGGCATCCGAGAGAAAGCGCCGTGACGTGCGGAAAGCGTAATCACGTGCTGCGTTCTAAGCTGGATCGGCTGGGATGGTTCGTCTGGACATAAGGCGAAACGAAGCATAAGGGACAGGAATGGGGGGGGGGGGGGGGGGGGGCAATAGGAATATTTGGCTGGGGGGTCTGCAGAGACATTTGGCATCACGGATGAATGTGATCTCACGAGCGAACTTTGTAGACCTAATAACTGCCACTTAAACCAAAAACGAAACATTTCTTCCTTAAAGAAAGCTGGTTCATTTCTTTCTTAAAAAACTTGGTTTATTGTCACTCTTTTCTATTTCCTTTTCTATTCTATCTTTTTATTGTCACTAATTGGCGCGGGCGTTCCAGCCGCTGCCAATTAAATTCACTCTTGCTAAAGGCCGGTGCATACATTGCATTAGAGTGTGACCACTTACGAAGAGAGAACAGACTGGCGCCATCTAACGGCTGGCCCTGAAAACATATCCGACCTGCGTACGACGAAGCTGAAGGTTTTTCCGGTATTCGCGAGATCACATTTAAGCACTGTCTACGAGAAATTATCTCTTCTAATACTGCCAGAATTATTTCGAGCACACCGCGAAAGAAGGAAACGTAATACGGTTATAACGCAGTCAAACCCAAATTGTGCGCCAGCCTTTGTTTGTGACACGCAGAAAAGTGACAACACCTGGTGGCTTTACAATAGGTCGAAAACATTTTCGCCGGAGTTCTGCACCCCAAAAGGGGCGCAGGGTTGACTGACTACTTGAGCGTCCCAAGCGCTAACACAACAACATTTCATTCATCCTTCCTTGCTATACATCCGAAGATTGGAAACACCTTCCCAGTTCAATTAGTACTTCCATCACAGACTTGTAGCATTCTATATCTGCGTTAACTAACCATGTTCTTGACAAATGTGTCTAAACTGCATTTTCTTTTTTATCCTAATTGTGTTCCTATTTTCTTAATTGTATTATTATATTGTTGCTCTCCCCCTCTGTAATGGCTTCGGGCCCTGAGGAAACAATAAGTAAGTAAATAAATAAATAAATAAACGGCATCACGGCGAGAACGTTTTTGGGTTGAGAACCAGTTTGCTTCGATGGAGGGCTATCGTGAGAGTACGAGCAAGCACAGAGCGACCCGAGTACCTTCAGGGCAGCTCGTCGAACGCCGCCTTCTTTGTCGGAACAGGTGGTGCCCAAGATTTCGAGCAGCGCCTTGAGGTGCAGTGCAAAGGTCTCCGGATGACTGATGCCGAGTTCCTTGAGACCCGTCAGGGCGTCTAGACGGCTCGCTGCATTGTAGTGGTGGAGCCTGGCAATGAGATCCTGCAAGTGGTATTGCAGGTTTCTTCGTTCATGAGGGAAGTGCCTCTGCAGTGGGGGGCCGATTTGGACGGCGCAATACAACTCCAGAACTCTGATCTACTATGGCTTGCACCGACGCCCCATCAGCGGTCATTGTAAAGAACTTTGCTGCTGTGCGTGAACTTTCTGCAACAAATATTTCGCACCACCGAATTCGCTTGTCTCGGCAAAAACAAGTAGGAATGACCATTGGCAAGATGGAATGAAGTCACTTACAAGTGGTGTATACAGCGGGAAAGTGTTCCAAAATGCGTCTCTGGCTCATAGGAACGCAAATGGGGACACGCCAATTAAAGGGCAGCATAGAGAACTTGCAAGGAACGCGCGATGACAAGGCAGCCAAGCGCGTGCCACTATTGCTTGAGGTTGTTGGGGGGAGGGGGTGGGGGAACAAAAGTGTGTGCAAAGAGCATACGAACTTGTGAGCCGTATAGGCACCGACAGGATGGGATCAGGGAGGTCTTTCAGTAGCTTGTCCTCCAGGGCGAGCTTCCTGGGGTGGTTCAAGTCACCAGGCTCGATCTAAAATGGACCGTAAAAATCGACGCCTGCACGTAGCCATTTAAACTTTTCATCCAAGGTGTATTTCACAGGTCGGTTTTTTCTTGTAAAATTACAAAGCATAGTTCTCTTTCTGTAAAAATTAAGGCCAAGGGTCTACGGCGGGCAGCGACGCAGACGACAGGGGTTCAGTAGCGGGGTGTGTTTGGCGTTCGTATTGATAGATGGTGCTACCTCCTTATTGCGACGGCTCGCGACCTCCGTGGTTTATAAAATTGAACATAATCTTTTTGAAATGTACCTTCGGTTAAAAAACTAAATGCAGACAATAAAAGCAAAACTTAAAGTGAAAAAAAGGCGTCTGCATAACGGCGGTGCTTTTGCTGCCAAAGGATTTCGTCTGCGTGTCGTCTGCTTTCTTTCGCTGGTCGGCTGCACCTTCGGATGGATGGATGGATGGATGAATACGGCTGAGCCCTTTGGATCGGGCGGTAGCTTACGCCACCTAGCCATTTTGTCTTACCCTTTAAGCTTAGAATATTTAAATGTGAAAACTATAGATGGCTTGCATTGACGTCACGTCAGCCGCCATTGCTCCGTACCATGTTCCTGTGCCCGTACCTTTCACAGCATACATTTGGCATCATCGAATCTGTTCTTCTCCACAAGGCTTGCCAAGAAATACAAAGTAGATTTTGCGAGGTGAATGCCGCAGAAGGTAAGGGCTCAGGAGCATGGTACGGAGCAATGGCGGCTGCTACTGGTGCCATATGACGTCACGTGCAAGGCATGTATATTCACTCCGTACTGAAAAGAAAGTGAGGCTATAAATCCCCCTTGCCATCAGTTAATAAGAAAATGCCTAGTTTTCTCTCGCTTTCTGCCACCATTCACTTAATCTTTGCTTGGTAATCTCTACTGTCTTGAAATCCACTTTTCCTTCGGACGCTGCTCCCGACGCCATCTATCAATACGAACGCCAAACACACCCCTCTACTGAACCCCTGTCGTCTGCGTCGCTGCCCACCGTAGACCTTGGCAAGTTTCTTGTCCTCATTTTTTACAGAAAGAGAACTACGCTTTGTAATTTTACAAGAAAAAACCGACCTGTGAAATACACCTTTGACGAAAAGTTTAGATTGCTACGTGCAGGCGTTGATTTTTACGGTCCATTTTAGATCGAGCCTGGTGACTTGGACCACCCTATATATATATATATAGAGGCAACGACCGCGTGCTGGAGGCATACTTATTAGTGCGTCCAAAATACGCACATATCATGTTTGTATAACTTTTTAGAGGCCCCAGAAGCTTCTGCCAACAGGTGTCGAAATAACCAAGCCAAATACCTGTCAGCTTGAGCCAACAAATTGAAAGGAAGCGAACAAAAGCAGATGCCTGACAGTAAACTTATTTTCGAGAAGTAAGAACTTACAAAAGAGCGGACAGAATAGCTGTGTATTATTTATTATAATGCCGTTTTACCTGAATGTTTAGTTTCCGAGCTGTGGTCGGCTCGCCACTTGCCGGCTTCGAGGGTCTGTCGCGCAGGACGATTTTCTTTGTTTTGAAACTCGTGTCTGTCGTGTTCAGTGCTTGCGGGAGTTTCCGACCGACTCTCAACTTCACTTTCTGGAAGTCCTTTTGTTTTTTCTTGTTTTTACCCATTTTTAAGCACAAACGAAGTTCACGCACGCCGCCCGAGACGCGCCGTTTGTTTTTCCTCGGACACTCTTGCTAAACACGCCGACCGCAGTTTAATACATGTAAAGTAAGTAATAAGAACAAACGAGAACATTAAAAGGACTTATACTAATTTAAATAATAAATATTAGGAGGTATAATCATATTCCGTAATCTTTACAAGTAGAGTTTTGAAAAATCACGTCTAAAAATCTTTGCTGCGATGCTGCCTCAGAAGTTAAACCGGAAATGACGAATCCAACGGAGCGAACGGAGCGCTTGCCGCCGGGGAAAACACAAAGGTAGTTCCCGCGTTCTCGCATCTGATTGCTGCTGCAAGATCTCTCGTCTTCTTCAATACTGTCGTTGCGAACGATTCAGCCGTCAAGGGCGCGTCTGAGCACCTCATCCTGCTTGGCGGTGCCGCTCTGACCGGCATGCTGAAGCCCGCAGAACACGCGCCGTGCCACGGAATCCTCGACCGCCATTACACGCCATAACCGTCACGTGACATTCTGGATAAATCTTCTCTAATCTCTCGCAGTTCGGCGAGATCCCGAAAAAAAAAAAACCTGTGCATCAAGACCACCTCGGAACAACGCCAGTGCTTCAAACCAGTGACGCACTGAAACGCCGCAAGAAACAAACCCGAAAATAGGAGACAACATCGAACCACCATGACGACCCGTGTGTTTGTGGGTCGCCTCAACTACGATGTGCGAGAACGGGACTTGGAGAAGTTCTTCAAAGGCTACGGCCGCATCGGTGAAGTCCTGCTCAAAAACGGCTACGGCTTCGTCGAGTTCGACGACTACCGTGACGCCGAAGACGCGGTGCACGATCTCAACGGTAAGAAGCTGATGGGCGAACGCATCTCGGTCGAACTGGCGCGAGGCATCCGCCGTGGGCCGGGCACCGGCTACGGCGGAGCAAGCAGCTCGCGCCGGTACGGCCCGCCCAGCCGCACCGAGTACCAGCTCCTCGTGGAAAACCTGAGCAGCAGCGTGAGCTGGCAAGACCTCAAAGATTTCATGCGGCAGGCCGGCGAAGTCACCTACACGGACGCACACAAGCTGCGACGGAACGAGGGAGTCGTCGAGTTCGCCACCTACTCCGACATGAAGAACGCGCTGATCAAACTCAACCACATGGATCTGGACGGCCGTCGAATCCGACTGATCGAGGCGAAGCGTCTGCGCCGGTCGGGGTCGAGGTCCCGGTCCCGGTCCAGATCACGACCGAGGAAACGTCGCGCCGACTCCAGCCGCTCCAACTCGCGCTCGAGGAGCCGGTCCTACAGCAGATCGCGGTCCCCGCCGCCCCGTCGTCGCGGCAGCAGGTCTGAGTCGCGTTCCAGGTCGCGCTCGAGGTCCAAGACGAGGGGCAAGAGGTCCCCGTCCGGACGCAGTCGCTCCAGGTCGCGTTCGACTCCTCCGAGAAACAAGTCGCGCTCCGTGTCCAAGGGCAGGGACGAACCGAAGGCGAGAGATTCCCGATCAAAGTCGCGGAGCCGCTCGAGATCCACGTCGAAAGGTGCCGAGAGGAACAACAGGTCGAGGTCCAAGTCGCCCGCCGAGAACCGGAGCAGGCGGTCTCGGAGCCGCTCGGCGAGTCCTGCCCGCAACTCGACGTCCAAGAACGAACAAGGAGGCAGCCGGTCGCGTTCGCGCTCGTCGTCTGCAAACAGCAACGCGTAGTGGAGTTATCCCCTACCAAGTGGGGATCTCGGCACCATTGCGTGTTTTAAATCGTTTCACGACGCGCCGCCGCCCCGATTTTGCCACCAAATCACGTACATACGATTCTTTGTTTTGCCTTCTATCACCCCTTCTCTTTGTCGCATTTGTTCTTCCCTTCTTTTTTTACGTCTTTGTTGTTGTGGACCGCCAATAAAGGCAAGAAAAAAAGCTTGGGTGTTTGGTTTGGAACATGACACACGTGCACACAAATCTCTTCATGCTCTAGGGCAAATTTCCACGAGCAACAGTCCTATGGGAGGCTTTAATGCGACATCATTCTTGCCCAGAACTAATTCGGTGGTTCGAAATGTTTGCTGCAGGAAGTCACATTAGCTCAGCAGCTACCTTAAACTCTCATCTGCCATGCTCCACGAAACTACATGGTGGGTGGGAAGTTGTGATTTGAAATGACTGGTTGTTAGGTGCCAACCCATTTTAACTAATATTTTTTTTTTACCAATTTTGCACGGTCCTTGGGAAAATTGTCTATAGTAGCAAGACATCTACTGCAAGGAAAATGGCAGACAAACTTTCTACATGATTGTGCCAAATAGCTTGACATCTGGAGGGGAAACCATAAATTGCCCCACAAAATTAATGACAACCGAGTTGGTTGTAGGTGCTAGAGGAGCATTTCAATGCTGCGTTAGGAAACATTCCCCACAATTTTCATTACAGGACAACCAACGACATACCGCAAGGCTTGCAACATCTGGTTGGCAATGCAATTGCATGTTTGAGAATTCAGTGCACCACACACATACCCATGGTCTTGGAGAAAAAACACATCTGTGAATGTATTCATTTGTAACAAAATTATAACCGTTGACACGCAGCTAGCGATTTCCTGCCCACTCCAACGTCAATGGGCATTTTGAGCACTGAAAGATAAAGCCACTACAGACTTATTTGGTACGCAAATGTTTTACCCTTTCTGTTTCTAGACAATCCATACTGTAACAGTGCTATGGTGAGCAAGACAAGGCACCTTATGTTTAATTATAGCAATTTACTGACATCTTTCAGGCAAAATGAAGTTGAGGCTATGGGTGCCTGTATGCCTGCACACCAAGTGTCGATCAAAGCCGTGCATGTGCTAATCTTCATGCCTGAAATGCCATAGAAAGTGATGATGGTGCCAACAGGCCAGGACATTTGTACAACGCTTATGCTCCATTGCTTGTTTTGAGGTACGCTGTGAAATGCAGCGTGAAGACGACAGTGGCACTTTTTTGCATTTCACTTGGTCGGAGTACCGACAATTGCAAAGTTTACCGTTCAGGTTTGACTTCCCGAATGAGCACTGTTCGCGGCAAGAAGTTTCAATATCGCCGCCTGATGGAAATTTTGCACAACCCAGAGGGAGGACACTTCAACCTCCTCTGCAGGTGCAAGCACATGCAATGCCAAGCTTCTATGCACTATGAAAATAAAAACATAACCACGTGGGTAGCTTGTGCACAACCCCTCGTGAGGAAAACCGAAACGCACCTCGCGAGCTTCTCACTGTGAATACTCCGCACTAGTAGTTTTGACGACGGTCTCAATACTCGGAAAAACTGACTACAGTGGAATCTCGTTAATTCAAACTCGCAGATACTTCTAACTAACATGCAGGTCCCGCCCTATGTGTTCCTAGGAAGGAAACTCCCGGTAATTCAAACTTTGCATTATTCAAAGAAAATTTTGGTGCCCCTCAGGTTCAAATTAACGAGATTCCATGGTATCTCTCTTTGTGCTAACACAGTCGCAGTCTGTACTTACCAGCAATACAGAGGGCAGTTGAAAGCCGAAGGCAAGAAAGCGAGTCTACGGACAGGCACAACTAAGGTGTCGACGACCATAGTGCGTCCCCCAAAAAAGCTTGCAGTGTTTTTTTCACTGCAAAAATAAAATACCGCAAAAGCGCCCACTTTGTTCAAGTGCCCACTATTAACGTATTCCCTAACTTGGGAATTCTGCGAATTGGTATATGTTAAGCACCCGATTCCACCGGACAAGCTCGCATGTCTAGGTTAATCCAGTTTACGGCAAATAGTGGGGTGGGGGTGCTCCCTTGGTATTGTACAGTACGCACTGCCGAACGCTCAAAATTCCACCCAAGTGTAGCACTAGCAGTCCAAACCAGGTGCCAAAGTTTTAGGACTGTCCGTTATCTCA
Organism: Ixodes persulcatus; assembly: GCA_013358835.2. NCBI lineage: Eukaryota > Metazoa > Arthropoda > Arachnida > Ixodida > Ixodidae > Ixodes > Ixodes persulcatus. The sequence continues at coordinate 623,427 of JABSTQ010010281.1, forward strand.
ACCAAAGGTTACGAGAGATTTTCTGAAAATTTCAATGGGAAAATCGGGCCCGTTTTTGGTACCCGGCGCCATTTGGCCCCGTGCATTTAAGAGATCCGTCGGCCGTCATTTTCCCATTGAAATTTTCAAAAATCGCTTATAACTTTTTAATAAGATGACGGTTAGTTCTGAAACGTTGGCATCTCGTTTGGACAGCTAGCACTATATTTAAGCGGAGAATGAGCGTTTGGCGATACACAATTAATTTTTGCAGCGAAAAAAAAAACAAAAAAAACCTTAATTTTTTTTGGGGGGAGACTCTGTATTTTGGATTACCCCTTCACACATACGTAGCATTTGAAATGAAAGCTGACACATTTAAGTTGCAAAACTGCAATGGTAAAAGTTCGCTGTCAATCTTCTACATTTAAAAGGGATGTTCACCACTGCATTTTAAAAATCTCATGATGTGTACAAGATCTCTGCTATAATTGTTGCAGAAATCCATTTTGGTGCATTTCTATATATCTACCGTAGGATACCCACATTTGCCCATTCCGCACTAACCGCCCATTCCCAAATTTGTAACATCTGAGAAAATATGCACAGTACATTTATATGCAAAATTGATGACCGGACAAGTGCCCATCCCCCATTTTTTTTGCGATTGTCTCCAAAAATTGGAGTGGGCACTTGCCCAGTATTTTACAACAAATAAATCAACGTTTCTTTTTGTTTTGCTGTTTGCAAACAATTTTTACCTGGTTTTGTACCTCGCCACCAATACATCATCAAAAGAAGTCTTCTTAGAACCCCCATTCCCACATTTGTTTTTTGCCCGAAAATAAAAAGAAATATATTTCAAATCTCTCAGATCATAGCCAGTCACACTCAAAGAGCAGCAGCAATATGTAAAATATGCCAGGCAATGCAAAGCTAGCCTCAAACTAACTACCACCATCAGTTGTTGTCAAAAGATTCCACTACCGATGCCTTCTGTGAGTTTAAATCGCTTTATCGGTCTTATTTACAAAATGTACGGGCGCACCACAAAAACGTCCCAAATGTCGCTTCCTCCACAAGCTGCTCTTCCGTTGCAGGTCATGTTGCATTTAAAGACAAAAAAGAACCGATGGCAGCGGTGGCTTCGCTATTCGACTGACCGAAATCGCCGTGCTATCTTACAACTTGCGGAGGAAAGCGAACCTTCCTCGCGCCCAGACGAGGAACCTGCAGGTGGTGGGTAAAGGAGTCTCTGTACACTGGCGTGATGTCGGCACGGCACCGGTAGCCGGGGGGTACGCTGGCCAAACGTCGAGAAGGACCCGGCCTGTGTAGCTCAGGACGGCTTGTGCCGATGTTGTCCGCTGCTTGGCTTGTTGCGCTGGTGTTTCACTCTCCTGATGTAGCCCTCGACAAGAGCCTTTATCTTGACTGGGTTGATTTCTCCCGATTTATTGTGGCACACCTGCACAACGGCACGTGGTTTGGTCAATGGAAGTTGTTCGGGACATCTTTGAAAGTGAGGATAAAGAACATCCGATTTCCAAAATTCCTGCGATTTCAGATAAGGAATAGCTTTCAGCGTAACTGAAAATCTCACCCTGGCTTCCTTCTGGCTTTCTTCATGTGCTCTTTGGGCCGATTCATACATACACTGCCGAGGTAAACCAGCTGTAGGAACAGCACTGACTTGAGCCTACCTTAGCGCTGATACAGCGCCGTATCAAATATATACATGTTGTGAAGTCGGCGCTGCAACGGCGAGGTTGGGTCTATTTTCAGCGCCGACTAATAGCGCTGAGGTAGCATTCTGGTGTATGCGTGAATAGGCCCTTCCTGTCCTTCCCTCAGTAATGCGAGTTGAGCAGCTAATCCTCGCTGGAACAAACGCCAGTGTGGGAACAAATATTTGTACTTCGAGTACAAGACGCTACAAGTGGCATGCCAGCAGAGGTAAAAAAAAGAATCGGATGAAAAAATTACAGGAAGATCCATTGGTGGATTCTTAGGGAACCCGTTAGCATGAGCCTTGGAAACGCCACACACGTCCCCCCTTTGGAAAATGCTATCGCTGACCCCTTCACTTCTTTCTTTTGGCTTTGTCTTTTGCTTCTTCTATTTCTTGCTGCCTCCTTTCGGCCTCGTTACGGGGACAGTGTTAGCAACTCCCAAAGAGGGCGTGTATGGCATTTCTCAAGGGTCATGCTTTTGGAATACCTAAGAATCCACCAATGAATGTTTCTGTAATCTTTTAGAGCAGTGGTTCTCAAATGGGGGTCCGCGAACCCCAGACGGTCCGCGAAGGCATTCTAGGGGTCCGCGAAGCCCTGCCTAATCAGTCAAACCCGGCAATAAAAGTTGTATTTTTTCAGGTTGAGAAGAAATGTTTCAACTATCTGGTGAGTTTTCTCGCGTGTATGTCAATGAGAGATGTCTCTTTCACACTAGCCCTTAGTTTTATCCATTTATTAAATCATTATCATAATTAACCTATATTTTTTCCTTCCCCTCATCACTGAATGGGGTCCTCCATCATCTCCGCCTACCCACAAGGGGTCCGCGAGACCTCCATGCTTGAGAACCGCTGTTTTAGAGCGCAGCTCTTAGGCACCCATTTCCGGCTTGAGCGGCGTCACCGTCGGCGTAACTGCGCGGTGCATTATGGGAAATGTCCCATAATGCACCACGCGGGACCCTCGTGACGTCACAAGTGACGTCAGAAGGGTCCTGCACGGCGCATTACGGGACATTTCCCATGATGCAACAGGCAGGGAGGAGGAGGAGGAGGACGAGGGGAGGGGGAGATGGAAGAGGGAGGAGGAGAGGAGCTTGAAAGATGAGGGGAGGAGGTGAAGGAGGAGGAGGGGAGGACTAGGACGAGGAGTAGCAGGGAGGATGAGGAGGCGAGGAGGAGGGAGGAGCGGTATACCCTCCCCTCAGTACCCTTCCCTTCTCCTTCTCAAGAGCTGCGCTCTAATTCGGCGTTACAAGGTGTTGTAATCGTCTTTCCTTTTTTTCACCCTTTTGTTGTCCTCTGCCTGTCAGTGTACGTCGACGCCCTTGGATATGGTCATGCATATCACTCGTGGAAAGAACCACATCCATACCACTCATGGAAGGAACCGCATCCATATCACTCATGGAGTGAACCGCATCTATCGTTTTAACTACACACACACATAACAGCCCATGCACCGCTACTACGGAAACCCAGAGCGAACAACAACCAGCGACAGCAGAGCGGCGACTGAGCATTCCTGCATTCCATCGCGTCGTGGCATAACACCTCCTAGATAGCAAAGCCGAAGTGTTGAATGAGATGGCGTCATCTGAAAGGGCCAACGCTGGACACACATTGGACACGGCGATTGCCTCAACGTTCGGCTCAAACTTTACTCGAAGCTGAGTGCCAATGCAGCACTCATTTAAAATCTGTGTCCAGTGTTGGCCTTCTCTGATTAAGCTATCCCTTTCAGCACTACGGCTTTGTTATCTAGGAGGTGCTGAGCAGCGCCTCCTCTTCTCTGGCTCTGCACCAGCTGTGTTGTAACTTTGCCGAAAACGAAAGGGCTCGTTCTGACGAAAACCCGGCGGTGTCTGTCAGTTTGTCAGCGCCGGGGAGAGGGACAGGTTGACGCGTGCCAATGGACCAATGGGAGTGTCGCACGTGTGATCCTCGCCCCCTTTCTCCCTCTCTCCCCGGCGCTGACATGCGAAAGACACCGCCGGGTTTTCGCCAAAACGAGCATTCCAATGCAAACGGATTAAAGAGGGCATGCAACGATATTCGCCTGGAATGTTTTTCACTGTACACGAGTTTACTGACACTAGTGGGACCCTAGTAAATTCGCATGCAACGACACTGACCAAGAAACTCCTTTGCTGCAGTGTAATTTCAAGGACAAAAGCGAGCGTGTTTGTTCAATCTCTTCTTCGCAAAACTTGATGACGTAGCTGGGCGGTTCCAGTACCACCCAGTGACGATATTTGAATGCGGCTCATAGATTGGACCCGAGCATTGAGTGAGCGCTCGATTCGGGCTCGTGATAATAGCTGGACAAACCTTCGGGTAGAGGCACGTGTCCAGTCGCAACAATGACAATAGCTGAACCATAACAATGTCTGGAACTCGGCGCGTGTCCTGTGCTTTGCCAAACCCAGCGCGTGGCTATGATCAAAATTGGCGGCATATGATTGCCTCCGGATCACGTGCCCTCTTGTTCTGGCTGCGAGCTGAAAAAGTGAATGCTACTCGCTTTTTTTTTCTTCTTTTTTTCTGCGACTTTTATTGCATGTAGCGAAAACTAACGCGTTTCATAGGTCATTAACGTCAGAAATTCGTTCTAAGCGGTATTTGCGCAATGTACAGAAAATGTTGCATTACCCCTTTAAAAACAAACGCACGCAGGTTTGTTTTAGGTCAAAACCCAGAGCTCAGCTGGTATCGGTAAACTAGGTTCACTAAATAAGCTACACTTGGAGTATGAGAACTCTAGTCTCCAATGTTCTCGTGGGCACCGCCATTTTGGTGCCTAGCACAGAGCAAGTGCAATCTGTAATTGTTACGATTCGATGGCTGAAGTAGTGTTACTCTGAAGTACAGATCATTCGGTGGCACTAGGTGTCAGTGTCGGAGCGCGGTGCACACCCTAGCAGAGCGGCTTCTTCAGTCTCGTTTCACAGTGTGGTGGGGGGTTTGGAGCACAGCAGACAGCGCCACCTACTTTGGGAACGGACTTCCGGAGGATGTCCTTGTACTCCTCCTTGGAGATCTCCCGATGATTGTAGTAAGGCTTGAGGGCCAACTTCACTTCCTCTACCACACGTTCCTGGCGATTCAGCTTCTTCAAGAACTGCAGGGAGGCAACAACACCAAAAACGGTGCATCTATAGCTTGCTCACACAAATGTGAAGCTGTGCCGCTTTGAACTTCCACGTGATGCACGGCTTAAAGGGCAACTCCGCTTCATTTTTGATACTTAGAAAACTATGCAGCCCTCTTCAGTATCCTATAGGAAGACCCCATGTCAAATATTACGATCTAATTCCATCTATATATTTAATAAACTGGCCAGCAAACTTTCAAATGAGCCAAGTCGCTGAAATCTGCCAACTCTAGCGTGCGACGCGAGGCGCAATCGTCAGCGCAGTCAATCCGACGGAGTTGGAGCGGCCAACGTTGACCCACTACGTCAGAGGCATGACTACGTCATTCTCACATTTTGTTGTTCTTACTTCTCAGAGCGAAATTGAACGATGACGTCATGAGTTTCTCCTCCCGGTGTTGGCTCAACGGCGTCCACGTGATCACCGTAACGCGGATGCGCTAGTTTGCACTGCCCTGCGCGCTTGTCGGTCTGTTTCTCCGCACCCCCTCTCCCCTTTCGTCTTTTCCCCTTCCCCCTCTCCCCCGGGCCATCACCGTCCTACGCCATGCGAAGCGACCTGCCCGCGTCGCGTGTCCTGTCCCTCGCCCCTACGAACGTCACAAGACCACGTGGTTCGACGTGACGTGGCCATGACTCTGACGACACGAGACCAATGTTGCCTGACGCAACCGAAGTTTCGGTTTCGGTATCGGCTGATGTTTAAATTAAGATTACACAAATAATATTCCACATTTCGCGAATCCGAAGACGTAAAGCTGTTTAGTAGTGCTTTGTGAAATGGAATCACATGTAAACCTAAATTTTTCGGAATTGAGCGGAGTTTCCCTTTAAGGTGCTCGGAGTGGCTACGAGAGAGCTCAATGTTTTGAGTGCAGGCAGTGGTTCCAGAATTGCTGCGTTGAGCCGATGACTGCCCTGTAAGCAGACTTTCTAGTGACCTCTTTGACATTGCTTTGCTGGCTCAACTGGTTGGAAAAAAACAATTCAATCACCACATTGCTTGTGAGTAATATGTGCACTGTTTATGGGCAAGTCCAGTCAGTGTACCTTCACATAGCAGTCACACACACATCCAATTGTCACATTCTAAATAAAAAACAAAGCAAATGACACTCGCTCTGACTGGCTGTCGGCAATAACAATCACTATGACTAGGAATTCTTGGGGATTCCTCAAGCTCCTAAATTTCCTCGACTGTTCCTGCCCCTTAAAAGGCCACTAAAAAGAAACAAATCTTTTTTTTTTTTTTTAAACGGGCTGTTTGGGACACGAATGCCAAAAAACAAATTTCACTTGAAAAAAAAAAAAATTTGAGAGCCATATTGACAGCACGAGACGTGATTTAGTCGCTACAGTCAGTTACAGGTTAAGAAAAGTTTTCGAGGGAAAAGAAGGTTGGGGAGGAGAAAGCAGACGGAACGCTGGAGAAAAGAGGAGGTTTCCTCCTCTTTTCTCCAGCATTCCGTCTGCTTCCTCCTTCCCAACCTTTCTCCTCTTTTCTCCAGCGTTCCGTCTGCTTCCTCCTCCCCAACCTTCCTTTCTCTCGAAAACTTTTCTTAACCTGTAACTGACTATAGCCACCCACGTTTTCACTTGTTTTCTCTCTCAGCATTTAGGACGTGTGGAGGAGAGGTGGATCGGCTTGGCCATCACGTTGAGGTGGAGAGGGTGTATGACCATTTTGGGACGTCATGAACTCTGCACGCAGAACTGCAAAAATAAATCTTGCGTCGTCAATATTGCTCAAATATTTTTTTGTTCGCCTATACTTCGTCTCACCCTAGCATGGACTAACCGCGAAGGCTGTGCTAGCGCGAGCGGCCAGCCTTGACTGCCTTGACTAGAGCACTTGCTGCACGAGCGCCCGTGCAGCCGCCGCGGCTTCATTCAAAGTGACTAGCTCGCGCTTTTAGCACGCGCGGCCAACAATAGTCCATACTAAGGTGAGACGAAGTATAGAATTAATTTCTTCACATGCGAGTCCCAAACAGACTGTTTGGGACACGCTTTATTACACCAAGAAAGAAGTGTTTGAGAACCCCTATAGTAGGCTAAAAAAAAGTTTTTCAAAAGTCCACACACATCCAACAAGCCTCGTCACAGATCGCTTAAACCGGCTGCAGGTGGGAAAGCCTCACCTTCTCCTTGACCTGCATCTCTACAGCCGAACTGGGCAGCTCGTCCAGAATCTTGAGCTGGCTCTCGTCCATTCGCATGGAGGACTTGTCGACCTTAAAGGTTGACACCAGGGAGCCAATGGCCGCCCTGCCCTTGTCCACGGTGAAGTGCACAATGTGCTTGCGGTCCTTGGAAGACGTCCTGCCGTGCTTCTTGGACCCCTTGCTCCGCCCCTTGCGCTCCGCGGCAGCCAGCGCCGGCAGGAGAGCGTCGAACGCCGAGACCACTCGGTCCGCCTCCTTGGCGACCTCCTTTCCGAAGGAGTCGCCATGGGGTGGGGAGTCCGGTGGGGAGTATGGGGAGTCAACTTCCATGTCCACGACCTCCGTGTGGTCCGGCTTGGGCGCTGTGGCGGCCGCGCCAGACGCAAGAGGCAGTGCCGCTGCCGCAGCCGTCGTCGTGGCGGTCACGGCTGTGGGCGGCAGGACGCGCATCATGGGGGGCGGCAGCATCCCCGGCGGGGGCGCCAAGATGGCGCCCAGGGCAGGGGGCACAAACGGGGCACGGAGCCCGAGGATCACGGGGGCGGCGGTCGGGGCCCACGCCCCGTGGAGGTTCGCCACAACCAGGGACCGCGGAGGTGCCAGGAAGCTCGGCGGCGGCGGGAGGTGCAGGCTCGGCACGGCTGTCGTCGTCGGCGTCGCTGCGACTGTCACGGGCGGAACGGCCGTGGGGGTGGGCGGGGCGGCCGGCTGTTGCCGCGTCGGCTGCCGCGCCGGTTCCGGTTCGGGCGGGAGGGGGGGCAGCTCGGTTCTGGGGGCGGCCGCGGCTTCTCGGCCACGGGGGGCGGACTCGGACTCCTGGTTGGCTCGCACGGGTCGTAGCTGTTGTCCTCTGGCGGTGAGGGCGGCGAAGGTGGCGGGCTCGATTCCGGCGACAGCTGCACCACCGGCGGAGACGGCAGCAACAACGGTTCCGGGGTCGTGTCTTGTTTTGATGGCTTCTCCTCCGCAGGAGACTCCTGGGCCTCGAGGGGAGACGCCGGCTTCTCCTCGTAGTCGCTCTCGGAAGACGCCCCGTCATCGTAGATCGAGGAACGGTCGTCGTCTTCCTCGCCCAGATCGCTCTCGTCGTCGTCATCTCGCCTGCCGTCCATGTCTGCCGCGAGTCGCCCTTTTTTCCTCGAGTCGTCGTCCTCGCTGTCGGTGAGGTCGTACTCCGGCGAAAGGGCTCTCTTCCGCGACCTCGAATCTCGGCTCCGGTGACTGTCGCGCTCCTCGGGACTGGGTGGCTTTGCTTCTTTCCGCCGATTGAAGTTGACATTGATGATGATGCTGTCCCCCTTGGCAATCACCTCCTTGGACTCAATTGGAGTGGGCTCCACCTCGAGGAACGGGCTCGGCGATCTGTCTTTCCTCCTCTCGTGTTTCTCCTTCCAGTAGTCCTTCTCCACGGCCACCTTGATCTTCTCCTCTTGCCCTCGCCGTGACTCTCGCCCTTCTCTAGGCTCCCGTGTGTCCCTAGATTCCCGTGTGTCCCTAGACTGCCGTACCTCTCTAGACTCTCGTGTGTCCCTAGATTCTCGCGACTCCCTTGACTCCCGTGTGTCCCTGGACTCTCGTGTATCCCTCGATTCCCGTGTCTCTCTCGACTCCCGCGTGTCCCTAGATTCCTTTGTATCCCTGGATTCGCGCGAATCTCTCGAGTCCCGCGCGTCTCTTGATTCTCGCACCTCCCTCGATTCCCGTGTGTCCCTGGACTCCCTCGTTTCCCTGGGTTCCCGCACGTCCCTAGATTCTCGAGATTCCCGCGGTTCTCTGGTCTCCCGCTCCTCGTGTCTCCTAGACTCCCGCCTGTCCTCCTTTCTTGACTCCTTCTGTCGAGTCTTGCTCGAGGATCTCTCCGAAGAATGGTCCCTCCGGTGGCGACTGCTGCTGCTGTGCCGGTGGTGCTCCTTCCGATCCTTCGAGTCGTTTCGGCGGTCCTTGCTGCTGTGGTGGCCATGGTCCTTGCTTCCACTGCTGCTGCTTTGCTTGTCCTTCTCTTTGTCTTTGTGCTTGTCCTTGCGATCCTTGTGGGACGAGGAGGAAGAAGAGGACGACTTGTCCTTGTGCGATCTCTCCTTGTGCCAGTCTTTCTTCTTGTCTGGTCGAACGTAGAGCTCCCGGTCGGGACGCCTTTCCTTCTTGGGTGCCCTCTTTTCCTCTTCCCTGCGTGAAGACCGGTCGTCTGCAAGGAGTTCCGCCCTCTCCTTCTCCCTCTCCCGCTTCTTGATCTCCCGCTCCTTGAACAAGATGACTTCGTCCTTGGGCTTTCCGTCCCGATAGCTGCGCTCCCTCGAGTGCTTTGACAGCTTCTTCCAGCTGATTTCGCCTCCGCTGCCCGAATCCACCCTGCTAAGCACGCTTGTTCTCTTGGAGTCTGAGCGGGACGCGCTGGGGGAGCCCTGAAGACCCGCTGTCCGAGTATCCCCCCTTGTCCCGCTTGAGCTTCGGGATGCGGGGGAGCTCGGAAATGTTGATCCGAGGCGCCAGCTCGGAAAACTCGTCTGGCTCTTCTTGTTCCTTGCGCCGCCTACAGGAGGACCGTTCTTCCACAATCTCCCCCTCTTCCCTGTCTTCGTCCTCTTCCCTGTTGCGGCAGCGCCGGTGTTTGCGGTGGTGACACCCCTCCTTCTTCCTCTTTGACTTCTTTGACCTCCTTCCCTCTTCCTTTCTTCTCGGCTTCACCGGTTCCACAATGACCACGTCGTCCATCTGATCCAGAAGGCCGTCTGCACTCCCAGCCTCCGACACCTCCTCCATGTCATTGTCTTCGACCAGGCCCTCTTCCTCGCTGTCCTCCAGTGCGCCCTCTTCCTCCTCCTCCTCTTCCTCTGGAGACGTGATGTCTTCCGTCACGGAAGGGTCCAGGAGACCACGAACCAAACCGTCGTGGACCTCTTCTTTCGGGTCCTCGGGAGGAGACGCAATTTCAACCACTGGTTCTGGTTCATCGACAATGCCTTCCTCCGGGTTCTCGTCCACCTCAGGGCTCTCTATCTCTTTCGGAGACGACGCATCGTCGTCTTCTAGCTCTCCGTCCTCGTTTTCTTCCCCTACATCATCTATGATGTTGTCTGCAGCCTCGTTCCCAGCAACATCTCCAACGTCGTCCGTGGCATCCTCTGCAACGTCCTCTGCTGTGTCGCCTGCAACTTCCGTGACATCGTCTGCAACGTCACCTCCGACATCTTCTGCAACATCATCCACGGCGTCTTCCGCAACACTGTCTACAGCGTCCTCCGCAACATCTTCCATATTCTCATCTTCCCTTTCGTCCGGGTCCTTCTGATCGGCGTTTTCCTTCTGCTGATTCCCGGCCGTTGGCGACGGAGGGGGAGACGACGCATCGCTTTCATCCGCAGGAGAATGCACATCTTCTGCTGCTTTCCCCACGTCAAGCTGCTCCTCCCCTTCGCCATTCTCGGAACCTTCTTCCCCGTCCGCAGACCCGACACTCTGCTGCTCTTCATCCACTTCTTCCGCACTAGAGTTCCCGTTCTGCACCACCTCACGAATGTCCCCAGAGTCACGCGAGATGTTACCGTTTTCTTCCAGGGGAGACGGGCTCCGAACGCTCGCCACCTCCAATGCAGCCTCTTCCTCTTCGCTCCCTTCCCCTTTCCCCTCTTCTTCCTCTTCGACCACGTTCCCGACCGGGTTCTCCTGCTCGTCGATCACAAGCTCATTCTCGCTCGACGAACTGTCATCATTCTCGACCGCACTCCGATGTCGCAGGCCGGATCCGCCGGCCCGATGGTCGGCGGGAGACTTGACGGTGTTCTCGTCCGCCGAAAACGCTGCGCGGTCTCTGTTATTGTTGCTGTTATTGTTGTTATTAGTGTCTTCGTTGCCAACGTCGTGGTTTGCACAATCGTCCCCCAACGACTCAATGTCACTATAAATATCCACCTCTTCTTCACTTTCCCGGACATTGTCCGTGCCGTTCTTCGGTCGGTCTTTCGCCTTTTTACCGAGCACATACTCGTCGGGCGGCATCGAGTAGAAGCAGCCGTCGCGGCCCGACCCCGCGTGATTGTTGTCGCCATCGTCGCCGCCGAAAGGACGCGACGCTCCATCGCCACTGGTACCCGAGAAAGTGGCGGCGGAAGACGCAGCCAGGCAAGTTCCGTCGCCGCTTGCCCGCTTGGAAGGCGCGGCGGCGGCCGTCACGGCGTGGTCGGCGTGGTTCTGCGTGGGAGACGTCGAGGTTGAAGATCCCGGGCTGCGGGGTCTCTTCTGCACCGTGTTCGGAGGGACCTTGCGGAGGTCCAGTGATCCGTTCCGCTGCAGGACGCTCTGGGTAAGTCCGTTTTTGCACGGAGATCTGGATTGCATCTGGCCAAGAATTTTGCCCAGGATGTCCCCGCAGCACGGCTCTAGGGAATCCCTCGACAGCGTGGTACGCACCCTGTTGGACAGAAAAACGGGAGCCCCAAAATTACCCGAGGCTTTGGCGGAACTAGTGGAGGGTAGATTGAAAATGTGAGCTCATTTTTCCCCACTAAGATACATACATGACGAGAGTGCCATGATATGGATATCAATTGGGACTTGACATACCAGATGTTTCTGCAAAGACATTCAAACATTCCTAAAACTAAGGTGTTTGAGAAAAAGAGAGAAACTTCAGGCCACGGCGGATGTTGGGGATTACAAAAGCATACTAATGAGCAAAATATTTACTTGAGATCAACTAACTTTTTAGCTAGTGAAAATAAACATATGGCTCCAATTAGAAACTTGCCGAGTGTCGTCGAAAGACCCTAAATCAGTCAACTTTACGATGATTCGAAGCAAGTACGGAGCACGGAAGTGCGCCAAAGTTACCTCTCGTGCAGCATGGGCATGGCCGGGAAATGCGGATGATGTTCTTCTTATTCGTGTTTTCGCATTGCCGACCTTGCGCCTGCTGCGCGAGAGGTAACTCTAGTGCACCCCCGTGCTTCCACGTGACTGATTCGGGTTTTTCAATGAAGTTCGGCAAGTTTCTAGTTGGAACCGCATGTTTACGTTCATCAATTAAAAAGCGAACAAGTAACACTCGCGTAATTCTTTTCTTAATTAGTATGCTTTTACAGCAACATTTGTTAGTGGGAACCTCCCATGAGAAATGCACGGGAGTCCTTTGCGGAAACTCCCGGCGACGTCACCATACCCACAATCGCTCCCGGCCGCCACCGCTGCTGCGTTTAAGCGAAACCAAAAATTTCCACCTGCCGAGACGGATTTGAACAAGCAACCTACGGCTGCAATCAAATGTCATGCCAACTGAGCTGTCGACGGGACATATTTCATAGGATTAAAGGCTGTATACGATCCGTTTCTTTCTACCTTCAATAATGCGTTGGCCTCTCGTGAGCCTCCAGTGTACACGCGACGCAAGAGCATGCATCAAAAGCCAGCGAGTGCATGCTGGAGGCGAGTTGTTCGAAAGCGACACCCTGCCATTTTGTCCGTGACTAAGGAACATACAGTCTGCAGCGACAACACCTAGAAAACAAGAGCTGCACTTTCGCACTCCCGCCGACCAAACGTCGTCACTAGCGAATCTATACATCGCCGCCGAGCTTAGACCTCGGAAAGTCCATAGTGGATCCAAAGAATGCGAATTTGAGTTGCGGCACGCCAAGGAGGCTCGTCGTAGACGAAGAAGGGATGAGGCACGCGAACAGAACCGAGGGCGGAAGCGAAAATGGCGTGAAAATCCTCAGAGCCGTGCCGAGGAGGCGGCGCAGAAACGACAAAGCACCATAATGACGACAAATTCCGTAAGCGGCGAACTGCTGTCGCCGTGACGCACGCTACGTGGAAGCGTGAATGTGCCGGAACGTCTTGTGTTTCCTGACGTCTGCCGTGGTTAGCCGTTTGTCCTCGAGAAAAGTTATTTTTTCTCTCCTCAAACACCTTGTTCTTAGGGATGTTTTAAAGCGTTCGCAGAAACACCCATTATTTTCCCCAAAAGGGTCTTGACACGCAAGTCTCAGTTTGGATTACGCCTGCGTCAATGTGCCGCAGCACTCCACATATCTCTTTGACACTACACTGTCCACAGACTGGGGGGCCAGTCCTTGGACCGTCAAGCTCTCGGGACTATTGCTTCTATGGGATCGAGAAGTTGGAGGGCTCATGTGACAGAAAAAAGATTGACGCACCGATCTCGAGGTGGGGCAGGCCTCAGCAGGAGTTCCTTGGCACGTGCTCTCGCCACCTGGGGATTCACCCTTCTCGTCGACACCATGTCACCACTGCTGCCTTCGTCGCAACTGAAACACACACAAAGAGAAAGAAAAAAACTCGTGCAGTTAGAAGAAAAAAAAAAAAATGGGACAGTCCTCTGTTAATCTACAGTACAGTCACAGCGACAGGTGTGACATGCTACGGTGAAGTTGTTAGGCATTAGGCGCGTTCAGTAGCGGCCCCGGAGTCAAGGAGTCACTGACTCCTTCCACTGGACGGCCAAAAGTCACTTCCGGGGCTTCGGAGTCAAGCACCAAAGCACCGAGTCCAGAGACGGTGCACATAGAGTCAAAGAAGCTAAAGATGACGTCATTTCCTGACTGGTGACGATTTCCGGCGAGAAAATCCAAAGAGCTCTGACTCGAGTCACTCCGTTCAACGGCAAGGGAGGCGCTACTGCACGCGCCCATTGGCGTAGCGTTCACGCGCCGTGGAGTGCGGGAACAAAAGCGTTTGAAACAAAAAAGTAGACACCTCGCCAATTTGTTCCAAACGGTTTGATTTCTTTTTTTGTTGCGGAGCGCATGAAAGTGTGTCTCTTGGCACAAACTCTTGGCATCGACAGTGCTACAATGGCATTTTGTAATCGGCTAATTTATTTCAGAGCACAGCTTTAAGGGGCCCGTTTCCAGCTTGAGCGGCGTCGGCGTGACCTCACGGGGGTCACGTGTACGTTATGGGGGTAAAGCTTGGCTGGATATGCAACGCAGTTTCCAATATACACCACGGTTTTTCCCCATTCAACAAAATGTCAACCTGCCAAAATATTTGTTCTGATTCTATATTTTAGAGCACAGCTCTTAGGCGGCCATTTCCAGCTTGAGCGGCGAGGAGGAGGGGAGTAGGAGGGAGGAGGGGGAGGAGGAGGGAGGAGGAGACAAGGGAAGGAGGTTGAAGGATGAGGGGAGGAGGAGGAGGTGAAGGAGGAGGGGAGGAGGAGAGGAGGAGTGTGGAGGGGTATATCCTCCCCTCAGTACCCTTGCCTCCTCCTCCTCAAGAGCTGCGCTCTAATTCGGCGTGACAGGGTGTTGTAAACGTCTTTCATTTTTTCCAGAGAGCATGTGCAGTGGCCCCATCGGGTACTACAAAAACCCCAAGAATAGAGCGGGTTGTTAACACTGTGGCGTAGCTCAGTGGCAACGCCTCCGCTTTGCATGCAGCAAACCCAGGTTTGATCTTTGCGGGGCGGCGGGCGATCTATTTCAAGGATTTGGCAACACTAACGACGGATGCCCTACAATACCAACTACAACAACAAAAACGGATGTCATTTCTTGGGGTGGGAAGAGCCCACAACAGCTATCACTGTAAAATGCGGCTAAAAAATCACGGTTGGCCCATTTCAAAGAACTGTAAACATTTGCAGTTGGCCCTGCCTTTTCTCTGTCTAGGTCAATAGCCACGAAAGGATAGTTAAGGGGAGACACTGCTTTTTGAGGCAAAAATATGCTAAGAAAACACATTTTGCAATTGGGGTTTTTGAAGATTGGCAGGGACTTATCATCTTGTCCTGAAGGATTTTCTTTAAATAAATCTCTCTCTCATCTTGGAATATTGTCTTGGAAACAAAGTAAAATGAGTCTGTGGATGTTTTTTATATTACAGTAAAACCTCGGTACCACGTAGCCGCATAAGCCGTAGTTCCGCTTTAAAAGTAGCTTAGTCAGATCCCCGACATGTCTCCCGTTAAACCTAATGCATTCAATGCCCACTTAATGCGTAGTCGCTTATCGCGTACTTACCGGTCAACGCGCACTGTTTTCACTTCCCGGTACGTACTAAGTTAAAAGTTGCTGTCAGCGTGCGGCCGGGCCGCCGCGCACCAGCAGCAACGACCACGGCGGGAGCGAACATGCGAAGCCGACCCAACGTGAGGGCGAGGGCAGCGGGGATGCGAGTTCGGCTGGCTCGGTGCCGCGCAACTCGCCGCCGTTGAGCAAGCGAACCAACGAACATCGGCAACGTTGCTGGCGGGGGACCAGTGCAGTGGCGGTAGTTTACGCGGTTTACTCAGTTTACGGGCCCAGCTGGTGGGAGAGGAGGAGCGGAGCTCCTCGGAGCTCCTCCGAACAGCGTTGTTGACGTCGCGGTCGCAGGCTTGGCTGGCTTGGCGGGCTGCGCAGGAGGTTCCGAAGTTGCGATTGGTTGCGCATAGTTAAAGGTTGCGGTTTTGTGAACGGGATTTCTCTTGCTGCCCTCCCCCCTTCCCCCCTACCCCTCCCCCCTCGTGGCCGCCGCTCGCGCGCATACGCAACACGCATAAGTCGGATTTCGCACCTCCGCGCAGCTCCCGCATGCCCTCGCTACGGAAGGGGGGAAAGTGAGGAAGAAGGACGGGATGCGCCATGCCAGCCATGCACCTTGCTCCTGGCCCCCTCCCTTCTCTCCTTCGCGGACGCGCGCACGCACGCACAAAAAAAAAAGTTTACTTTTGTTTGTTGCTCACGGCGACTCGCGGCGTTGCTCGCGTTTCTATTTGAAGACGCAAACATAAACCGCTAACACCCCCGTCGGCTTCGTGGCCAATCTAGTATTGCGTATCAGAAATAAATGCCGTTCTGTGTTTAATTTATGGTGTTTTACCGTTCCTTTCTGGGCAACCTAGAATCGAGGATTTTGTATTTTTTTTTGGCTTTGCCGTTTTAGAGGGTCGGCCTAGAATCGATGCCGGCTTAGAGAATCGAGTAAATACGGTAGGTGGTGTGTATTTGTCATTTTCTCTTAAAGGGGCACTGACAACCCAAAGGTCGTATTTTTTTTTATTGTCTAAAGCGATGCAACTTGTAGTCATAGACACACAAAAAAAACCGCATCGCAAAAAAAAATTTTCTCGCGCGCGCCCGCGCCTTTTTAGTTTTGGCGTTTGTATTTCCCGCCGCTCACCTCCTCGCTTCTTTTGATCGGTGACGTCAAAAATCCGGAAATTCAGAAGCTTTGTACGTGACATTTCTATAACATTAAATAACGGAAATCGTAAAACATGTTTTTTAAAGCAATTGCGAACGCACTACGGCTCCTCTTTTTAAAATGCCAAAAATCAGAGTTCGGTGTGATGTTGCTTCCTAGATTTGTACCCTCCTTCGGAAAACTTGCCGGCGCTCGTTGGCGAGTCAGGAAAAACCGGTTGTTTCCCGCCGGCGCCCTCCTCCTCGCTTCTGGTCGCTGTGGCAACGGCGGAGGTCCAAAAGAAAGTCGAGTCGCAGGAGACCGCAAAATTTGAGTCACTGCACTGGCGAGGATCGCGCGGGAACTTCAAATTCGGCATTTGGAAATTGTTTTTTTTAATTCACAAATACTGAATTTTAAAGTTTCAAATTTTGAGGGTAATGTCCCGACATCGTTTTCAATCGTTTCGGATAATAAAAAAAAATATGATTTTGGCGTGTCAGTGCCCCTTTAAGATGTACTACCGCTTTGCGCGTACTTTATCCACGTTCCCATCGAACTACGTCTTATCGAGGTTTTACTGTATTTCTGAGTGAACTATTTACACCCTTTACTATTTTATGGAAGCCATATCTCCACTAGCACATGTCTAATCTTCATATTTTTTTTTTCTTTCTCTAGTAGGTGTATGTGTGACATGTGCAATAAGGGGTACAAATATATTAAATAGGGTATCAGGCTTTTTTTAGGTGCCTTTTAGGCATTCCGCAATAAATCACTTTGAAACTGGAAAATTCAAGAGTGTCCTAAAAAGTTTATAAAGCATCCTAGAGCTCTCATTTGTGCCTTATTGGATTCCACGTACCTTTTAGTTCACTGATATATGTTTATTTTTTTATTTCAGTATTTCAATTTGTCTTAATCCTTTGCATAATCTTTGCAAATGAAATTTTCAATATTAACAAAACTAATTAGGTTACATTAAAACCAAGTACATACAGTTGAACCTCGATTTTACGAAACCCGATTTTACAAATTTCCCTATTTAACGAACAAATTCATATTCCTCGCGCAGCCTATACGCGAGGTCTCCCTTCCTCGATTTTACGAAGTTCCCGATTTAACGAAATAATTAGCGGGTCTTGGTGACTTCGCTAAACCGAGGTTTAACTGTATTTGTAGTCAAATTGTAACGGGAAACAAGCTATGTCAATTTCATTTGAATTGAATCACAAGTTATATAAAAAAAGCTCTAGAAGCAGTGTTGCCCCTTAAGCTACTTGTGACCGAGTACATTGGATTCTCCCGACAGCATGACACATCCAAACACGAAAAGCCTCCGCAAAACCGTCGTGACATGCCCATACCTTTCCATGCCGCATAAAAGAAATAAAACGGGCCGCAGTCGCGTCACATTAGTAATCAGGGAACTGCCAGCAGAGTTGAAACATGACACAACAAAAGACACAAGGTATGCATTGTGTACAAGAGAAAAGAAGCAACGGGAGGGCGCTTCCCAGTTTCATCATCGCGTCCCACTGCGCAAAACATGAACTCTACGTATCTCCCAAGGGCAGAGTTCCAAAATTGACTCGATTCTCCCTTCAGAGGAGAGGTTCTCTAACTTGGAGCTTAAAAAGCTACTTGTGTCCGGCGTCACTCGCTCCGTGTTATCACACGATACGACCCCCAGGAGTAACTCTGATGTCCTCGAGCAAGATTCGGGACACAGCAAAGGCCATTTTGCATTGAAGAAAGCATTGAAAAGGACGACTCACCTGCCGTCGAGGGAGGCCAGCTCATCCCTGTCGCCAAAGAGGGACAAGCCGTGCGCCGGTCCCTGACCCTGGCTGGAGAAGTTGCGGGAGTATCTGCCCATGCCCAAGTCGACGTGGCGCATCAGGGGCAGGCTGCTGCCGGGCGTTCGAGCCAGTCCGAGGCGCTTGGCGATTCGCTGCCGAACCGAGAGGGGCTGTGCCAGCGGGCGCGCCGACTGACGGGACCGCCGCGTCTGAATCGGGTGCGGGACAGCCAGGGCAAAACCTCGTCAAAGAGTGCCGGGACAGTGAAAGTTCGCCTAGGTATCTTCGATAGTTCAAACATGCTACATTTGTAAACTGATAAACCTCGATTAATCAACGCCCAAGTGCTATGGTAGCCATAGGATACTATCAAAACTTCTAAGTGGTCTGATGCGAGCATCATGCTGGTGTGCAGCTGTGTAATTGTACTTCCGCTTGATGCACGAATCCAAGGGTAGAGATTGTGCTGTGGCATTAAAATTTCCCACTTACGGCAGACACACCAGACACCATTTGAAGGTGAACTAAGCAGTGGCGTAGTAACCAGGAGGGCTGGGGGGCCCTGGTCCCCAGGTACCAGGCGTCCCAGTCACGTAGAGGGGTGCCACATCTGGCGGCACCCGACACCCCCCCCTTCCCCTCCCCCCCCTTACTGGTTGGTTGCGATATCGGGGAGTGAAAGAGAGGGGGGGGGGGTCTACGAATGACATACGGGCCCTGGGTGCTGGATGGCCTAGCTAAGTCACTGGAACTACCGCAAAGTTCCGAAAGAATGCCCACCCAAAATGAAGAGATAACTGGTGAAAAACATCTTTGGGGATGCCACAGCAAAACTATCAAAAATGAATGATAAACACCCTGGCACCGGCTACAAACCACGTGACATGTTAAGTGATAACGCAGGTCGCAGACACTGCAAATTCACGTTTCACGATGCAATAAACACACGGGAATTTGCTACAAATTCTTGTTACGGGAGAGGATACCGCAGGTTGCAGACGCAGCAGATTCGTGTCTCATGGTGCGAAGGACCCACAGAAACCAACCGAAAACTTGCATCTCACGGAAATGAATACCGCAAATCGCAGACGCAGAAGATTTAAAAGGAAACATAAACCTAAGTTTCAAAATTTTTTGAAAAAATTCATTTCTTAATTTTGAGGTTTTCGGTTTTAGAAACTAATTATACACCCTTACACTAAATTTCATAACCATGCGCCGAATAGTTACGTTCATATAAAATATTTTCAACACGTTGTTAGGCAGTAACAAAGTAAAGGAGTTCAATGTTTGAATGCATTTTTCTCAGTTCCGCTTTTTGCTGCAAATTTCGTACGAAGAAATCTTTTGTTCGAAGGTAAAATTATTCTGATACCACAATCAAGATGTTTCTGAACTGAAATTTACTCGGACAGTAAATTTCGCGGACAAAAACGCAGGAATCCGCTACAAACTTTGTGTCACGGGAACGGATACCGCAGATTGGGGACGCTGTAGATTCACATTTCACAGTGCAAGATACACACGGGAACAACTCGCGTGTTTTGGGAGCCGATATCGCGCATGCAGATCACAAACAAAAGCGCGGGAACCCGCTATGAACTTGCTTGTCAGACGTGCGGGCACAGTAAATTGCGCGGTTAATGCAATTCCCGTCGGACATTGCCTGACCTCCGACGGGAATCCGGTGGGCGACGTTTCGAAATATATATGTTACAGATACTTTGCCAGAAAAATGAGATGGCGATCTTTCGGGGGCGGGTGTTCTCTCGCAACTTTACAGTAAGTTCTTTCGTAGGACAAATTCAACTTTTGTTTACTCAAGGGTCAACATTACCGCCTCTCTAGCTTAACCCCTGAAGTGCCAAATTTTTTTTTCCAAAAGTAACCTAAAAGTGTCATATTTTTTTATTTTTTATTTTGAATTGTTATTCTTCTAGTATTACAGATAAAATTTGAAAAGTTTATTACGCAAAAATCAGCGGAGGCGAAAAAAGTATTTGCTAACTAAAACGAGTGCTGCCATCTATGATCAGCACCGCAAAACTACTCGGACGAGCCTAGGTCGTCCGTGGAATTGAGGGCTACCGAAAAAATCCGTCCAAGGCACTTAAGGGGTTAAATACTGTAAAATTCCGAGCGAACGCCCACGTTTGAAGGATCGCCCACCCCCCCTTTTTGTCCAACATCTGTTGGGAACGGTATTCCGATACATCGCCCTCCCCCCGATTCCCGCCGGACGTCACGCGATGTCCGACGGGAATCGCGTGTCAACGGCGCGATCTGCGGTCCCGCGTTTTTGTCTGCGATCTGCGCGCGTGAAATGCGTGAAATGCAAATCTGCTGCGTTTGCGATCTGCGCTATCCGTTCCCGAGTTTTTAGCGGATTCCCGTGTTTTTGCCCGCGATATCGATTCCTAGCTGTAACACGCGCGAGTTGTTCCGCGTGTATTATTGCATCGTGAAATGCGATTCTGCTGCGGCCGCGATCTGCTTGATTTGTTTCCGTGACATGCGGGTTTGCAGTGGATTCCCGCGTTTTCGTCCGCGATCTGCGGACGCAATATCGGTTTCCGCGGTATCCGTTCCCGTGAGATGTGAGTTTATAGTGAATTCCGGCGTGTTTATCGAATCGTGAAACGCGAATTCGCCGTGTCCGTGATCTACAGTATCAGTTCCCGCGTCACGCGGTTTGTAGCGGGAGCCCCGGTTCTTATCATTATTTCTGATAAAATTTTGCTGAGGCATCCCCAAAGATAGCCCACCCCATGTTTTTCACCATTTATCTCTTCATTTTGGGTGGGCGTTCGCTCGGAATTTTACGGTAAGTCCAGAAAATACAGTAGTTTGGGAGCCTACAAAGCTTGTAAACACTAATAAACATACTAGATAGCATTTGACTCATAGTCATGCATCAATGGGTGGCTTAGATCTGCCGAAGTAGTTCTGGTTAAACGCTTTACCCAGGGGCAGAACGGTCGAGAAAATTTCTGGTCGTGGAGAATTCGAGAAGGTAGTCTGGGGAACTCCTGGGGTTTCTAGTACCCGGAATGCGTCTACCACTGGTGTGCTTGGCGTCCCATTCAAGCCACGCGTTCAAAGTGGCCTCCAAGCGGTAACAAACGACGTCAGAAAAGCCGGGACGTCGTTCTGTCGATCGTCGCAGACCCGGCGGTTGGCCGTAAACGTTCCAGCAAAGAGCACGAGCAAATGCGAGCGTTTGCTCCTGCTTGCTAGATTCGCTGTGCTCACTAAACGTGGTAAATGCACCAGCCGAAGACGCATTTCAGGCACCCGTGTTCTAATCTGTCGTTGTCCGGCGAGTCTACCCCAGAACCGACCGGTCATTGGCGGCAACTTCCCGACCAACTGGAAAGAGAGAAGACTCGGCAGACGACGTCTCACCGTCCTGGTCTTTCTCTTGCCCGACTTGCGGCGCGTCTTCTTTCGACTGCGCCCGCTCTTGCTCTTCCCCGACTTGGCCTTGGTGGTTTTCCGGCGGGCGCTGCTCTTCCCTTTCTTGCCCGTCGTCCTCCGCCGCCGCCTCGTCGTTTTCCTCCGCTTGGCGGTGGCGGAGGAGCGTTGCCGTGCGGGGGCCCTCGACGCGGACGACTGCACGTGAGCAACAGTCCGAGTCAGAGAACGATCCGCAGAAGCAGGCACGTAGCCAGGATTTTGTTTCGGGGGGGGCCCGCCCATGACAAAAAAGCTGTATGAGGGGGAGGGGGGAGAGGAGGCCCCAGCAAAATGGATGATTTCGGGGGGGGGGGCCCGGGCCCCATGGGCCTCCCCCCTGGATACGTGCCTGCGCAGAAGCTTCGAACCAAAGTGCATATGCGATCAAAGGGCAATGAATGACAAATGCAGAACTGCCTCTTAGTACGTAGGCCCGGTGAAAAAGAATAAAGATGGGCTTATGTGTAAGCAGCTCCAAGATTTCTGGAATGTGCAGTCTTCTAGCGAATATCACGTTAAACTATGTGCTAACCGTATCTTTATCAAATAACAAAATACAGAAAGCACAAATTCAATACCCTTTGCGCTAAAATTAAGGTCTGCTCTATTTCAAGGCAGACTTCGTAGGCTCGCCGAAGCTGCATATTTTTCCTAACACGCTAGCCAGTGCAACAGTTAAGGAGCTGGAGAAAGCGCGCAACCCATTTCAAACTACCGTAATACTCCAAGGGATGCCCCACCCAAGAAAGATAACCCGCCGCCTATTTTTCGCTTGAATTGCTGTTTTCTTTAGAAGCGCCAAAAGACAGCCTACTCCTAGAAATCATAGTGCTTGAATCAATGATGACTTCGGCATGAATGCGGCTAGGTAGCTATGGCGGGATGTAGCCGATTATTGCCGACTGGGAAGTACAGTCATTGTCTCTTGCCGCAAGAAGCAGTTTAACGGAAAAGCATAATCTCAAAATGGCGTCTTTTTTTAAAACTTTTCTTGGTTGGATGCTGAATGATATTCCACTCCCTATTTTCACCCAATTTGCTCTCGATTTTAAGTGGACCATCTCTCGGGATGTTACGGTAGGAAAATGGAGGAAAACACCTAACACCATAGTCACCAACAAGACGACAATGGCAGGGCGTCCCTTTTGAACGCCCGGCCTCAATCACGCGCTCGTTGCCTGTCGCCATGTTTTGGCTGCGTGTGCATGCACAGAGCTGGAACCTTTCCCTGCCACTCTCATCGTGCAAGCAACTACTACAGGCATCCTGGGATAGAGACAAACATTACGGAGGTACTGTATAAGGGTATTTACTTGGGCTAGTTGGTCATACAATGTGAACATTAGAAGTGCTAAAAAGACGAGGACTAGTAAGAGAAGACACACACGTTACAGAGCGCACTTTCAACTGAAGTTTATTCTGAATTGATCAAACAGAAAAAAAACATATATGCCTTCTCAACAAAACACTTGTCCCCCCCCCCCCTCCCTCATGTACGCACATTGTCCTACCAATCTACATTTATTCATACTAGCTTGGCTAAGGCATATTTGTTTTTTTCCTGTTTGATCAATTCAAATTAAACAATGCAAGGACACGACTCGCCTCAAGGGCAGCCGAAGACTCGCTTCCGTCCTCGACGGCCGCCCTCCGTCGCTGTATACGAATGCGGACGGTCTCGCTGGCGCGCGTCCTGGCAATGGCCCTGCGGAAACCGGTGTTGCCAGGCCGGAACCTGGTCGCCAGGAGCTCGCGAAACTCCGCCATTGCATCTCCGGAGAGGGGCTCGTCTGCAAACGCCGTGAGCAAACGTGAGGATGACGAGGTTGCACTCAGTGCGCACCGAAACAATGATATATCGTTTTCGCGTTTCTTTGCCCCTCGAAATAATGCCGGACAACACAGTGGGCTAAATATGAATGAAAAAGATTTGCAATCAACAGTGGGCTAAAAATTATTAAAAGATTTGCAATCAACAGTGGGCTAAAAATGATTAAAAGTTTCTTTCAATCTTTATAACAGAGGCGCATTTAGGACACCTCTGTTCACGTCTGCTTGAAACCACAGTCCGTCACGCGCACTACGCACTGCACCAAACAAATTGTTTAAGAACTGGCGCTTGAACTTCCAGTCGGCTGCTATGTAATGGTGACTGCCTTTGCGTCGCTGCAGCGCCCGGCGCTCTCGTTCCACATCCCTTCATCTCCTCTTTTTTCGCCGCTTTGATGGTACACAAAGCTCTCGCAAGCAACAGCCTTCACGTAAGTGCAGTGTGCTTAGCCGCTGCTGAGCACACGCCTAGGAAAGTCGCGCTCCAAGAGCACTCGCAGATTCACGTGAAGCGTGCAATTATATGCAATTGCACGCTCCATGCCGTACACTTTATCGAGGCTATATCCCAGGCTCTGACAAAAGAGCGGCGAGGGGGGGACCTTGTGGGTAACCTGGTGGTCCAAAGCATTCAACCAGTTTGTCCGCACATTTAATCGTCTCTAGCCGTTTCCACCGCGAGGTGGCAAAGTGCAATCGGCCAAGCAAGCAGCACTCCGTTGTCGATGAAAACCTACCGGAAAAGTATAGCAAAGCTTTTAAAGGGCCCCTAAAAAAAATGTTTTTTAAAACAGTCTGGTTAGGAGACCTAAACAAAAAATTAATTTCACACACAAAAAAAAAAAATTTTTTAGAGCAATATTGAAGGCGCAAGATTTATTTTAAATACGGCGCGAAAAGTCCGTGGCGTCACGGAATGGTCATACACTCTCTCCCCCTCAACGTGTTGGCCAAGCCGATCCACCTCTCCTCCACGTGCCCGAAATGCCGAGAGAAAACTAGTGGAAAGAGAAGGTGACTACCGACTAAATTGCATCTCGTGCCGCCAATAATGCTCTAAAATATTTAGTACTTTTTTCCGCAAAAAATTAATTTCTTGACAAACGTGTCCCAACCAAACCGTCTAAAAAAAAAAATTTTTCTTTTCTTTTCTGGGGCTTTTTAAGTCCCGACACGCGGAGAAAACTGTAAATAAACAACTACCGTAATATGCCGAGAGATGCCCGACCCCTCAGAAGACAACCTGCCTTCTATTTTCGGCATGATTTGCTATTTTTTTAAAAAACACAGAAAGATAGTCCATTTATAGTAATTGCAGTGTCCTGGCCATTGATGACCTCGGCAGAAACAGTGACACTTAGCCATGGCGGGAGACCAGCGAACATTGCCAACTGGGAACGACGGTCGTCTTTGATTCATTGCCCCTCCCCGCGACCACATGTTTCACAGCTCACAAAATCTAAAACTAGCACCTTTGCTTTCGACTTTAGGTGGGCCATCTCTCGAAACTTTACGCTACGCGTCGTCAAATTGGCACGTCACATTGTTCTCCGAGGTGGGTGGTAGCGTTCTCCGTGGTGGGTGGTAGCGGCGAGGAAAGTCCTGCACCCTACGAGTGCTAAGCATCTAAAGAAAAGAATAGAGAAGCGCCCTCGAAAAAGCAGCAGATTCCCTCCACGACCACATCCCCACACCGGCCCCGCAGGTCCGGGGCGGGGGACTCTGCCCTCACCCTGGGAGTGGTCCGGGGCGCAGTCCGGGCAGTACCACTCTTCGACGGGCACGGTGTCCAGGGGCGGGGTGAGGCACTCGCAGTGGTAGCCCAGGTCGCAGGCGTCGCAGAGAAGCAGCCTGTCCTCCCGGTCGCAGTTGCCGCACACCTCGCAGTACGTCAGGTCCTCCTCCTCCCCCTCTTCCTCCTTCTCGGGGGAGCCCACCGAGATCTGGCGCACCATCTTGTCCCCCTGCCGGACCAGGATCAGCCGGAACACCGAGCGGTCCACGGGGCACGTGTTCACATTCTGCGAAAGGGAGAGACTTCCATCGTACCTCCTCGCGGGCACGGCAGGAACGAGCCTTTACCGCGCCCATTTGGGTTTGGTTTCAGTGCGTTCTACGACAATGGCAGTCATAGGGGCTTCCTGGCTGCATTCGCGGGGTCGGCGTCGTGCCAGGCATATAACTCGGCCCCGCGATGCCGGGCAAAACGCGCACTTGACTCCAGTTAGGCGGGGGAGTCTTCTACAGTTGGTAGAGACACCACTGCGCATTCCTCACCGTAGAACTCGATTTCCATGTACCGTCAAATGTGAAGCGACTTTCCGCTCGTAATGGCACCTGTCTTTACTTTTGCTCTGTTCACTCCAAGGCCGAGACGGCAGCCAAGGCCACAAGCGCGAGCTAGCCCGCGCTCCTGGCTCGGAGATGTGCCTTTCTGGCGCGAGTGCTCTTTCTGCGGAAAAATGTTTCAAAGCAGCGACCTCTTGCTCTAGAGCTTGTGATATCGGCTGCAGTCTTGGCTTAAGGGTGAACGGAACATAGCCTTGGGCAGAGACATCGACTCGTGCGAGTGTGTTCCCCAGTGATGCGATTGCCCGAAGTCATTTTGTAGCACCTTTTGGTGCAGCCGAAAGTTTATTATGGAGCAGCATATTGTACTTTTGTAGCATAAGCACACACTTCATTTTTATTCATACTACTGTGAATATTACCTGTTACGATTCGTGTGTTGGCCTATCCAACCAAAAGACGTGCATGCTTTTCCTTCGCACTTTTGTGCAACGGCAATATCAAACGCCTGATGCAACTCGTTGTCTTGAAGTCGTGATGTCATCGTGGCACTGCAGCTGAAGTCATAGCTGACGCTCTGACTTAGCTCATTCAAAAATTTCCTATTGGTGACTCATGCAACACTCTTGAAGAACTGAGGGGGAAGGTCCCCAGGAAATAGAAAGTATCTGTTTTACGTCAGTAGATGAATACGGACAATCGCATAAATGTATGTCGGTTATTTAATGCGGGAAAAAGATCCAAAATATACATATAGATCAGAATTTTCTAAAACATATTTCACGACCCCTTTAATGGCGTCATGCCACTTTTGATAGACCCTTTTCAAAAGTCTGCGTCATTGTCTCTCCGCCGTTGCTTGATTACATACTCGGAGCATGTATTGGACACGAAAGCTGCGTCAGCGTGACCTTGGCTCAGGTCATATTGAAAATGAGCGCTGCTTTGGCGTTTGGTGAGGACTAGGACACAATCATGTGCTTTGTGTCCAAGCAACGGCAACCACCAAGGTTGCTTGACGGACTTTGGAAAAGGCTCCATTGACACGTTTATGCCTCTAAGCTATATCAAAAACTCGATAATGTCAGAACTATAGTAGGACATGCGATTTTGTTTTCCGATTTGTTTTTAGGTTCGGAATTCTCGTGTACATAATGTTAGTGCGTTTGATGTCTGTGTGTTGGTGTTTCTTTTTAGTCTGTGTTGTAATGCACTACTCGAAAGGCATGTTGCTATTGGTGGGCGTCAATAAATAAACATAGCATCTTCGTATGCATATTTTTACGAAACATGTATTACACGATCAGATTGCTCAGATTTGCCCGTTTATTTTTATGACATTCAATATTGTTTCTTTCTAAGGTCACAGAACAATGACTTCTCATTTGACTCCAATCGACTTCTTCATACTATAGGCAAATTATGGGCTAAGAGGGGCAAGTCTCATTCCCAAGATACGAACTGCAGGAGTCATATTCTGACTAAGAATGACAAAGGCCCCCGGCGTACGCAGTGCTCTCATCTCCGCCAAACCACCCAGTGACACAGCCTACTCCCCGCATCTGCGGCAGCCAGAGAAAAGAAGCCAAGACCCAGCCATGCCTACAGGTCCTTGAAAAAAAAACTCGCTCTTCGTGTTTCATACAAGTACCAACTAGGGTGCCTTCATGTGCGCTTCGCCTAGAGTGATGCCAACTGCCTGTTTCCTTTTCCCACACCCCCTTCCACCGCCATTTTGTTCCTCTCATTGTTTCCCCGTGCGTCGGAAAGTGGCCTTTGTGTCCATCGGTCCTCCCATCCGAGGGGGAAAATGCTAATCCTCCCTCCGTGGGTTCCACAACGCTGCTCCGAACTTGTGAGAACAGGTGCTTGTTTCCGGGAGGGTTATAAGCCCCACGGATTATCGCTGAGAACCAAAATGGCTGCTGGTTTGTCGGCGAGTGGTATTACAAAGGGTGGCATAACCCTAGCAAAGCGCACATGAAGGCTCCCTAGGGTGCCTTCATGTGCGCTTCGCATAGAGTGATGCCAACTGCCTGTTTCCCTTTCCCACACCCCCTTCCAGTGCCATTTTGTTCCTCTCATTGTTTCCCCGTGCGCCGGAAAGTGGCTTTTGTGTCCATCGGTCCTCCCATCCGAGGAGGAAAATGCTAATCCTCCCCCCGTGGGTTTCACAACGCTGCTCCAAACTTGTGGGATAAGGTGCTTGTTTCCGGGAGGGTTATAAGCCCCACGGATTATCGCCGAGAACCAAAATGGCTGCTGGTTTATCGGCGAGTGGTATTACAAAGGGTGGCATAACCCTAGCAAAGCGCACATGAAGGCTCCCTAGGGTGCCTTCATGTGCGCTTCGCATAGAGTGATGCCAACTGCCTGTTTCCCTTTCCCACACCCCCTTCCACTGCCATTTTGTTCCTCTCATTGTTTCCCCGTGCACCGGAAAGTGGCTTTTGTGTCCATCGGTCCTCCCATCCGAGGAGGAAAATGCTAATCCTCCCCCCGTGGGTTTCACAACGCTGCTCCAAACTTGTGGGATAAGGTGCTTGTTTCCGGGAGGGTTATAAGCCCCACGGATTATCGCCGAGAACCAAAATGGCTGCTGGTTTGTCGGCGAGTGGTATTACAAAGGGTGGCATCACCCTAGCAAAGCGCACATGAAGGCTCCCTAGGGTGCCTTCACGTGCGCTTCGCATAGAGTGATGCCAACTGCCTGTTTCTCTTTCCCACACCCCCTTCCACTGCCATTTTGTTCCTCTCATTGTTTCCCCGTGCGCCGGAAAGTGGCTTTTGTGTCCATCGGTCCTCCCATCCGAGGAGGAAAATGCTAATCCTCCCCTCGTGGGTTCCACAACGCTGCTCCAAACTTGTGGGATAAGGTGCTTGTTTCCGGGAGTGTTATAAGCCCCACGGATTATCGCCGAGAACCAAAATGGCTGCTGGTTTGTCGGCGAGTGGTATTACAAAGGGTGGCATAACCCTAGCAAAGCGCACATGAAGGCTCCCTAGGGTGCCCTTCATGTGCGCTTCGCATAGAGTGATGCCAACTGCCTGTCTCCCTTTCCCACGCCCTCTTCCACCGCCATTTTGTTCCTCTCATTGTTTCCCCGTGCGCCAGAAAGTGGCCTTTGTGTCCATCGGTCCTCCCATCCGAGGGGGAAAATGGTAATCCTCCCTCCGTGGGTTCCACAACGCTGCTCCGAACTTGTGAGATAAGGTGCTTGTTTCCGGGAGGGTTATAAGCCCCACGGATTATCGCAGAGAACCAAAATGGCTGCTGGTTTGTCGGCGAGTGGTATTACAAAGGGTGGCATCACCCTAGCAAAGTGCACATGAAGGCACCCTAGTACCAACAACCATTGTTGTGCAAAAGAGTGAGAGACGTGCCACGCACAAGTGCTGCGCTGCCATTTTGTTTCCAAGGGCCACACGAGATATGAACCTCGTGCCTTGGCGCATTTGACGCTACTCGTAGAAGACTGTCCAAACGGGACACAGCAGATGCAGTGCACGACAATAAAAACGTGCAAGCTTCTCGAAAAACTAGGAAGTTGCGGCCTGCACGTTTTAGTGAGGACAACAACCACGCAAACTGCACAGGTTTCCTGCTCTCCTTCCCTTTTTTTTTTTCGGGAGATTTGGGACCAACGACAATAGCAGGGTCTGGACGACAGTCGGCAGAGCGTCTGAGTAGCCGTCCAGCCCGAAGTGATGAGCACGCTCCAAGTTTCTGTCTAAGGACGAAAGCAGAGAGAAGTTTTCCCCCGGCAAAAGAAAAGTGCCAAAACGGACAGGAGCCCTAGGATAACCTCCGCTTTTGGTGCAGCGGATACTGCGACCGCAGGAAATGCATCCTGTTTGGACAGCCCTTATAGGCCGACCTACGGAACCGTCTTCTGACGGGCAGAAAACCGGTTCCCAGTTTTCTTCTCTCTACCCCCTCTTCTTTCCTCATCTCCCCACAAGAGCAGGTCTCCGAGCTACTTCCTGCCGAAAGGAGGGGGTGTCCCTCTTTTCGAACGAAGATGAGGAATCGAGGGAGAGTTTCCTCCACTCTGGCCGCTTGTCGGCCCTTCAAGACGAACACAGAGACGTCGAGGGGGCCTTACCCGCGCCCACTCCTGGATGCAGTCGAGGCAGAAGACGTGGTCGCAGCTCTCCGGGGTGCCCTCTTCCTGCCCGAGGAACCGGTTGAGGCAGATGGGGCAGCGCTCCGCCTGGCCGTCGCTAGCGCTGCTGCCGTTGCTGGCATCCTCGGCTGCGTCCGGAACGCTCAGGGCCGGCGAGGCGCCCGCGCGGGAAGCCACCGACCGACAGCTTTCTATCAGCAGCTCTGCACAACAATCCTCCGATTCACGACACGCCGTGATGTCTTCGACTCGCATCTCTGGGGCAGTGTACAGCCCATGTATCGAAAGGGACCCCGAAGTGGCAACTAATCCGGAGCGCAAGTTCGTCTGCTTCTTGCACAGGGGTTGCGATGATGTCAGAACGCCGAGCTCTTACAGGCCAATTGAAAAGAATAGTGGGCAGACCTCAAGGCATTTAGCAGTCTACCCACAATCCTCTCAATTAAAGCCAATCAGAGCTCGGCGTCATTCTGACATCACCGCAACTCCTGCGCAAGAAGCAGACGACTTGCTCTCCGCATTACGCCATGTAAGCGGCACTTCACGCCGTCACACGTTGCAATCGTGGCGGTTAGACGTCGACGCTCCAGCACAAGAGACGAGCGAAGGCAAGCGTCGCTGTCGACGCAGCGTCCCGACTTCTGGCTGTCGAAACTTCAGGAAACTATTAAGCTGGAGAGCAAACGGCAAAACAGGCGTCTGCAGCATCCACCTTTGCCGCCATGCCACCACCAGGATCGCGGCGGACAACGGCAAGACACGTGTGCAGCGGCGTCAGGCGGAAATCGAGGGATCGCAAACGAGGACGCATTCTGGGCACCGTTGCCGAGGTTCAGCCGTCTGTCCGGGTGACGGCAGGCGGTGCGAGCTCATCGGGGAGAGTCGATGTTGCGGAAAAAAATTAACCGTAGAGAGGATCACATGTTTCCAAGTTCTACATATTTCTCAAATCGGGAGCTAAAAGCTGGGGTTAAATTGTTTTGTCTACGGGCTCGCACGAAACGACCCAGATGGACACTAACTTTCAAAATTGAAGTGCAAAAAAGAAAAAGAAAAAAAAAAAAAAGAAGCATAGGTTAGAGATTAGAGGCCCATTCACACACTTGAGTCTACTTACAATTGAGTTCTTACGACATCTTACGACGAGAGGATGCGCTGGCTGCCATCTACGAGATGACCACGGAACTGCATTTCGCTAGAGCAAAAGTTTTGCGGTATTTGCGAAATCAACTCTGCGTACCATTCATGAAAAAAGTTCATTTATGACAGTCACAAGTTGTTAGAACCAAAAGAAAAAGAAGGATGCACAAAATAAAGACACATACGGAATTGCCAAGTGTTCCACGGCCACCGACAGACGAGGCTAGCGTGTTCTCTCGCCGCAAGAGATTTTAAAAGCTCTTGATAAGGCACGCGGTCGTAGGCAGTCACAAGGGTGTGAACTAGCCGCGAGGACCCCGGGCTACCAGTCACACTTCAATCCTCAAAACTACTCGTCTACAGCAAAAGATGTCGAATTCCATCTCGAAGGCAGACTCGTGTTTCACAGCTTATACAGTCGAATCTTGTTAATCCAAACTTGCAGATAATTCAAACTAACATGCAGGTCTCACCCTATGCGTCTCTATGGGAGGAAACTACCGGTAATTCAAACTTTGCTTTATTCAAACAAAGTTTCGGTCCCCCTCGAGTTTGAATTAAAGAGATTCGATTGTACTCCATTTCTCTCCATGATGGATCCCAGCCAAAACAACAAACCACAAGGTTAAATCTTGATCCGGTTAGAAATCAAACATTGTATCGCTCCGACGTCTGTACCAGTGCGCGTCGCCGCAATACACCATGCGATTTCTAACTGGCCCGTGATTTGAGCCGGCGGCCCGTAGCTTTGGCCATACTATTGGCGACTCCAGTGAAATCGACGCTGCACAGCGGCAACGCCAAGAAGCTCAAGAGAGGAGGTCGTTTCGACACTGTCGTCTTCTATCGCTGCTTGGTTCTCGTAGGCAGCATAGAAATAAACATTTTTTCCAGCAATTTTTTTATGCTTCCACCATGCCATTCCTACGCAATGGTTAGAAGAAAGTTTTTACCACCGAAAAATTCTTTTTGTTTTAATATATAACACTGATTTTAGCTGCAGTGCAAGAAATTAATGGTGGTCTGCATGCTGAACGATGAAAACGACCACCTTTCGTCCGCCATTTTGGCTGACCAGCCTGCCCCCTATAGTTCGCTCGAGATGCAAATAGTGTACTGCAGGTTTAGGATAGCAGGACAAGCCCCACCCTTCAAAGCTCTCTGCTTGCCCTTATTGGTGGTTTCCTCTACTCCACTCCAAAATTTGCTTCGCTAAAGAGGAGCTTGTCTCGCTTTTCTTAAAGGCAAATGCACCACTTTGCGCTTCCCATATTTTTCACGCCCTCTTCAACCTTTCGCTTGCTGCAACACGACGCCCCTAGCAGCTTAGGAGAGGAGGGCACTAAGAGGACTATCTTCCCCGCAGAAAACCGAGCTTGCACTTCAGCCTCTAATTTGTAACAGACTATACCGTAAAATACCGGAAGAGTGCCTACTCAATTTTCACCAAAAACTGGCCTAATCGAGGCATGGGCACTTAACGCACAACTTGCAGAATTCCCAAGTTTGGGAAATGTTAACAACGAGCGCTGGAACGCAGTGGGCGCTTCCGCAGTATTTTTCGGTGGTTCATCGTAGAGTGAGGAAAGGCACAAATCCGGCATAGAACAAATCTAACTCCAGTTCAAAGACGACACCCCAAACTTTTCCGGACCTTGCGGAATCTCCTCCCATTCCGACTCCTCCTCTTCCTCCTCTCCATCCTCCGCGCTGGAGCCGGTCGAGTCGTCCTCAGAAGAGGACTCGACCGCGCCTCCCCCGTCGCCGTCCGAGCCGCTGTCCTCGGCGACGGACTCAACGCCTGATCCACTCTGCTCGTCCTCGTCGCGGATCACCTGGACGTTGCGCTTGCGCCGCGGAGCAATCTCTTCGTCGGAGCTCATGGTCGTGCCGGCCGCACACACTCAGGTGGCCATGGCACGGCCCTGCGGAGAGAAGAAAGATTGAACACACTTCAATCCAGGAGCGGCCAGCGGACGTTAGCCAAGAGCTATAAAAAGAGACACCTTTAAAATGAAGAGCCGCAAAAGGCATGGCACTTTTTCTTTAATTTGTTTTTTAGTGATTACACAGTTTTTTTTACAACGAGCTGGCATGTGGAATAGCAAGTATGCATCACATTTTGTACGAACCACGTCTACCCTTTTTTCTCGTGCTACCTTGTTTGATTAGAATTATTACCACTATTTCTTTTTTTAGCTTGTGCACCAAAGCAAAGACCTACCGTAAAATACCGGACAAGCGCCCACTCAAACTTTGGCGATAATCGCGAAAAAATGGGGGATGGGCCCTTCTCCGGTCATCAATTTTACATATAAATGTACTGTGTGTATTTTCTCAGATCCTACAAATTTGGGAATGGGCGCTTAGTGTGGTATGGGCGGATGCACGGTACTCTACAGTATGCGGTTGTTTTCTGGCACAGAAAATAATGATTATTATTATGATCATTATCTTACGTGGTGGCCAAAGTAAATTCCCCTCATAAAGCGATCGCTCATTATGTTCCTCTATTGTATGTCTCTATCCACAAGACAAGCACCTTGTCCAATGTACTACATATGGTGTCACAAAGCTGCCACAACGCAAGCAGTCTTTTAACCTGTAGTTCATTTCCTTCTTATTTTATTTATTTTTTTCTTGTAGAGATGCTGGTCGCTGTCGTGGTGGTGTCCCATCTCGTGGCCGCTTCGGTTTGTGTTGACTGGCGGGATGCAGGGCGACAGCAGGGTGACTGCTGCTCTACCACCACCGAGACCAACGTAGGCAACAGCGCGACACGTTTGTGCAGTGTTGGGAAGTACTTTAAGTACATTGTACCTAAAGTACTACTTCAAATAGGTTTAGAAAACTCATACCTTATTGAAGTACATTCTCCAGTATGTACTTGTATGTTACTTAAATTTTTCTTTTTATGTTATTTTTTAAGGAAAGTACAACTCCTGGCTTCGAGCTACATCCCCAAAGACGGTCTCGTTAAATTTGTGTAAAAAAATTATGCTTTATCGGCTCTGAAAAAACACTGGGAGGGATATTCTACTCCCATCAGAAAGGCGAGCAGACGACGCATCACTCCGTTTGTATCGGGGGCGACTTTCCACCAGCCTTTCGTACTCTTGCCATTTCTCGCTAGGTCGGCTCGAGCGAGGAGGTTAAAAATATTAGGAGAGAACACTCCTCCACAAGAGGATTGCTTTCAGAAGCCATGAGGCTGGCATCGTGCTCTGTCCTAGTCACTCTCTCTCCATCACAAAAGATTTTGTGCACAGAATGTACATTGCACCCAGTGGACTTACTACTTTACTTAAAGCATGTAACCTCTCATTTACTTTGTATTTTAGTTCAAGCACTTTTCAGATATACTTTGCCCAACACTGCTTTTATGACATTATCAGGTAGAAACCAAGGGACTACTTTTGAGGATGCTGTAAACCCACCCATTGGACAAGCACTCCAGGCACCATACAATAGATAGAGGGGAGAGACAAAAAAGCGGAAGGACATACATATTTCTCGTTTTATGATTAATTAATTACTATTATTTATAACTAATTAGAGAGACAAAGGTCCTTCAAATTTAGCAACTGTGATGTGGTTGTTCGTGGTGCTCTTCCATATGTAACTATTGTCTCATGCAAGCCAGCCCTACTGACGTGTGCGACCAAAAGCGTTGCTGTGATCGGCCTTCCACGCTTGGCCAAATGCTCACTGCTATGTCTTGAATGGGATTATTTCTGCCCTCATCGACGGAAATACGAGCAAAGCCCTACTCTCGATCCTGACGTGTTGATTTAGGATTTTGATGACTAGGCTTCTGCTGCGCTTTTTATGCACCACCAAACTTGTTGCTCACTACCAATAATCTTGGTCATGACGTCAGGGATGGGAACCATAAGAAGGCACTACCGAAACATCTTGTCTCCAATGACACTCCCTGTCACAATCCCATTTTTTCCCAATTTTTAAACTATTGACATAGAGGGGATTGGTGGCATGCCATACGAAAACAAACAAGAAAGTACACACATTGGCGGGGGCCAGTTAAAAAAAGTCATCAACATTGAAAACCTTCTATAGTTGTTGCCCCCAAAGAATAGCAAGCTTTGCACACAGTTCACATGCTGCAATATTCTTTTTAAGATTTCCTTGTCACAGATATGAATTTCCTTGTCACTTAATTCACCACATACAGGGGGGGGGGGGGGGGGCAATTAGTAGCGCTCAGTAATGGGCCAAACCTTCTTTTTTTGCTGCAGTTCTTGGGATAAAAACTAGGAAAATGCAAACATCCCAGGCACGTTGCCAGGAGGGGGGGGGGGGGGGGGGGGGGGGCGCCCCCCCCTCTGGTCACGGGCACCCCCCACCCCCCTGAAACAAAATTCTGGCTACGTGCCTGAAAACATGAAGACATAAAATGACAAACTATAAATTAAAGCACCTCTTTTGATGCAAATGTAGAATTCCACACACAAAATAACTAAGCCTTTTTTTTTCTTTATAAACCATTATGTATTAATGCACATGCTCATCATGAAGGTTCAACGAACTAAATGTTCAAAAGCAGTCTTACTGCAGTCTTGCAGGGCACCTTCACCGTCGCAGGTGGTCCAGTGAGGCAGGCTGCGAGCACATTTTTGTTTGTTTTTTTTCTTCAGATTCAGCAATCACCCTGGAAAGAGGACAACAGTGAGAGCACAAAATATACAAACACATTAGTGTGTATGTGTGGGTGTGTGTGTGTGTGTGGGGGGGGGGGGGGGGGAGATGTGAAAGTAAATTTAGCACGCAATGTTACGCAGTTGTACTTGACACACTTTTCGCTTCAAACCCGTTCGAGTCCACGGTAAGCGATCTGCTCGATTGATCCTGCGTTACGCGGTGCCCGTTAAGTCGTTGCAAGGCTGGCATCGTCACGAATACGCAGTTAACACCGTCTCATCACCAATCCGCCAAGACTACAAAAGCGAGCACGATTTATTTTCATATTTACACCCTTATCGCCTCTAAAAATCCCGATAGATAAAAGAAAAAAAAATAATAACGAAGACGAGGGTTTAATGTCAGTAAAACGGTATCCCAAACTCAACCAGAAACAAAAATAACATAAAAGAAACAGACCTGTAGCACGAAGGTGTGACCGCTACTCCTGTTGGTACGGGAAAAGCCTTCGTTTGAAACTATTACAATTGTTTTTACACCTGAAGCAGTTACAGTGCAGCGCAGCTAAAACAAAACATCAAACAGGCTCGCTAAAAAAAAAAAAAAAAGAGAAAAGGAGCAGAAAAAAAAAATGTAAAGGAAAATGTAAGATGTTCGGGCAGCCTTCCTGAGGAAGATGCTACGGGAGGGCAGCAGGTCCGATCCTCAATGCTTCAAACGAGCACTGTTGATTTGGATTTGAGGTGTTGCGTCGAACCTGCCGCACTCTTTTTTTAAAGTTTATGCTTGTTAGGCTTATCGTTCCGCAAGCGAGGCTCGTTTTACGCTGACATTTGGCATGCTGGAAGCAAATTCCGGACGATGAAGGAAAAGGATGCCGTAGGTACGAGTTACCGGCTCGGGCAGCTCTGGAGACGAGCGACGCTAGCACAGCGCACCGCCAACGAAGCGGCCGAGGTCCGTCTTGGGTCGCACCGACCCGACCGACAGACCGACGGCTTTTCGGGCATTCAAACACGAATCGCGGCTTGGGACGAAACAGCCGTCACTGGAGACACACACACACAAGCGGTCGCCAAAGGGCTGCGCGGGAACGCAGGAGCGCGGAGACGATCGGCGAAGCAGTGATTACCAGACAGAGTATCGTGGGGGTGCCAACAAAATGCTTTATCCGGAGCTGAGGGAGCTCGTACGCCAGAGCGGCGGCCATTACTGTCCGTAACTGGTTTCTTCCCGGCGTGCACCGCGACCGAAACCCGGATGAGTCTTTGTTTTGGTAAGTTGAATAGAGATGGCGCCAGTTGCAAACTGCTGGATGAATGGATAGATGGATGAATGATAACAGCTGACCCTTAGTAACGGGCGGTAGCTTGCGCTACCTAGCCTAAAAACAATGACGGACCTGATTGACCCTTCTTCCTTTCAAGCCACTGCGGCGCACTGCGCTTCTCTATCACGAGGTAATGAAGATTATCGCCAGGTAGACCTTTGAAGGATCGGGGAAAAAAAAACAACCGAGGGCCACGGTGGCCCTCGTTTTTTTTTTGTCAATACAACGCCGAAGGGCAGGAGAGCTCCTTACATTTTAGAATCACATGCTCAGTTGTTTTTGTCTCCTCTTTACATGCTGTGCACATATTTGTATCTGTGTTTTCGAATTTGGCCCTAGCAGAGCGCTCCTTTTAGAGCGCAGCTCTTAGGCGCCCGTTTCCGGCTTGAGCGGCGTCGGCGTAACCAAGGTCATCCCAAGGTCACGTGACCCCCCAAGGTCACGTGACCTCGGGGGAGGAGGGGGAGTCACGTGACATCGGGGGAGGAGGGGGGGGGGGTCACGTGACCTGGGGGAGGGGGGGTCACGTGGCCCCCCCAGATCACGTGACCCCCTCCCCCCGAGGTCACGTGACCCCCCCCCCCCGGAGGAGATTGAAGAATGAGGGGAGGAGGAGGAGGAGGGGTATACGCTCCCCTGATTACCCTTCCTTCCTCCTCCTCAAGAGCTGCGCTCCAATTCGGCGTTACAGGGAGTTGTAAACGGCTTTCACTTTTTGGATTGTCAAATAAACACTCCTTTTTTTTGCATTTGTGATTTATATATTGTTGAAGACGATTTCTCCTTCGTTTTCTTCTCCCACATCCATCTCTCTGCCTCAACTGCCTTTTCCTGAACGCGTTTGCTCCACCCCATTTCCCGCCTGCAGGAATTTCATCCTAAGCTTTCGTGTCCGTTTCGTCCATCTCGTGTTCAGATTCCTCAAATACAGGTATTTATAGATTTTATGCGCACACCGTATGTCCTCCATTTCTGTTAGCCTTTGGTCAAAATTGATTTTACTCACTGTCTCTTTCCTCTGAAACGATGACCAGCCCATATCACCCTCCACTCCTTCGTTTAAGTGTTCCTTTGTACCCCCCAGAGCTATCCTGCCAGCGCTCCTTTGTCCTATCTCAAATTTCGCCTGAACTTCAGAACTCACGTACAAGACTGCATTACCAAAGGTCAATCCCGGTACCATTACTCCTTTCCATACTCCCCGCACCACTTCAGATCTATGAAAGTTCCATAACGCCCTGTGCTTCATAATGGCCGAATTCCGTATACCATTACCAATTATGTATCTCTCATATTCCTCGAGGTATATCTTTCCTTCGTTGCTCCACACTCTGAGATATTTGTATTTGTCCGCCATATCTATCTCTATGTTCTGTATCTTTAAAGGATCTCCCTTGATGTCGTTAAAAAAAAACACAATTCCTGATTTTGTTCCGATGAATTTAAATCGGAGAGCGTCTCCTTCCACGCCGCAGATTCGAATCAATTTCTGCAACTCTTCTCGATTATCTGATAAGAGTACAATCCCATCCGCGTACATTAGGCTTGTCGATTTCTGCCTCACTGTTTTCCCTCCCTTCATGTACGATATATTGAAGCCCAATTCACTTCTCTCTAGTCTTTTCTCCATTTTTAGAGGCGACAAGGGGCATCCATGATTAAGCCCACGCCTTATTGCTGCTGGCTCTGTGGTCTCAGCCTCCAATGTTATAGTATACTGTATTGTCCTGGAGCACTCTATGCAAAAACCTCACCAATTTCATATTTAAACCTAATTCCTTTATCTGTGTCCAATGAATTTCCTGACTTGCGTTATCGTATCCTCCCTGTATGTCTAAAAATGCCATCTATAACGGTCGTTTG
The DNA here is from genome assembly GCA_013358835.2 of Ixodes persulcatus. Taxonomy (NCBI): domain Eukaryota; kingdom Metazoa; phylum Arthropoda; class Arachnida; order Ixodida; family Ixodidae; genus Ixodes; species Ixodes persulcatus. The sequence continues at coordinate 662,079 of JABSTQ010010281.1, forward strand.
CCGGTCTGCGCTAACAAATTATCTTCTAGTCGCCTTTTGCGAAAACCATTTTGGAGTTCCCCTAACATTTAATCTGTTTCTGCCCATTTTCCTACTCTCCCCTTCACCACCTGCGTTGATAGTCTGTATAGTACAGATGTTACCGGTTACAGGGCGGTAGGATTTGATATCGTCCCTGTCGCCTTTACCCTTGTACAGAAGCCTCATCCTGCTTTGCCTCCACGTCTCGGGTACCTCTCCCCGAACATTAATTTTATATTTCCATTCTCTCGGTGTTATCTGTGGTACTTCGCTGTCACTGCAATCTATTCTTCCCGTGATTTCTGGATACTCTAGATGTGAAAACATTTCCTCAATTATGCTCCTAATATATTGGCAGGCCGCCTCCCCTTCTACTTGTGTCCCATCCGGCCATCACATAGTTAATGAGTGGTGACGCGTCTCTGTTTTTCTACCCTGTGAACTTATGTGCTCCCAACACTTCTTGGCTGCATTTCTATCATTTCGGTTGATTTCCCTTGTCCATTTCATTTCGTCTTTTCAGATCTTGTCCTGCATGGACCAAAGCATATGCCGCTAATTTCTTTTCCTGAAAGTCCTTCCATTTTTCTTCTGTTTTCTCTGCTGAAACACCTCCCTTTTTTTCTCGTCTATGGTTCCTGGATGCCTGTCTCTGATTTATGACTGCTTTGACTTCCTTATACCCCCAGATTTTTGGCCTGTGTTTGCATTTGTTCTTAAATCTGGCTTTGTTTCGGTCCAACTCCCTTTTGAATATTTCTACTAATTCTTGTACGACCACTCTTTCTCTGCTTGTCTGGATACAGTGTCCTCAATTCGTTTTGATATTTCCTTCAGCTGTGTGTCCCATAAACCTATCCTGTCTCCTTGCTTCTGTGCTTCTGGTTCTTTCTGTGCCCTATCAAAATTAACCTTAATTCGTTTAAAGGGCCCTTGAACAAGAAAATGTTTCTTTTTAAACAGTCTGGCTGAGAGACGCGTGTCAAAAATTAATTTTACGCGAACATTTTTTTTTTGAGCAACATTAACGGCGCGAGATTTATTTTTAATTTTGCGCGCAAAGTCGATGATGTTAAGGAATGTTTACACTCTTTCCACATCAACGAGATGGTCATGCACTCTCTCCACCTCAACGTGATGACCACGCCGATCCACCTCTCCTCCACGCCCCCGAGATGCCGAGAGAGAAAACAAGTTGAAAGGAGGTAACTACCGACTAAATCGCGTCTCGCGCCGTCAATATTGCTCTAACAAAAAAAAAAAAAAAGTTTTTTTTTTTTTCGCGTAAAATGAGTTTTTTGATACGCGTGCCCCAACCACACTGTTAGAAAAATTATGTTTTTTTCTTTTTAGCGGCCCTTTAAAATTTTTGTCGATTTAGAGTTGTTCCTCTCTGTTACCTTTCCCTCACATTTAATTTGTGCGTTTGCCAGTACCAGATCTAAGGCCCCGCATAACTCCTGTAACGTTCGTCCTGTCGCGTCTGTGAAACCATCAAATTCCTCCAAGTGAGCATTCATATCTTCCATGATTATACTTCGTTTCACCTTATGTGCGAGCGAAGGCAAAGCTGGAAGCGCGAGCACGAAAGCTCCGTGCGTTCAGGCTTTGCTCGAGCGCGCGAGCTGGGAAGAAACGCAAAAAGCGCTGGTCTCGCGCTTCTAGCTTTGGCTTCGCTCGCAGATAAGGTGAAACCAAGTATAGTATTTCGGCATCCTTTCCGATTTCCTTGGTGTCTCCTTTTATGCATCTTATGTGATCTGCGTTTTCCTCTCTCGAATCATTTCCTGTCCACAAATATACTGGATGCTAGATGGCGGATGTCACCGCCTGATTAAAGAAAGGTTCAGCCAAAACCATTCGCCTATCATCTATTTATTCATTAGCGCTTTCTAGATGGCGTGAGCTACCGTCCGAATTAAAGGAGGCTTCGCCGTTGTTCTACGAAACACAAAAAAGCGCTGGGTTTAAATTACATTGTGAAACTTTACTCTGCGCTTTTATGTTGGATCCATCTAAAGTATCAGTATGTTTCATTTTGTTTGAACAAAGGCGTATCTCAACAAAGACACTAAGCTAAATTCTCTTTGTCTCGTTTTTTTTTTCTTCTTTTTTCTTTTTGCTACATTCGTAAAAAAATAACACACATATAGACACACACACACACACAAAAAAAAAAACCAAATTCGAAGCACAAAAATAAAATAAAAAATTCTTTGAGTTGTTGGTAGATTCTGAAATGAAGCACATAATAACATATGATCAGTATCGATGTACGGCACGTGAAAAAAAGTTTAGATTTCGGAACGCAGAGAAAGGTGGAGGATAACAATACAAGGTGCGTGCGGACCCTATTTTGAGTTCGATTTTTATTTATAAGTTGCGAGCGTGCATACATCGGAATGTAGGATAACCTTGATATATCCTGAGATTTTCTGGAAAGGTCTATTCAGATGATTCAAACCACGTAGGTAACGTAGGAGTCATTTGACATGCAATAAAGATCCGAGTTACACGGTGTTTTTGGCCATCACTGCCGAGATGCGAACCCACCAACCGGGGATTTGTAGGCTCACATCAAAGCTGCCAGTATCTATCATTGGTTACATTATCTGTAACTAAATACTCTTCAAGTTGCACTTCAATGTTAGTAACTGTAACTTAGCTGCATGTTTGTGTCACTTGTAATTTGGTTGAGTTATAATTACCATCCAAAATCTCGACGGCCCCATCGCGTGGAGGCGCTGGCGGGGGGAGAGGAGGTCCCAGCAAAATGGAAGATTTCGAGGGGGGGGTCCGGGCCTCATGGGCACCCCCCCTGGCTACATGCCTGCGTGTATAGTGACGCGCGGAGAACAGAACAGCTGGCGCCATCTATGCGTGGGAAAGCGAACCATGAAGATTTTGGAGGGAAACCATGGACGCCTCCCCGTTCTATGGTGTCTCGGGTAAGTGGCTTCACTTCTGGGTGTATTACCTCTCGAAAGTCAGTCTGAGGGATAAATGTAAGCTTACGACACGTTTAGAGAGATGTGTGGATGACTTTGATCTAGGTTACAGGATTTTATGTGAATGTAATTCAAAGCTATCATTCAACGTGTTTTGGCGTCCTCGCTCGCGGACGTTGTGCGCCAATCCTTAGAACTGAGATTTGTTGGCGCGGATTCGAATTTCAGTGTAGCACGCTTTTACAATCTACTGGGTTTTATTTTAACAAACAGGTCTTCGTGCACATGCTCGAGAACGACGGAAAGTTGAAGAACAATCAGCTCAAGAGTTCCTTGAAAGGATCGCCGATGAGAACATCTCCAATGGCGGCCTCTCCGACGACGAGTTCGGAGATCTGGAGCCTGCAGCTGAGGTAAGTAGCTACTAAGCAGACAGTTTGTCACGTCGTAGTACCTTTTATGGCATCTAATTTCTCCAACACCTTTCAGGAAGCCCTTGACGACCCAGAGGCAGGACCATCAATATCAGCGTCGCCGGCCGACAGCCTCTGCCAGCCCCCCAAAAAGGTCACATTCAGTGGTTTGCGCGAGATTTCACTCCGGGCGCTCAGGACTGCACCCATCGAATGAAGGGGGGTTCAACACCACTAGAGCCACCAGAGTACTTCAGGAGGTACTTTTCGGAGAGTGTGTTTGAGCAACTGGCAGAATTCACTAACATCTACTCCCTTCAAACAAGCGGAAAAGAGCTGGGAACAATGCCACAAGAAGTCAAGGTCTCCTTTGGGGTCCTAATGGCAATGGGAGCCCTGAAGTATCCTAGAATTAGGATGTACTGGCAGGCTGGAACGAGGATTCCAATGGTAGCGGACTCCATGGCAGTGAACCGCTTTTTCAATATCAGGTCAAGACTTCACATTACACCTCAAACAGCCAGACTGACCCGAAAAATCTTGACAAATCCTGGAAAGTCCGCCCGATCCTCGAGGCAGTTCGCCTTCGCTGTCTTGAGGTAGAGCCAGCGGAAGAAAACAGTATAGATGAGCAAATGATTGCAATTCACTGGGAGAGTCGCGGCCAAACAGTTTGTTCGCAACAAACGAAATCCAGAGGGGGTGGAGGTGTTCGTGCGGTGCAGCACAGACGGGGTAGCACACGAGTTTGAGTTCTATCTGGTGTATATCTGAAATACGCCCACCTTGGACAGGGCGGCTCAGTCGACATGAGGCTAGTCGAAAGTCTACCAAAAGGACAAAACCTCTCTCGCTACTTCGACAATTACTTCCCTTCTGTGGGGCTCCTGCAGGAGCTGAAAACAGTGGGGATACTCGGCACCGGTACCATCCGATCCAACCGGCTACTTGGATGCACACTCAAAAGCGAGAAACAAATGCGAAAGGAGGGAAGAGGAACCATTGACAGCAAAAACTCTGAAGACGGAGATGTGGTGATCGTCCGCTGGCAAGACAGCAGGATACTAAACATGTCATCAACACGTGTCGGAGTTGGCGAGAAAGGGACGGTAAAGCGCTGGAGTGAAGCGAAGAAAGAGCTCGTAAAAATAGAGTGCCCTGAGGTTGTACTGGAGTACAACAAGTTCATATGGGAGTGGACCGAAACTGAACTTTATCATGTCCCTGTACCCAATCCGGACCAGGACGAGTAAGTGGACTGTCCGTGTCATTTCCCACTTCATCTCATTCGGCTTGTCCAACAGCTGGCTGGAATACATCAGAGATGCAAGCGAAGAAAGACTCCCAAAAAAAGCAACAAAAGACATGTTGGCTTTTTAGATGGACGTTGCACAAAGCCTCATCTCATCTAACAAGGCGCCCCAGAAAAAGGGATGACGTCCTAGCCTCGAGACCACCCAACCGTCTCAGAAGCCTCATAATGCAGAAGCTTTGCCTACCAACACCGTGCGCTATGATGGACAGAGTCACTGGCCGGAACACGTGAGAGCCTCCTTTGCTCACAGGTGCCGGCGCGAGGGCTGCAAGGGGAAAAGTCGCATTCGTTGCCGAAAGTGCAACGTTTTCCTGTGTCTCACAGCTGCTTAATGGAGTTTCACACAAAGTAAAGTGAAGAATTCTAGGAGCTCCTACCAAGTAGAGTATAAGAGTATGGCTGATCCTGTTGTAAATTAGTCAACGGGCTGCATTCTGTCTGTTTTATGAACAGATTTTTCAAATAAATTGTTTCAAACATTCTTTTTTTTTTTTTGAAGGGACTTTGGACACAACGTGCACAATTGAGAACAGGATGAAAAAGTGTGTTCTGATCGAACGTTTGGCAAGTGATTTTTTTTTAGCAATCTAAATAATCTCCTGTGTTGATTTAATCAGGCAAATAATTTTAGGCGCACATTTTTATAATTCGTGACTGAAGGAGTTAATTAAACCTGTTGTGCACTCTTAAAAATGCCTGCGCGTCTACTTACCCGTGAAACACTCAACGAGCCAATTTCTGCGATCTACGAAATCAGCTCAGCGAATGATGAGGCGGAACATTCGTTTAAACCTAAAAACAAAGTATGCGCTGTGGCAATGCAAAGCGTCTTGCATTCCGTAATGGCCACAGAGCAGTCTTAATTTTGAGGTCTAAGCAGATGTTCTGCCTCATCATTTGATTTCGTAGATCGCAGAGATTGATTCTTCGAGTGTTTTGCGGGTAATTAGGACACACAGTCATTTTTATGGGAGTGGTGAGTGGCTAGTTGTGATTCAAATAAAACGAACCTGAACAGATATGTTTTTGGTAACTGAACGGCGCGTCGGTGATTACAGCACCGATCGACACTCTTCATGCGATATATTACATGTACCTGCAGTGTAACTTAGTTACATTTTTAGAGCGCAGCAAGGGTAACTGCAAAGAAAAAAAAGTGTTTTTTTTAAACAGCCTAATTGGGACAAGCATGTCACAAAACAAATCTTCCGCGAAAAAACAAATTTTGTCTAGCAAAATTTACGCCACAGGACGTAATTTAGTCGGGGTCACAACTTCTCCACATTTGAAACTCCCGCTCTTTCGACGCGCGCAGAGTGGCTGCTATACGTCACGGAGTGACGTATAATAGCAACTCCGTGACGTATAATAGCAACTTTGTGGCGCGCGATTTAAAACGGACGAAATAGCCGCAAACTAAAATCAGTCTCGCGCAATAAATATTGCTGTAAAAAATTTTGTTGTTGGCGGAAAAATTGTTTTGTGACATGCTTGTCCCAATTAGGCTTTTTAAAAATACACTTTTTTTTCTTTGCAGTTACCCTTTAAGCCTGGTTCACATGCAGCGATTTTGGCCCTAGAGCGGCGCGATTTTTGCCGTCGCGGCGCTCGTGCCGCTCAACAGCTGGTGCTGGCCAGAGCGCCGCGACGGCAGAAATCGCGCCGCTCTAGGGCCAAAATCGCTGCATGTGAAACCCGCTTTATGGTACGTTTACACTTGCGGATCCGCTAGCGAATCCGCCCAGCTTTTGTTGCTGGGGCGAAACGCTGGGCGGAACACGCGGCGGCGAGCCGTTTAGGTCCAGGACCTATTTCTGCCGCCGAACGAGGCGTTTCGCTGACCGGAAGTGACATTCTTGCGCAGCGCGACGCTGCCTACGTCGTGAGCACGCGTAGTTCCGGGAGCAGCAACGCCCGGGAGAGAGAGCCGAGGCGGGAACTCTCGCGCCTTCTCGTCATATTTGACAAGATGTTACGGGAACCGCTGCCGCAGCTGGCGCCGCCGCCACTGCTCGAAGGAAATAGATGTAAACGCAACCCGCTCGTCGCCGCCGCCGCCGGGAGCGGAACAGCTCCCGCGGCAGCGGATTTCTTCTCATGTGTCGCCCGTTCCCGGCATGAGCGGCGTCGCCGTCACCGTCAGCGTAACCGCGCGTTGCATTATGGGATAAATCACACGTGACGTCACGTGTGTCGTCACGAGGGTGAGGAGTGACGTCACGTGGGACGTCACCCTCGTGACGTAGCACGGCGCCTAATTTTGGCGAGAATTTCTCCGCTAAATTTACCAAAAAATATTTCCGCTAAATTTAGAGAGGAAGTTTTTTCGCTAAATTTAGCTTGGAAATTTTCGGGCTAAACGTAACGGGAAATTCCCCGCTAAATTTAGCAGAAAACTTTCACTTTAAATTTAGCGGGGAGATTTTTTAGCTAAATTTAGGGGGAGTTTTTCCGCCAAATTTAGTGGGCAATTTTTCCGCTAAATTTAGCGGGAAAATTTTCCTCCCAAATTTAACGGGGAAAATTTTCCGCCATATTTGGCGGGCAATTTTCTGCTATATTTAGCGGGAAAATTTTCCTATATATTTAGCGGGAAAACTTCCCCGCTAAATTTGGCGGAAAAACTTCCCCACTAAATTTAGCGGGGAAATTTACCGGGAAAGTGTCCCACACTTTCCCGGTAAATTCCCCTTTGTACCCTTCCCTCCTATGCGTACCCTTCCCTCCTCCACAAGAGCTGCGCTCTAATTCGGCATTACAGGGGATTGTAAACGTCTTTCATTCTTTTAGTAACTGTAACTTTAACGAGTTACAATTGTAAGCGCGTAACTGCAAGTTAATTAAATTTGAACTAGAGTAACTGTTACTTAATTATTTTTCATGAGCGAATTTTACGGCTCTGGCCCACACTTTGTCCCAGAGTAGTCCACTTCTGGGACAAAGTGTGGACACATTTGGGTTAAGGTCCGCCTCTCCGGATGCGCACTTAGACGAGAGTTCTTCGTGAACATTTTTCTACACGAATCGCGTCAGAAAGACCGGCCTCCGCTGTCCATTTTCTGGTGATGTATTCCAGGGGAACATTCTCGATAAGCGTAGCCCCGCTCGTACGTGTTACGTTGAAAATAGACTGTCGCTCGTATGAACCTTTTTGTGAGGTGCACGGTGACCGTTCCCTGCTGCAGCCTGCAAGTTAAGAAAAGCGGCACAAGCTCTTCCCCCAAAGCCCTCGGCAAAGCGAACGTTGAAGAGGATCCAAGCGGAGGAGAGGAGGGACTCGCCTCCTCTCCAGTGTTCGCTTTGCTAAAGTGGAAAGAAGGGAGGGTTCTGGTGGGAGGAGAGACCTACGTTCCTGGACCTGCAGCAGGATATGGACCGTTTTCGTGTGACGGTTTTTATGTTGAAATATGGCGGCGAAAAAAACTAAAGTAAATAGTCTAAGCATAACTACAATAAAAAAAGTATAGCAAAAAAAAAATTAGAACTAATAGCACGACCCCTTTGAATTCTAGCGCCTTCCATTCGGCAAATAAGGCTATTTTGCTATTTTGGGTCAACTCCGCTACGTCAGAATTCAACATGGCGACCGCCACAAGAAAACGGTCTATAGTGTCTGCAAACGCCTTTTGGGCAAGTCGGGGCGGGGGGCAGAGGTAGTTGCTTGGTTTTGTAACGACAGTCCATACATTTGGTACTCTTAACCTCAGTAATACGCAATATAATATTACACATTTATGGTATAAACGCCAATGCGCGCAAATTCTGGTATTTCAACTGTGTGCATAACGATTATTTTTTTTATTTATTTGGAACACAACTACGGCGCATTGACAAATCGCTGTCTTCGCTGCCTCTAGCGCCGCTGCCTGGGAATCGTCCAATCGTCTTAAAGTATCATGGCGCTGGTGACGTTTTCTCTTGGCGCGCTGCGGTGTTGAGTGTGCCCGCAGATGAAATCCTCTCCTCTTTCGCCGTCAATGGCAGACCCTGCGGGGGAGAGGTGCAAAGGGGATGTTGAACACTGCCAAAGTTCACCACAAGGGAAGAAAGCAAGCGGTAAAATCAAGGTGATATTTCGATTATGTCGAAAATTACTTGGATCTGGTTAAATACGGGAGAAGAAAAGGCCTTGGGTAAAGCTCGCCTGCACACTCACTGTATTTTTGTAAATGAAATTTCGATAAGTTTATATGAAAAGAAACAAATGAGATTTGGCTCGCTCAACCGAAGGACTGGGAGTTAATTTCGCCCACCTAAGTATCCGTTACGTCAAAAGTCAAATTTAAGGGTTTTACGTGACAAACCAACGACGGGCATCTGGCGCGCCCCAGCGGAGGACTGAGGATTAATTTCGACCACCTGGAGATCTTTTGACGTGCAACCGAAAGCTCGGTTACACGGCGCCTCCTCCGCAATAAGCCTCCGTCAGATTGCGGGCACCTCGGCCGGGATTCGGACCCGCCACATGGGGATCCGTAGGCCGGCGCTCTCGCCTCGGAGCCGCCGAGTATCCGTTACGTCAGTCTACGCAGTTTCGACGTGTTTCAGACAGTGTCGAACCGAAATTTTCATCGGTTCGGTTCAGGTTTAGGTTTCACGGCTTTCTGTTTGGTTCCGGTTCAGTTTCGGGGAGCAAAAATAACGATCTGAACCGGTTTGAACCGGCTAAAGGGAGAATATATTGTCCGCGTTGTTTAGGCAATATGCACTATTCCCTTCATGAAAGGAGTAGCGATATAGTTTTTTTTTATCCTTCGTATAATTTACTTTTATTTCCAGGTATCAAACATTAGAAATTGCGTTATCTAATTTTGATGCAACAGTAAAACAAATCTAGATTAACATTAAAAAAAAAGAAGACCGTCGTGTTTATACGACTTAACATCCATTTGTTACCTCAGTCACATATATTTAACCTGAATCGAAAGGTTGTCATGAAGTGAGGTAGGCGCCTGAAATACCCGTGATTGGTACAACTTGGCGTCGCAGTCTTAAAAGTTGGATCGTAGTTGTGCCCTTGAACCAAGGTCTTAATTGCAGTGCATAAAATCGTGGAATGCACACATTGTCGCTATATATACCGTGAAATATCATTAAGTTTCTTGGCGCATATGTTTGAAAAGTTACGTATGTGCCACCAACACATAGCTATTTAAATCAGCTTCAAAATCAGAAATTTGTTTAATGATCTCTCAAATTACTGCTACACATGCCTATCCGGGGTACAAATGCCGGAAAAGTTTTACAGAGCATTTTTTCAGATGATTTGGATGTGAATTTATTTACGATTTATATCGCTAAGGTGATCGGCCCGCCATTTATGTTGTCAAATCTTCAGTCGTTCAGTATATTTTTATTGTCATTAATAAATTTCGTTGTATGAAAATCGCAACCGCTTGAGACTGACAGAGGAGGACGATACTCGAAAGTACGCCAGCTGTCGAGCCGATCTGCGTAAACGTGCTTTTTTGTTCCCTGTTTGGCAGTGTAGAACACCGGGACGTGGGGCGTGCAAATTTTTAATCCTCAAATATTCAATTTGTAAAATTAAAAAAAAAAGAAAAAAAAATACTGTGAACCGTTTTGAACCGGTTACCGCTATATTTTTTCCGGTTCAGTTCAGGTTTCGTTCAAAGATGGCGGCGAAGATTTCGGTTCGGTTCCGGTTCGACACTCTAGTCTCAGATCCTCAACCGATTGCCATCCCTTCAAGGTAACACCGATTGAGAGGGTAACCGGAGCAGGCACCCAATCAACGAAACGAGCCGGGAAAATTGACGCCTGCACATAGAAAGCTCGAGCATTCCCCGAAATCTAGTGAAATTTAAAGATCTTCTTGTGACAAAGGAGACCAACAAAGTTGCCAAGGTCAACGGCGAACGTGTCCGTAGACGACAGAGTTAACGATTGTGGCGCCATCTCCCGACAGGCGCAGCGAGCAGTCGAGCCACTGTTTCGTCTGCACGCTCCGCCTATCGAAAGATGGCGCCACAAGTTATGACCATCAGTAAATCGGTCGTCTGCGAACAGGTAAACCGCGTTGATTCTAGCAAGTCTGTTGGTCAAATTTTTCTCAGGACAACTAGCTTCGCTTTTAAATCACCGGGTGAAATCCACCAAATCAACGCACATTTGGTGAAAGTTCGAGCTTTCCATGTGCAAGCCGGCGTAGATTTTTCCCCACTCAGCGCTGGATCTGTTGTGGAGATCGATGGAATGATCAATCTCCCGTCCCTTTGCTCCGACCTACATCCCCGCCTATTATGCGTGGTGACTGTGCACATACGTGTCTAAGAAATGAAGCCCAACTCACAGAGGCATCCGGTGAGGCTCATCATCATGAAACACTTTACCGAAAAATCAATCGCTTTTCTTTTTTTTTTTTCTTCGCAGCCGCGAGGTTATTAACGCATTTTTATGAAGTCAAGCTCTCAGTTTTCCTGGAGGATGCATCAACCTAATCTTGTGTTTGAATATCGAACGCCGGAAATATCACTCACTTTTGCGTATTTCTGACCAGGAACATTGCAGTTGCACCAACTTTTTCGTAAGACGTTTCAAGACTACACGGTTTCTCGCGCTTACAGACTCGGGCATTTAAACCAAATTCGATTTGATTGTAAACAAAGACAATTACTACAGCATGGACAGGGTTTCACAAAAAAATATGTATTTTTTTATCGCAAAAATAAACAAGACGTGGCCGAACGTTCATTTTCCGCCCAAAGGTAGCGCTAGAGGTCACAACCAGATGCCAAAGTTTCAGCCCGAACGGACACCTTATTCAAAAGTTATAGGTGATTTTCAGAAATTTCAATGGGAAAATGGCAGCCAACGGAGTTTTCGAATACATGGGGCTTCATGGCGTCAGAAACCGGAAACGGGCGAAAATGGGCTCCATTTGTTCATTGAAATTTTCAGAAAATCACTTATAAGTTATAACTTTTGAATAAGGTATGGGATCGGGCTGAAACTTTGGCATCTGGTTGTGACCTCTAGCGCTACCTTTGGGCGGAGAATAAGCGTTCGGCGATGCCTAGTTTATTTTTGCAGTAAAAAAAAAAAAAAAAAAAAAAACACTGTATTTTTTTTTGTGTCTCCCTGTACGCTACCGCTTCGATCCCACTTCACACAGTCTGCAAAAGTCGGTTTCTCAACGTATCGCGCTGGGATTTACTACTCGTGCGGCTAGTTGGTGCACGAATCAAGTTGAAATATCAACGGATAAACTTACCTCGTTCAAGAAAGAAAAAAAAAGAGAACCTGTGTCGGGCAATCTACGGCGCCATTTCCCTGGCGACGTAGTCGGTGTTCGTTTCCTTGGAGACGCTGCCGACAGAAGCCGTATGCATCGAAAAGCTTTCGCTAGGTTGTCTGCTATCGAAACCCGAATTGGCGCCCTCTGCTCGCCTTCGATGCATATGCCATCTATCGGCAGCGTCTCCAAGTCAACAAGCACCGTCTGCGTCCCTCGGGAAATAGTGCTGAAGATTGCCCAAAACAGGTTCTTAGTTTTTATTTTATTTCTTGAACGAAGTAATTTTATGCGTTGATATCTGAACTCCATGCGTGCACCACCCAGCCCCACCTCTGTACTAATAAATCTCAGGGCGATACGCTGAGAAATCGATTTTTGCGGACCACCCAATGTGGGGTCGAAGTGTTAGTGCACCATGCTGTACAATCAGTTCAACTTGCTATCTCCTTTCAAATATTTTAATTCGCTAAACGTTCTAAAAAGAAATACGTTTGTGTTTATAAAGCGTGAGGGAGGTCTACCTTTGAGGTGCGGCGACATGGTTCACGCTGTAGGTGCAGTACAACTTCTAGTATCGGGTCTCTAACGTGGACCCCGCAGTAGTTATGCCCGAACGCACGCAGGTACGGTGCTCATTCAGACGTTCTAGCAACGCTCAATGAGCATTCCACATCATTGGATACTCAAACTAACGAAATATTTCGATAATATTGTATAAACGCAGGGCGTGGTGATTCCCGAACGTGTTATTGCAGCTCCACAGCCAGTGAAATTCCCTGATCAGATGATAAGAATGCCTAAGGAGAAGCCAAACTCTGCGTTTCTTAAAGCCGATTCTTGCGTCGTTCTCGGTGTGCATCCAGTCGCGTATTAACTCAACGAATATTCGGGCAAGTCCGGTGTATCAACCCTGACCGGCCCATCTCACGCACCTCTATTACGATTCCACACCTGTCAAGTGGGCGTACACTGTGCATTGTGCGAACGTTCCGCGTGTGTGCACGGGTGCCGATAGCATCGCCTGCGCGTTAAGACACGCTTTGTTCCCTTCTAGCGTCGGAGCGGTGGTTATCCGTGCAGTGTCGAGAGCCTCCGGTTTTATTCTTGACCCGTAATTTGAGCGGATCGTGAGTTATAACGCACTGGTTTCATGCAAGCTGAGAGGCCGCCATCAAGACCCGAAGGTCATCGCCGGGCGAATCCATTGTTTTGGCGGTATCACAAAAGTGGTTTGGAGAGGTGCGATGCGCGCGTTGCGAAATAGTACCTCGACGGAGGCGCGGGTGCGTGTAACAGCGTGTCGCGGTAACCAGCGGAAAAACAAGAAATTTCGCCTGTACAAAACTTCCTGGTCGTCGCTGGAACAGAAGAACCAACAACTTCAGGTGCTATCGACTGATTTACGAATAGTCGCAGCACCAAAAAAATGTAAAGTTACGCTAACCATGCAGGTCAGTGAAAGTGCGCGTCTTCTCTGACGATCAAAGTCGCGTTTAGTCATTCTTCGGTTTGGAGGTCGTCGTGGCAGAGAGCTTGCGCTCGCTTCAGTGGTGTAATTGGTCAAGGTTTGGAGCCACTAAATAGGCCACGCTTAAAGTGTCAGCACTTCGTTTCACCGATTCACTTCTCCTGCCCACGGCAGTTCCCCGGCAACCGATGCTGGCGTCCCTACGTCACCGTGACGTAAGCGCCTCGCAGCGTCGCGTCGCTGGTCGGTACAGAAAATGCCGCGAACCACAGGCCTGTGGTACGCATAGCGGCGAGCGGCACGCAAGGCCAGTTTCGCCGCTCGTGAGTTCCCTGCTTAAAAGACTCTTTACAAAAGTCCGCGCCGTCGTCAGTCCGCCATTGCTTGATCACGTACTCTGAGCATGTATTGGACACGAGTGCTGACGTCAGCGTTCGGCGAGTATTCGTATCCAATCACGCGCTTCGTGTCCAAGCAATGGCGACCGCCCATGTTGCTCGATGGACATTTTAAAAGGGGTCTATTGGCGATCGTTATGATTTCAAAATGCGACTTCCTAAGCTTCGAATACGCTGTGAGCAGGAAACTAGAGCGATGTGGTTTTTTTTTTCTCTGTCACGGACCGTTTTAACGTTTCTGGAGGACGGAAAAGTGCTCCTTGCGATTTCGGATACAGCTTTGGATAACCTGGCAGCAATGATTTTAGACACCAAGATGGCCGATGTTTCCTTACTTTGAAGTCTAGCCTTATTAAGTGATTCTAGTCAAAGTAATTTGGGAGTAGCTTCTAGAGCAGCCAAAAACAAACTTCGAAGCCGCCAGAAGAACGTTTGAAGAATAAGCAGATTATATTCTCAATCGTTCCACTAAGAACACTCCGTTAAATGTCATGCGGGCCTATCCAACTAAAAGACGAAACCTTCTTACCTTTCCAGCTCTTGTGCAACCATTCATTGCACATCGATTTTGATTCTTTCAAACACTGATCTAGTTGTTCAGCAGTGCCTAACGCACCAGACACGGCAACAAGAATGTTGCGACGGGAGTCGTTCTTTCTGATTAAGAAGGCCCATTTGCAGCGGCCACTTAAATAAAATTTTGGGAATGGTAATTATGGCATTCAAATCTAAAGTAAACCAAATTTATTTCACTGAACTAAAGTTAGAATACGAATGCCGTCGTTTCCACGAGTTCCGTCCCGCTTTGGAGGTGTGTTGTTTTCTTAGCGCGCGGCTGAGCTGCGGAGAAGCGAAAAACGCAGGATCGCGATGTCCACGTCGGCAATGTCGCTTCTCCGCAGTACAACCACGCGCGGGGAGAAGCGCACCCAACGGAACTAACTAAAACGCTCGGTAACAGACCACGAACAATGAGAATTAATGCGCAACTTTCAAATAAAATGCGTAGTACGTCGTTCCACGTGATAATTAATAGTTCTGAAAATTCGCACAAGCCGTTTTGGCGTAATTCTGGCGCAAATCGTTTTATATACTAATGAACAGTAGCAGGATGTGATGGCGGCGTTCACACCACCGCCACTTTCTGTCCATAAAGTGCGATATCAAGCTGACTCTTTGACGAAACATCGCGAAAACAAACAAACAAACAAGTGTATGGCAAATTTCTGGGCAATCTTGTTGCATACGTGAAACGTTCTGATATCACCTGACACCAGGTCACGTGTGACGTCAATCTCCCCGTTAAGTTTAACGGGGTCACGGTCACGGGACGTCAATTTTCCCGCTCAATTTAGCGGGGAAACTGAATTGGTGTGCAGGTCACGGGACGCCAATTTCCCCGCTAAATTTAGCGGGGAAATTGACGTCACGTGAAATATACACCAATTTAACTTCCCCGCTTAATTTAGCGGATAAGCCGAATCAGTATGTAGGTCTGTGAATTCCCATAATGCAACACTGCGCGCGTTGCATCATGGGACGTGACGTCACAGTCCATGGCTTCCCGAAATGCGGCTTCACAAAAACCGAACCAACAAGCCAAAAAACGTTTCCCGTCAAAAAAAAAAAAAAAAGTTATAATGGGAGGTACGTTCGTGAACAAAGTGAACTAGAATAAACGAATGAGTTTGCCTTCGTTCGGGGGAGAACATACCTGAGGCCGCGGTCACGCTAACAATACATAATACAAAAGACCGTCTGGAGTCAGTCTGAGAGATATGTTACTTCCTTGTACGACGGCCCTGCTCTATTGGTCGTACAAAAACTGTCTTTATACATGTTGGGAAAATATATATGCAGGAAGAAAACATGCTTTCAACATGACTGAGGTAGATAATTATGCCATAGATGACTGCAACGAACAAAGTGTCTTTTGTATAACGTGGAAGCAGCATGCAAGCGGCTTATAAAGCATCTTTTATTTTGCATGCATGTATGTTGCCGGCGTCAGCAACAGCAATAGGGTTGTCTGCCCGTTTACACTGAAGTTCACACGTGTATTAGGTCTCCTCGATACTCGCGAAGTATGACTGTGAATAGGCAAGGTGGCTTTAACGTACGCGGCGGGTCCAGGTGGGACCGGGACGTCGCCGCCTGCTGCGATTGGTCAGCAGTGCGAAACTGGCCAATCACAGCAGGCGGCGATGTCCCGATCTTTTGGGGGAATCCCGCTTGGTCTCACCGTGTAGATTAGGGCCCCGGGTGAAATATGCGTCATGCATGTTTCATTTGCGACCTCTCCAGAAATTAGTTGCGAGAAGGCCCACGGGGCGGCGTTGCCTGTCCAACGGTTCGCTGGCGGAAGCCCCCCTCCACTCGATTCCGTGAATTTCAGTCATTTCAGAAGTACCCGTCCATTCATTCGTGGGTCAACCGTGCTCGTTCTAGGATAGGGGCCGTGGCTCGAACCTGGTGCTGCTGGAAAAATTATAACAATTTATGAAAACACCGGAACTATAAATAAGTACACAAAATAACTTTGAAAAAAAAAGAAAAAAAAAAAGAATGACACGGGGAAACAGGAGATGGATGATGACAGTGATCTCCAGTCGCTACAGACTTATTTTTTTCAGACTTAATTTTTAGTTTCGTAATTATTTGATCTCAAAGGCTCCCAAAGGAGGAAATATTACGAGGAGTAGTATTATGCGTAAAACTAAAACTAAATAAAATAAATAGACGCTCGTATCTCGACAGCGCGAGTATTTCGGCACTGTTACACGCTGTAGATGAGAAATTTAACCACTCCAAAACGATTGCCTTCGTGGGGTATTTAACGTGCACCACGCAGTATACTGATACACGATCGCACGCCGCTACGATGCTCATCCAGATCTTACCTGTTAGGGGCGGGGATTGACACCAGGGCATAAACGAAAACAAACAAAAGTTACGAGGGAAGAATAAAAATTCCGTGAATGGCTCTTCGACATGTTTCTAAAACTATCAGCGTTTCGTTGCAATGGCAGAAGTCTTTGAGTTGGACTGTGCAATTAGAAAGACTCTTCGAACTTTGTAACCTCTTTCTGTGAGTGAATTTCGTTTGCCATCCTATCCTTTTATTCCCATGAGCAAACTGAAGGTGCTCCAGTTAGATCAGTTGTTCCTCCAAGAAGGGCGGGATTAAGCTCCGTGTGTCTTAAAGGAATAGTCTAACAAAATTTGAAATATTGTCACGAATGACAAGTGATGAGGCGACGAAAACTGAAGTAAACTAAACGTTTAATGGGGCGAACCTGTGCTCAAAACAAAAAGTGAACAGAAGAAAACAGCAGAGCGTCGCGGGCGTCGATGTCGGCGAAACCGCAGGATCGAGCGCTGCAGGGCGAGACTGACTGCGGCTTGCCACGCGGAGCCCCTTATGTACACGCGTGGGGTTCTGGAAGAATCGGCGTAGAAGGTTCTGCGTGTAGAACATTCTGACCTCGAACAAGCGACACGCTTCTCGAATTTACCAGAACATTACCCATGTTGAATTAACCTGAGACTGGGGTAGGTAAAAAACATCAAAACGTGGAAGGGACAGAAAATAGACAGGACGACGTCTCAAGACGTCGTCCTGTCTATTTTCTGTCCCTGGTACGTTTTAATGTTTCTTCTTTACCCCAGTCTCAGGTTAAGTCAACATGGTTAATATTCACCAGCTCGCCTGCACCCTCACGATTTTTACCAGAACATTACGTCAGAGTCCACGAAAAATGCGTCCCCGCGGCCAGGAATCGAACCCTGGCTTTCTGCGTGGAAGGCACGCGCGATAACCGTTAGGCAACGAGCGTGCTGCCTGCTTGGTCAGCTGCGCTCGCGGCATTACTCTCCCCCTTTAAAAAGTGCGTCGCCCCGACGCAACACAAAACAAAGCAAATAAAAAGGACGGTAAACTAAAGATTCATTTGGAACACATAGGGTCCACAGTCCTATCGAGCGTAGTACGGCTTCAGGCGCACGACGTGGACGACTTCAGGCCGTGGTGGGCGGCGTGATGACGTTCTTGTTTCGTCGGGCATCACCTCGTAGTTCAGATCTCCAAGTCGACGAAGTACCTTGTAGGGTCCAAAGTACCGTTTTAGGAGTTTCTCGCTGAGACCACGGCGGCGAATCGGTGTCCAGACCCATACCCTGTCTCCGGGCTGGAAGTGGACGTCCCGACGACGAAGGTTGTACCGGGTAGCGTCGACACGTTGTTGATCTTGAATTCGGAGTCGGGCGAGCTGGCGAACTTCTTCGGCTCGTTGAGCAACCACCTGGGCGTCGGGGCTCCCATCGTCGGCTGCAGGGATTTCCCCAGACCCCCCCTAGGGGGGTATACACCCCCCCTAGTTTTCCTGGACACCCCCCCCCCCCCCCTTGAATCTAAAAAAAAAAGAAAAAGGAAAAAATAATTTTTTTTTTTTCAGATTAAGTAGAAAACACCACCTCTCAGGTGTATATATAGAGAAAGGGAAACATACATTACGGGTATGAGCATTTGGTTAATAGACGTCTGTAATTTAGCTAGTGGACTAAAAAAGAAACAGTTTTATATTTTATCTAGCCTCGCCTCGCATCGCCTCCCCCCCCCCCCCCCCCCCCGAGCCATTGGGACACCCTCCCCCCCCTTGATTAGAATCCTGGAGAAACCCCTGGTCGGCTGGTTCATGGGGTAGCATCGCGTTGAGCATGGTCGTTACTTTCCTGCCATGCACCAGCTGGAACGGGGTTACTCCTGTGGTCTCTTGCACCGCTGTGTTGTAGGCAAATGTAACGTAAGGCAACACCTCGTCCCATGTCTTGTGCTCCACGTCGACGTACATGGAGATCATGTCGGCGATGGTTTTGTTGAGTCTTTCTGTCAGCTCGTTGGTCTCCGGGAGGTACGCCATGGTGCGCCAATGACTGGTGTGGCTGAGACGAAGGATTTCTTGCGTCAGCTGGGCCATGAACGATGATTCACGGTCTGAGATCAGAACTTCGGGAGCACCGTGCCGGAGGACGATGGACTCAATAAAAAAACTTGGCGACTTCCACAGCAGTCCCTGATGGAAGGGCTTTCGTTTCGGCGTACCGCGTGAGATAATCTGTGCCGACGATTATCCATCTGTTTCCTTGCGTTGATGGTGGGAAAGGACCAAGTAGATCCATCCCGATCTGCTGCAACGGCGCGGTCGGGGAGCAATCGGCTGCAGGAGACCTGCCGGCTTCGTCGGCGGTTTCTTGCGTCGCTGGCACTCGTGGCACGATCGTGTGTAGAGGTGGACGGTCTTTGGCAGCTTGGGCCAGTAATACCTTTCACGAATTCGGGCCAGAGTACGGCTGTAACCAAGGTGTCCGGACGTCGGGTCGTCGTGGCAGGCTTGAAAGATCTCCGCTCTAAGGTCGGTAGGGATTACCAGCAGCAATGGCGAGCTGCTGTCTCCGAAGTTCTCCTTGTAAAGTACACCTTGTCGGAGGATGAAGTTCGGCAGGGCTCAATTGAGAAGACACGGGGGATAGTACCCCCTCGTCCTTCGAGGTGCTCGATTAGCACGCGCAACTCAGGATCGTCTCTTTGACGTCGTGCCATGTCGTCGGTGCTCACTGCGCCAAGGAAGTACTCGTCGTCATCGTCGTCGTTGCTACCGGGAGATGTCTCGACAGGGGCTCTGGACAGGCAGTCGGCGTCGCTGTGCTTGCGGCCTGACTTGTAGACCACAGTCATGTCGAACTCCTGCAGTCGGAGGCTCCATCGAGCGAGGCGTCCTGAAGGGTCCTTTAGGTTCGCAAGCCAGCAGAGTGAGTGGTGGTCAGTGACAACACGGAACGGGCTCCCGTGCAGGTACGGGCGAAACTTCGTGATGGCCCAGACGACCGCAAGACATTCCTTTTCAGTCGTGGAGTAATTTATCTCCGCTTTGGACAGTGTCCGACTTGCGTAGGCGATGACTCGCTAGGTGCCTTCTTGCACTTGAACCAGTACCGCGCCAAGGCCTTCGTTACTTGCGTCCGTATGAATCTCGGTTTCCGTATCTTGATCGAAGTGTCCAAGAACAGGAGGAGTCTGGAGTCGTTGCTTCAGCTCGTCGAATGCGTGCTGTTGCTCCTCGGCCCATTCGAACTTCTGGGCGTCCTTTGTGAGGTTTGTGAGTGGTGCGGAAATCCTTGCGAAATCGCGAACGAAGCGCCGATAGTACGCACATAGTCCAAAGAATCTTCGTACGGCCTTCTTGTCTGTCGGCGCTGGGAATGCCGCGACGGCGCGAGTCTTCTCTGGGTCTGGGCGAACACCATCGTTGCTAACCACATGGCCTAGGAACTTCAGTTCGTCATAGGCGAACCGACACTTCGATGGCTTGAGAGTGAGGCCGGCGGTTTGTATTGCTTGGAGAACAGCTCGGAGTTGTCGCAAGTGCTTCGTCGAATTCGCTTGAAAACACTACGACCTCGTCAAGGTAGACGAGACAGCTCTGCCATTTCAGCCCAGCCAGTACGGTGTCCATGACACGTTGGAAAGTTGCTGGTGCCGTGCATAGCCCAAAGGGCACCTTTTGTGAGGTGTTGCGTTTCATTTCAAAAGTTCGTCACGAGGACCACAGTGCGGCCATCCTGAAGTTCAGCTACTCCTCTAGCGACGCCTATTCCTCTTCCAAGAAGCAACTGGAGGCTTCCTTCGAGCAGAACTTCGCCGCACAAAGTTTCGGTGATCCCGACGGGTACGAAAACACTCGACCGCGGCGGTAGGTTCACGTGGCTTGCGAGGACTCGGACCGCAGATGACGTCGCTTTGGGCTCCTCCGGTGGTGAAACAGGTTTTCGTAGCGTCAACCGGTTTGCTCCGAGGTCGATGACGGCAGCATACTCGCAGAGGAAGTCCATTCCGAGGATAACGTTCCTCGCACAGTCTTGCAGGACGACGAACTTCACAGGGCAGGTTTCACCGTGGATCTCAACGCGAGCTGTGCACATGCCGACAGGTGTGATAAGATGTCCGCCGGCGGTCCGTATCTGCGGTCCATTCCATGACGTCGTAACTTTCCGAAAGCGACGAGAGAGTCTCCCACTCAAAACGAAGTAGTCTTCTCCGGTGTCGACGAGTGCCGTCGCGTCGTGGCCGTCGATGATAACGTTGAGGTTATTCGACACTGTTGCAGAAACGTCGTTTCGGGGCGTGGCGGTGTTAGAGTGGGAGAGCTCCGACGACCTTGGAGGATCTTGGCATCGTTCGTCTTCGGCAACACCACCTCCCGGCATTGCCGTGCCTAGTTTCCCCGGCGAGGAGCAAGGGGCGACAGGCTTTCACGTCGGGGTCGGTGCATCGGCGAAGCTGGACGTCGTGGTGATGGCGAACGGTATCATCGAGAGGGATCGGGCGCTGGAGACGGTGCACGTTGCAGGTATTCTTCGATGTCTCGCGGTCGTTCTCCGCTCCTGGGTGTGGGGCGTCCGGCGCGAACC
The DNA here is from genome assembly GCA_013358835.2 of Ixodes persulcatus. Taxonomy (NCBI): domain Eukaryota; kingdom Metazoa; phylum Arthropoda; class Arachnida; order Ixodida; family Ixodidae; genus Ixodes; species Ixodes persulcatus. The sequence goes on from JABSTQ010010281.1 coordinate 683,367, forward strand.
TGCGAAGCCCGATCTGCCGATAGGGGCATCGCCGGTACACATGGTCAGCTTCACCGCAGTGGTAGCACAACGGTTGCCTGTCGACCGTCCGCCACACCTCGGTCTTCCTTGCCACAGCTTGTTCTGGGCGGACGTCCGCCCGAACTTCCTGGTGTTGGGGATACTGCGGCGCTGAAGGTTCACGTCGGGGGGCGCCGTGTACGGACGCGGGGCTGGTAGTGCTCGTCGGACCATTTCGGCGTAGCTTAGGGCTGGCTCCTTCTGTGCTGGTGCGGTGACGGCGACCTCGGGATGGAAGGCTTGGTGAACTTCCTCTCGGACGACCTCGGCGAGTGAGAGGGAGGCTGGGCGATCTGCAGAAGATAGGATCTTGCGGAGCTCTTCCCGGACGATATCCCGGACGATCTCCCGAAGGCTGTCGACACCGGTGGTGCTCAAGTCCAGACGGGTAGCTGCGACGGTTGGAGCAGTAGGCGCGCCGGCAAGTCGGTGGGAGTGGCTCGCTCGGGACGTCAGCGCACGCTCGATATTGCTGGCTTCGGTTACAAAACCTTCGACAGTCGTTAGGGGATTGCGTACCAGGCCTCCGAAGATTTCACTCTTCACGCCACGCATGAGGGCGCGAAGTTTCTTTTCCTCGGCGGCCTCCGGATCTTCTCGGGCGCTTAGCCGCAGGACATCTTCAACAAAGCTTGTCACGCTTTCGTTAGGGCCCTGCACCCTTGATTGAAGAAGATTCTCTGCTCGCTGCCGACGGTGGTGGTTGGTAAACGTCCTCTTCAATTCGGCGGCGCATGACTCACATGAAGTAAAGGAGGCTTCGTGGTTCTCAAACCAGTGCCTCGAGGTGCCCTCAAGCGAGAAGTGCAGGTTCTGGAGGCGCTGCTCAGCCGTCCATCCGTTGTGGCGAGCTACACGTTCGTAATGCTGCAGCCAATCTTCGACATCCTCGTGGGCTTCGCCGTGAAAGGGCGTCGGAGAGCGGGGAGTGACAGGCAGGATGACGACGGGTGCGGTGGTCATGGTCGGTATTTTCTTCCTCCGGTTCTCGGGCAAGAGACCCAATTCGGGGGACTGACCTCTGGTCCGGCGGCTTCTTCGGGCTTCAGCGTCTTCGGCGAAGGGTAGCCTTCCGGGGCTGAGCACCTCACTCGGACGGGGTAGTCTTCGTAGGGGTACGCCTTACGGGCATAGGATGGTACCCAGCACCTCCACCAAAATGTCACGAATGACAAGTGATGAGGCGACGAAAACGGAAGTAAACTAAACGTTTAATGGGGCGAACTTGTGCCCAAAACAGAAAGGGAACAGAAGAAAACAGCAGAGCGTCGCGGGCGTCGATGTCGGCGAAACCGCAGGATCGAGCGCTGGGGCGAGACCGGCTGACTGCGGCTCGCCACGCGGAGCCCCTTATGTACACGCGTGGGGTTCTGGAAGAATCGGCATAGAAGGTTCTGCGTGTAGAAAATTCTGACCTCGAACAAGCACACGGTTCTCGAATTTACCAGAACTTTACGTCAGAGTCCACAAAAATGCGTCCCCGCGGCCAGGAATCGAACCCTGGCTTTCTGCGTGGAAGGTGTTATGTTCTGATTCGCTTTATTTTCTTTGTCTTTGTTTTAGCTAGTCTAACGACGACGACGTTAAGACGGCACGAGCTGAGTAAACAATCTGACATGGAACCCCGACTTGACTGGTCACTACCTAGGCTGCCTTAACATACTTTTTGGCGACGAGGGTGCTGAACCAGGGCATCCTGACGTTCTACAACCACGTATGCGTCGTTCGGTTTAACCTATTGCCTCCGGCAAGTCTGGGATTGCCGAGGAACCGCAGCTACTGTCTTCACTGGCTGTACATTCGAACGGCTTCCTGGGGGGCTATGTTGCGCTTTTTGGACTCCCAGGAGACTAGGGAGAGGGAAGTGACGTCAACAACGCAGCAAATGCAGATTGGATGTTGATTTTGTTTTCTTCTGTCAACATCCAATCTGCGTTTCTCTAGTCGTTGACGTCACTTCCCTCTTCCAAGTCTCCTGGGAGTCCAAAAAGCGCAACATAGCACCCCTGGATCGCTGAGGATCTTAACTGCAAGCATGGCTGATGGTGACAGGCCGCCACCGAACTTTCTGGACAAGGCAGGGACGCCACCGATTCCTTGGAAAACATGGCTGCGGATGTTCGAGCGATTCATCTTGGCCACGGGTGCTCATGAATTTTCCGCCGAACGGCGCCAAGCAAAGCTGCTCAACTGCCTGGGAGTCGAAGGCCAGCGCATCTATGACTCTCTACCAGCTCCCGTTGGACCGGCGCCAGCAACGTCACCAGCGGGAGACAGTCAGCAAGCCCGACAAGCGTCTCTCGACGTGTATAGGGAGACCCTCAGGGTCCTCGAGGCTGAATTTTCGCAGCCGGTCAATGAGACCCTGCAACAACTCCGGTTTCACATGAGAAAACAACAAGAAAGAGAATCTCTGCGCGACTTCCTCTCAGCCCTCCGAGCATTGGCTGTGCCGGCGAACTTCGGCGCCGACACCGAGGCCGTCATCCGCCGACAGTTCATGGTGGGTGCTGCGTCCGCAGAGATTCAAGAACGCTTGGTTCTCGACGCTGCGCTTCCCTTCAGTGTGGCCTTAGAAACCGTCCTAAATCTGGAGCGATCGCGTCGTGAAGTTCGAGAATGGGCGTCGGCTACAACGACTGCATCGCCGACGACGCCAAGCAACGATTTCACCTGCCACGTGACAGAACGTGGTAAACAAACTTGGCGCCCATTCATGTCTAGTCAAGAAACGGCACGGCAACATCCCTGCTCATCGATGGCGTCATGCACGCACGAGCTGTGGCACTCGCGCCGTGACTCATCCGCTCGGGCTCCGACGCGGCGTTCGTCACCCAGGCCAAGGAACGCGCGCGCCCCACGCTCGTTCACTGAAAACAGCTGCGTGACCTGCGGCCGAAGCGGCGACCCTGGTTCTGAGGATGGCAGCCGGGAGCCAGGAAGATCGACGTATCGGCGATCGGTGCGGTTTGAATCGCCGCAGCGAAAGCCATCTCCGCGTCCACAGCCCTCTCCACGGCGCAACTACGGTCACGGCAGGATCTGTACCAACTGCGGCTACGACGTGGAACGTTGCAGGGGTTACGACGTCTGCCCAGCCAGGGGACAGCCATGCGACAATTGCGGCCGTCGTGGACACTTTGCTCGTGTTTGCAGAAGCCTGCGCCGATCCCTCCAGCGCCGGTCACATAACCATTGCGACCAGATCGTCAATGACGACTATGACGATGACGACGAGCCGTGGGAGGTGTCTCACGTCACTGGGCCGTCGCAGACCAAGCTGCACTTGAGCATCAAGGTGTTCGAGGCAACCGTGCAGTTCCTTCTTGATACAGGATCAGCCGTCTCCATTGTCGACAGCGCGGTGTTCATTCAACACTTCGCAAAGGCAGCGGAAGTCGTGCCACCACCTGTCAAGCTTCTGAACTTCTCCCGGCAGCCGATCAACATTCTGGGAGCCTTCAAGGCGCCGGTGATGTTCAGGGACCGTGCTGCATCAATCCTGTTTTATATCGCTGATCGTGGTACCTCGCTGCTGGGCATGGACGCTGTCAGAGCCCTTGACATTTAGATGAGTGGTGCTACCCGGTCATGCTTTTATACTGACGCGGAGGGCTCCGTCGAACGACCGAGAGAGACAGGTGAAACGTCAACACCGGTCTCACTGGACGAGTCATCGAGTGCATTAAGGCAAGAGTGGTTGACAAGAGTACACAACCAACTGCCGTCAGCACCGTCTGCGCCACAGGCTACAACTTTCGCGGTGCCTGTGCCAGCGAAACCAACGCTACCACCTTCCCTGAGCCACTTCGAGCACCTCTTCAACCCGGGTCTTGGATGTGTCCAGGGAGTGGTCCACAAAGTAAACATCCGACCTTCTGTGATTCCTGTTCGACACCGGATGAGGCGCATCCCTTTAGCTGCGCGACAACCTGTTTCGGATGAAATTCGACGTCTGGAAGCAGCTGAAATCATCGAGCGGATAAACTCATCCGAGTGGGTTTCGCCAATTGTTGTGGTGCAGAAGAAGGATGGCTCCATTCGAATGTGCGTGGACCTGCGAGAAGCCAACAAGGCTGTCGTCATCGATAGCTTTCCTCTTCCACATATAGAGGAACTGCTGAATGCCTTACACGGAGCAAGACATTTTTCAAAGCTTGATCTTGCTGCCGCCTACCACCAACTGCCTCTTCACCCAGAGAGCCGAGACCTCACGGCGTTCATCACGCACGAGGGCCTCTTCCGGTTTAAGAGGGTGTGCTTTGGTCTGGCATCAGCGCCAGCAGCCTTCCAGCAGATGATGTCAAAGGTGCTCCACGGCTGTGAAGGTGTTTTGGTCTACCTTGACGACATTGTTGTTTTTGGAAGAACCAAGGAGGAGCACACACACCGTCTGCGGGAAGTTCTGCGGCGAATCTCGGAGGCCGGACTTAAGCTCAACAACAAATGCGTCTTTGGTGTGTCGGAACTGTCGTTTTTGGGCCATAAAGTCAGCGCTGGAGGAATCGCACCGCTTCAACAGAAAGTGGATGCTCTCAAAGCTGCCCCCATCCCCGCGGACATCACCCAACTCCGCTCCTTTCTGGGGATGGTGGAATATTACTCCCGCTTTGTGCCTAGCTTGGCATCTGAAGTTGAGCCTCTTCGAAGGTTCCTGCGGAAGGACACACCATTCATCTGGGACAACGAGGCGGACCGAAGCTTCAACCGAGTAAAATCGTTGCTGTCATCTGGCAAGACGCTTAAGATGTTCGACCCAGCGTTACCCACCGTCGTAGCTACAGACGCATCGGCCTACGGAATTGGGGCTGTCTTGCAGCAGCGCCATCAGGACGGTATCTTCACGGTCGCATTCGCCTCTAGAACGTTGACGCCGACGGAGCGACGGTACTCGGTTGGAGAGAAAGAAGCGCTAGCATGCCTGTGGGCATGTGAGAAATGGCATGTCTACTTGTGGGGCCGTCATTTCACTCTTCGCACGGATCACCAAGCGCTTGTGTCACTGCTTTCCACTGGGGGAACAGGACATCGCCCGCTACGGATTACACGTTGGTCCCATCGCCTGCTGAAGTACAACTTCACGGTGGAATACCAGCGAGGAGCGGAGAATGGGGTAGCTGATGCCCTGTCCCGCCTGCCCATGCCGACCAATGATGGAGGAATGGACTTCGACGACGAGATCATCTCCTTCGTCGCTCTGAACGACGCGTGCATCACGAAACAACAGCTGCAACAAGAGACGGCGGATGACCCACTGCTCACCGCTGTCATGGGCTATGTAACCTCAGATTGGCCCCCATGGAAAAGTTTATCTTCGGATGAGACCATTTTCTACGACCTGAAAGAGGCTCTCTCAGTCAACGACGGGCTCCTGCTCCGTGGTGACCAGTTCGTCATCCCCAAAACTATGCGTCACGCGCTAATCTCACGAGCACATGAAGGACACACTGGCATCGTGAAGACGCAGGCACGCCTTCGAGAGCTCTACTGGTGGCCTCGAATGAATACAGAAGTACGCGCTGTGGTCTCCACCTGCAAGGTCTGCTGTAGCTCGGACAAGACTGCCAAGACGTCACCGACTCCCCTACAGCCAGTGCCATTGCCAGAGCGACCTTGGTCTAAGGTGGGCATTGACATTGTGGGTCCGTTTGAGCGGGCGGAGCCAGCTTGTCGCTTCGTCATTACGCTCGTTGACTACTTTTCGAAGTGGCCAGAAGTCCAGTTCTGCCAAAATGTTACTACGGGAAGGGTGACGGATTTTCTGCGAGCCATCTTCGCCAGAGAAGGGTACCCAGACAGTATCGTAAGTGACAATGGGCCACAGTTTGTGTCGGCCGAATTCGAAAAGTTTCTTCAAGTTCGCGGTATAAAGCACCACCTGGTTTCTGCTTACTATCCCCAGTCCAACGGGCAGGTCGAACGCTTCAACCGTACACTGAAGGGTTTCCTTCAGTGTGCCGCCATTGAACGAAGTAACATCCGCTCTTCACTCGTTGACTACCTGATGATATACCGCAGCACGCCCCATGCCACCACTGGACTATCTCCTGCCCTCCTGCTGCACGGACGCAAGCCACGGACCCGTCTCAACATCCTCGGGCTGTCGTCGGCGCAGTTCCTGCAAAACCCTTTCGAGGAGCTGCAACGGCTGCGTCAACGAGTACAGCAGAGGCAGGAATACACCAAAAGGTACACAGACCAGCGTCGAGCAGCGAAGACCCCGAGATTTTGTGTTGGAGACTGGGTTCGAGTGAAGCGACCAGGAAAAGTCCCCAAAGGAGAGCCGACCTTTGGACCACCACAGCGCATCATAAAGCGCGTAGGTCGGTGGACGTTCCGATTGGAAGACGGTCGAGTATGGAACGCCTCAAAACTCGCAGCAGCCCCGAAGACCAACCAACAGAGCCAGAGGCAAAACACATCGACCCCTGCTAAGAGCAGTCGGTTCTCGGAAGTTGCTGTTTCCCCTGCTAGCGTCAGCCACAGGCACCATAACTGGCAGCCACAACAGCCTAGGTGGAACGGACAGCAACAAACTGGATCGCTAACGCCTGTGTGCAGTCCAGCCTTAGACTCACCAGCAAGAGAGGGGGCTTCGACCGCTCATCCTACGCCTATGCCTCTGAGGCGCTCCGGACGTGATCGTCGGCCACCAGATCGCTATGGGAACTATGCCGAACGATGAACTGAACTGCTTTTCTTTTCGTCATTTTGCTTGAGAAGTAGTACCTTAATTTAGAAAAACAAAAAAGGGTTGAAACTGTTTGTGTTGAACTGAACAGTGGATCTCGGTGATCGGAAGTAACTGCGCAAAGCGGTGACTTGTGTTTTGTGTTGTGCGTGTCTGTGTGTGTGTTTTGTTTTTCTTTATTTCTTTTTCGTTGTTCTTGGCATTTTTCGGTATTTTTTTAACCCCCCCCCCAAAAGAAAAAAATAGAGGAGGAGAAAATGTTATGTGCTTATTCCTCTAACGTACTCCCCTAACTAAAAAAAACACAACAAAAACAAGGGAGGGGAAAATGTTATGTTCTGATTCGCTTTATTTTCTTTCTCTTTGTTTTAGCTAGTCTAACGACGACGACGTTAAGACGGCACGAGCTGAGTAAACAGTCTGACATGGAACCCCGACTTGACTGGTCACTACCTAGGCTGCCTTAACAGAAGGCACGCGCGATAACCGTTAAGCAACGAGCGCGCTGCCTGCTTGGTCAGCTGCGCTCACGGCAATATGCCCGTCGTGCTTAGATGTAGGCTGAATATGCTCAACAATATCCGCAAATGTCATCGCACGTTTGTATTTTGAGCCTGATTGCTGAAATGTTTGTTATAAACGGCCCACTCTGGCAAGGGCTCGGAGAGCAGCCAGCGGAAAGCGCGGGATATCCGGCGCAATCGTGACGTACTCTGTCTCGGAACGAGCAGAGCTACGGCGAGGCTGACGTGGGATTCGTCACTTGGTGGCGTAAACGTGTTAATCATGTTACAACCTAACCGTTCGGGACACCCGTAAACTGGACATCCTGACCCCAGTGTCCGTGACCGCGCTGAGTAGTCAAATTTGCGTGCTCTCTGGTCACGCGATGGCAGCGTGGAAGAACAAAAGTTTGCAGCGACACCAGGGCACCTAGGATGGAAATTTACGGGCGTCTGATTGGTGGAGGCAATTGCCTCCACCAATCTGAGGTCAATACGCCACTTCCGTGACGTTTCAAAATGTACATGCAAATATGCAATCTAGCCGTCTAGCGAGGACGAGGACATCGCTTGTTCTGCGATGGTAACAGACCGGCGATTCGGTCTACAGCTGTATATCTACGACCCCTCCACGTCGTCGGCGTCAGAAGGAGATGGGCCGGAGGCGTCATCATTAGTAGCCCGGCGTGTGGGCACCGCGAATCGGTAAGTTGGCCCCCATTGCATTTTCCTCCGTCCGACAGGCATAGAGTACACCGGAATCGTTGTCAGGACTAGAGTACCATGGGGCCTCCGCACGCTTCGGGATCTCGGAGGCCATGAGAGTACAGGCATGGCGAACTGTACACCAGCAGAGCGTAGCCGCTCCGTCGTTAGCCTCTAGTTCTAGGCGATACAGGCATCGTTACTATACCTGTCAATGTTCCGAGACGGACATCATAAAACGAGGCTTTAGCGGCACCTGCCAGCTGCGATTCGGTAAACGTTTATTTCGTTCTCAAAATTCGTTTTCGTGTCTTCTTCAACGAGAGATTGTCGTGTCCAATGCGATACAGTTCATTGGAACACGTATTGACTAAGAAATAGGCGCTGAAATTTCGTTGCATAGTATCCTTTTAAAACCGCACGTTTCGTTATTCCGTCCTCACTTTGGCATATCAAAAGCGACCCCTTGGTGAATTCTAAAAAAATATTTGTTGGCATGTAAACACGATTAGAACTGATTTACCTGGCATTCAAGTATCCCACATCTTCCGCTCGGCTTCATTTATTTACTCACTCTTAAACAAAAAGGTAGGTGGCAGGCTAAGAACACAGTAGATGCAGTGCCTCGAGCGCCACCTTACTGCCTTCAATAACACTTCGTCGCACGCGCGTTCAAAGCGCGGCAGAAGGCAAAGAACGCGGGCTGGAGGCAAAGCATTTATTGCGTTCTTAACCTGTTACCTACTATAGGCACTAGTCAGATCAACCTCATCACTTGTCAAGTATCTAAATGGTGAGATGTCGGCTCGGTTTGTTTATTTTTATTTTATTCGTTTTTTGTCCAAGCGCTTTCTGCAATAAAACTAGTCAGTTCATTGTGATCAAGAGTACTTAAAAGCGCAAAAAAGCACCGACGTAGAAGAGACATATGCAACGCGGACTGGCTCTAACTTTCAACTGCTTTTATCGAGGCCGATGCGTTAACAGATCTCCAACCATCTCCACTTTCAAGTCACTCGTGTACGCCCTCAATTGGCGTGCTTCCACACGTTCCGAACTTCTTGTCCACGATTCTTAACCCAATCTCAAAGCTTGACCTAATTTTTTTGAAGCACGAAATGCTTTATAACGAAGCCCCTTCTTCTGGAGATTTGCCCGTCCATCCGTCCGCAAGTCCGCGCTTACCCCGTGGCAGGGCATGTCAGCACAACAGGTTCGGTTACCGTGGAAACGTAACAAAACAATCCACATGAGCACTTATACTCAGAATTACACCACTGTATACTCCGATTCCACACCAGGAATCGAACCCAGAACCTCGCGCTTCGCTGCCCATCAATCTACTCTGCGCCAGCTGGACGACTTTCTACGCGCACCAGCCAAAATGCAGGACCTCCTACTACAGTTACCACGTGCGATACTCCCCGTATACGGTGAGTATCGCACGTGGTAACTGTAGCATGCAGTATATATACTGCATGCTGATTTTATAAAAGAGGGTGATGGCAATCAATGAAAAAATATGTTCCGCTCACTCGCGGAAATGACTCTTCAATGTTTTCATAACAAATTCAAGCGATTGTTCTTAAAAAAAAAAAAAAAAAAATTAAAGATGTTTACAATTCTCTGTAATGCCGAATTAGAGCGCAGCTCTTAAGGAGGAGGAGGGGAGGGTACGCAGGAAAGGGTGTGCCCCTCCTCCCCCTCCTCCTCTCCCGCTACCCTCCCATTTGGCGGGAAAGTTTCGCTAAATTTCCCGCTAAATTTAGCGAAATGTTTACCGCTAGATTTAGCGGGGAAACTTAACCAGCTAAAGTGAACGGGGAATGTTTTCTGTTAAATTAAGCGGAAACATTTCCCCGCTAACGTTAGCGGGGAAACGTCCCATAATGCAACGCCCGGTTACGCCGACGCCGCTCAACCCGGAAACGGGCGCCTAAGGGCTGCACTCTAAAACAATGCATCCATGCATTATATGACTTAGGAGATGAAGACCGCTACCAATATTTTTATGACAATTTTTATCACAAAGAAATGCCCCCTTCTAACTTCGCTAGCTCCCCCCACGTAATATGGAAATGAGAAGACGGTCTTCGCTTCTCTGAACCCTTCTTTCTTTTTTTTTTTTTTTTTCTCCTTCAACCGTCTGGTTTTCCGTACAACCTGCCAAGTTTCCGCAACCTGTCGCGTAAAAAGGGCGTTGGAGTCCGCGCATCACAAAGCCGTCGCTGCGAGAAAACACAAAGGACTGGTTCCGCGCGGTCTCGTCCACCCACCCACCCACCTATGCGACTTCTCGGCACGAGGTCGAAGGCGAAGTCTGCCGGGTCACGACCTCCGGGGGAGAGAGGAGTCGGCGCGTTCCATTCGGGGGATAAGCGTCCGTCAACTGTCAAGGCGACGGCCCGCGGCCGTCCGGTGGTCGCACACACGCACAATGCGGCGAACTCGTGGGCAAGACGCTATACACCCCGTCCCGGCCCTTCAGCTGACAGTGCGCTGCGAGCTAACGCGCTCGCAGGACCAATCCATCCCGCTCCCTGCGCGTAGGTGTGGGCCAGAGCGCGATCACGTGTTCGGAGCTAGACGCGTGATTGGTCCAACGAGCACGTGTATTGCTTCCGCCGCACTGTCAGCTTATAGGCATACACGGGGTACAGGAATCCCGTGGGACAAGCAATCGCCGGAGCCTGCTATTGTTTACACGATCCAACAACCCTGTCGGAACATCAACTTCCGCAACGCGGCCTTTGAGAAACGCGCGCGCGCTTTGTTAAGGTAAACAACGATACAAAAAAACATTTTTTTTTACTTTCTCTCTAGACTCCGAGAAGAATCGGTTATAAGAGAACTCGCTGTTTGTTGTGGCATAACGCGTCGTCTATTATGTGGTGCAAAACAAATGCTTCGACTCAAATGCAGAAAAATATAGAACCAGCAAAGGCGGCAGCGAATATATATATATATATATATATATATATATATATATATATATATATATATATATATATATATATATATATATATATATAGACATTTTTTTTTGTTTCACATTTTATAAAAGAAGTATTGTGGGCGTCGTTTTCTCGTCAATTCTCGCATGCGGCCGGGGTCAAAGGGGGCAGTGCCGTCGCACGCAAAACGTAACAAAAAATCACTACAAACACAAACAAAAGGAATCCTGGCTACGTGCCCACTTATGCCCAACTGCACACACATCGTTTGAATCCAGGGAACACGATATCAAGGGAAGGCTTGCTTTTGGTGATTTTTTTTTTTTTTTTCACTATTTGAAAATATTTTGATAGAAATCATGCGGTGGGCTAGCTCTCGAGGAGTTACGTAGTCACACACATTGCCTCGTACGAAGTGTAAACTGAGGAACAATGTTTGACCATATGCCTGCCAAGCTGGGGCCAATTCGACGCGCTTCAAATTGGACGGTGAAAGGATGTGTTGGGCCTCCACGTCGCACAGCAATGTAAGGGAGGAGGAATAGCGGAAGCACCGACGTCCCCTTGACCAAGGTGGTCGTCCCAACTGGTACGAAGGAGAGGCGTTAAACTGTCCAGCAGGTTCTTACAGACGTTATAAGGGACACGCTGTTATTAGTTCATTTGGTTTTGTAAAAAAAATACTGGTGTACTGCGCGACACTTTTAGCGTGAGCCCGACGTAGGTGACGCTCTTTCGTATTTTAGTAAGAGTGCGTGGGCGTGTTGACGAGCATGGATGCATCATTTGAGTTGCACTGCAGGTGCTTGTTCGTGTTAAGTGCGTTAGACTTTGCATACCTTTTCAACTTGTTCTTTCTTTCAATGTCGCTCGATTTTATTTCAGTTAATTCTTCGAGAAACCAACGGAATCACTCTCAGTGCCAATCCGCCATAAAAGCCTCCTCGACGATGCCTAGCTTTCGCCTGTACGATTAGTTCTGATCTAAGAATCGGAGACCCATTTTGGAAGCTCCTACAACAGAGGGGGCCACCGTGGTAACACGATCCCGACCAAAAAATAGACTACGACACCTGTACAAGGAAAATAACACAACCCTCGGCAAAAAAGAAAAAAAAGAAAAAATAACGTGCCTAGATATATTACGTCGCCAAAAATAATAAACTTTATCTTAAAAAAAGAATACCACGACATTTACGTTGCGAGACTCATTTTAGATATTGCGGAACATGCTTCTATTGCGGGGTCGACTTCTCAAAACAGGAACAGTATTTTATGTCGCGTTGTCCGTTAGTTTAACTATATTAGTCTTAGCTGGTTTTAGATTATTTTGTTTTTTATCTATCGCTTCTTGCAATGTTTCAAGCTCGCTCCCAACTAAAAATCAATCTCGCGCCGTCAATTTTTGGAGTCCAGTGTCTGTTCACGGCCGCTCGATTCTGGCTTCCCCTCCGTAAGGAACGAACGGCCTACCGAGGGGCTCTTTTTGCCGGATCAAACGAAAGTTCTCAGAGCGGCCGCAGTGAGTGGCGTTGGGCCTAGCTGGTGGCGCTGACAAGCGACAGCGGTAAATGCTAATGATGGGGTTGCGTTTGTCCTGCAAGTAGCATCAACATTCGCCCGTTAAAGGGGACCCTGCCCCGTCCAGCCCTTCGACTCGAATGGCGACACAGCTCTAGAATGAGCTGCCCTCGGGAGCGGCTGGCTGTAGCGAAGCAACAGTGATCACTGAGGTTGATCAAACTGTATAGTAGACACTTAAAAAAAAGAGAGTATTTTGGTAGTTTGGTGTTTCTTTAACGTTCTCTAACGCGTCAAGGCGGCCTCCACAGAACGAAACCAGTATAGTATACCATAACTTCAATATCATGAGAACAGCGCCGATAAACAGGATCTCGAGTCGCGCTCGCGCAGCATTCCGGCCGTGCTTGACCGTTACCAAAGTGGGGTAGGGGGAGAGGGGGGAGGGGTCATGAATTCCGCAGAATCGCCGACTGGAGACAAGTTTTGAAAACTGGTGGTCAGGGAAAAAGGTGTAACAAGAAGGCGGCCCCGCGGGGAAAAAGAAAAGAAAAAAGAAGAAAAGGAAAAGATCACCACATGTTGTCTGAATGCGCCCAATGATGCGTGGACACCGGAATGGAAGGCGGTTATGGCCGCAGCAGTGTGAGGTCCCCCTGCGTCCTTGACGAGGCGAGAGCGCAAAAGCTTGTAACACCCCGAACAAAAGAAAACAACAACAACAAAAAGCAAAAATCACCAAGCGCGGCAAGAAGGTGGAAACGGTAACAGCGGACATATTTTTCTCTCCAAGGACTGCAGTGAAGTTCGCTGTCGCGCTTACGACAGGTTTTCCGTGGGCTAAAAGCTCGGGAACAACTTCCTCCCTCCCCTGAATGACAATTAAAAACAAAACAAAGAGGCTGCGTACAGGAGGTACGCTTGGTTGGATGTGGTTCGGGTAACGAGGGTTGTGACATAGCCGGTGTTTTGAAGTGCACGCCATGCCAGTCGTGTCGAGTCGCAACCAATTCGTGTGAAAGGAATAACCCGTATACTTAGAGCGCCAAATGTGTACATTTAAGAAGTGATCTAGGCGCGCTTTATCTTATACTGTCGGAAAACGTATGTACCTATAGACGTTTGCAGGTGCGGCCTCCGGGAGCCGCCATCTTCCTGCTGGTGTGGGCAGATCGTCTGACATTCGAGCATTGCTGAGGCCGTGGGTACACTCTCCGATAGAGGGGGTGTGGTACTTACACCCCTTGTCCCACATATATCAGCCCAAAAACTACAATTGGACGTTCAGTCCACTGACGTCGAACCGACGATGCCAACTTTCACGAGCTGCTTGATAGTCGAGTGGTACAACTTATTAAAATAGCTAATGAACGCATTAAAGGTAAGAGAAAAACACGCAAGGTTTCGTTGGCCCTGCTGTAAAAACCTCAGTTTTTTTTTCTCCTGTGGTCTTTGATACGTACAAGTTAGTAAGTTATATCACACAGCTATCAAGCCGCTCGTAAAACTTGGTATCGCCAGTTTAACGTCTACGGACTGAACGTCGAAATGTAGTTTTGGGGTGTTATATTTGCAGACATGTAGAAGTTACTCAAAAAAAGTAATTAAGTTAAGTTACTGAGTATTGACCTCAAAAGTAATTTGAGTAGAGTAGAAATTACTCAAATGAAAAGTAATTGAGTAAATTACTAATTACCGTAAAAATTAGCGAATTACTTTTGAAGTTACTTTCAGGTTACTTTTATATATGTTTTGTTATGATAAAAAAAGTACATAGGTTTCGATCCGTTAGCGAAATTGTGCTAGCCAAATATGGATCAAATTGTTTTGTCAAAGAAATTCTTTAATAGCTGGTTTTGCTTCTGCGTGCCTAATTGTTTTGTACTTTCTCGTTTGTTTGGTCAATGATGTACTCTAAATATCTTATTTCTACTTTGAGGTTTAGCACTGCCTGAGCTTGATTTTTAGACAGCGTTTACAGTGTTGCGTAAAGTACATCTAAAAAGTACTTGAAGTAAAGTACAAAGTAAATTAGAGGTTATGCATTTCAAGTAAAGTAGTAAGTACACCGGGTGCAATGTACTTGAAGTAACGTACTACAAATACAATATATTTAAAGGTAAAGTACCAGTACTTTGAACAGAATCTTTCATGACGCCATTTCATTCCCTTTACAGTGTTTTTCTTAACTGGTACGCATTGCTCCAGAGGTGATCGGTGGTGCATCAGTTTTTTAGGGAAATGGCAGCGAATATTGTATAAGGTCAAGTCGCCACAGAGTAGTTGTTTTACTCTCGCTGATGAACTATTTAACACAATCACCTTATAGGTAGGGCTCCGTGTTTTCGGAGTTTATTTTTCGTGAAATTCGGAGGGTGTTTTTCGGAGTTTATTTTTTAGCAAAAATTCGGTGTTTATCGGAGTTTATTTTTGGTAAATTCCCAATTCTCCGAAATTCGGAGACTAATTTTACAGTGTTTCCTATTAAAAATAATAAATAATAACCGGATGCAAACGTATGCCAGATAAAAAATAAAACGCGCTTGTATCAATTAAGATTTCTTCAGTTGAATTTGGCGTTGGTGTCATTGGCAATACTGATTTGTCCCACCTCAAACGTCGCACACAAGTGTGGCTTCGATAAACCTCGATACCTTAAAATCAATTAACTGCCGGAGGTAGCCGCAAGGAAGCTCGTAGTCATCCCATCAATCTATCCCGTGGCCGCGCGAGGTGGAGTGTTTAAGGATTTAATAGAGAAGTTTCAAATGCCCCTCTTCCCTACTTTACACAATCTCTATGGTCCATAGATTTCACTGTTACCCCCAGAAACATACCCTCTCCTTTCTCTAAATCCCAAATCCCATGGCCCAAAGTGGAAACCAAAAGAGTGGCTTTTGTCGTGACACGAATGGTACGATGACCTGTTTCCCTGAACCAACCTTGACGAGACAAGCCGTAAGACCCCCTTTTGACGACGGTCCGAGGCTTGAAAAATAATTATGGTGTCATTTCCCAGGACCATTGATCCTGCGCTGCTCAAATTGTAAAAAAAAAAAAAAAAAATACTTTTTTTTTTTTTTTTGCTGTGGGGGTGGGGGTGGGGGGGGGGGGGGGGGGGTGTGGCATGGGCACATAACAATTCGGAGTTAATCGGATAAATCCGAATCGACAAACATTTTACCGGCGGGTGTTTTTCGGAGTTTTTCGGATTTATCCGAAAACGTACGGAGCCCTACTTATAGGGCACTTATTTGTGTCGGTCTTATAGCCGCCATTACCTAACTCAGAGAAATGACCAGATGACGTCTTGAAAGAGCGCGTTTCCATACGACGATACGCCATTTTTTTGTTTTCAAATTCGGGGAATGTACATTGAAGTCGAGAGTTTTACTTTCCTCGGAAAGTACAAGTACATGTTCAGAGAATGTACTTCAAGTAAAGTGCAAGATTTCTAAACAGTAGTACCTTAAGTACCATGTACTTAAAGGGGCCATGAAACGAATTTTGGGATGGGATAAATTATTTTAAATTGGGATTTTACTAATCGCATATCGTTTAGTTGGCCGAAAGAAAGAGGGTAGAAAGTCAAAAGCCAGCTTTTCGGTACGAACATTTGAAAATATAGCGGACTATTTTGTACCTTCTAGCCTTCGAAAGCTCTCCGCCTTTTCACTATGATACATCCGCGGTTCCCAAAGCGCGTCAGCGGTGCCAACCTGACGTCAGCCGAGCAAAGCTGACGCATTGGACACGAGAACTGCGTCACTCGGACGTATGCGCTCGTCAAAAATAAATCCGTCGACGAGTATTCGGATTCGCGTTCAAGGCCAATGAGTGCCCTGACGGAACTTATCGTCACTGGGGAATGACAAGTTCTGGTGTGCATAAGAAGCACGGTGGAAGCTAAGAGTCATCGCACCGGTGCCGAAGAATGTCATGACGTCGTGATTTCACAATTCGCAATTGAGTTGAGGATTAAAGCTAAGGAGGAAGAAGTAGAAAAATCGTTTCATGACCCCTTTAAAGTACTTCCCAAGATTGCTTGTTTATTATTTTTTATATAAAAACGTTGGGGGAATTATTAAAGTTTCTCGAACGATCTTCAGATCTGTGAAGATCTGCATATTTTATGTTTTGGGGGGAAAGGCAACGCAAAAAGGTCCCATTTGCGTTGCCCTTTAGCACGCGATTCTTCGAGTACAGCACAAACTACGGGAGCACCAGATGAGCTTCAGAGCAGGTGCTGCATTTTGTTGCGTGAGGACGCAGTGTGTGCATTTCCTGTAGTGGGCGAGAGTTTCTACGCTGGGGAGAAGCGAGAACCAGCCCTTTCTTCGAATGGATAAAGTCTCCTTGAGCTTCGGGACACAAAAAAAAAACAAAAAAAAAACGCCAGTCTTCGGCGCTAATCCCGCAGTTACTCGGCCTCTCTTGCGTCGTGTCTGTTCGCTCCCCTCGCTTCGTAGCAGTGTTGTTGCAGAGGGGGGGGGGGGGGGGGGGGGGGGGGGGGAACATTTTGGGGGGTTTCGGACTCACCAACCCATCTTCTTCCCCCCCCCCCCCCCACACACACACTTTCCTACGCCACATGCTTCCCCATCCTTGTAAATATCAGCTGATCTTCCAACATCTTATCTCTTTTTGTTTAAGAATGCTTGTTAATAGGCAAAACAACCACTAAAATTCGAAAGTAATTTGTAATTTGAGTAGAAGTTACTCAGAAAAAGTAATTAAAGTAAACTACTAGTTACCGAAATGAAAATGTAATTGAAAGTTACTAAACTACTCAGAAAAGTAGTTAAACTACAGTAAATTGAGTAGAGTAGTTGAACTACGTACAAGTCTGTTAATATTTGAGACAAAGGGTGTAAGTACTACACCCCCTTTTAGGAGTGTACGCCTCAGCAATGCTTGACGATCAGACGACCTACCCACACCAGGAGCAAGATGGCGGTGCCCAGAGGCCGTACTTGGAAACGTCTATAGTTTCGAGAGAATTCGTTGATTAACCGAGGGGCGGCGACATTCCAGATTTCAGACAGAAAACGTTTCGTCGCGACCGTAATTCAAGCATCCAGTAGTTTGCTTGGCTATGGGCCGAACGCTCTTTGTTTTCTGTTTCGATTAGATAACGATGACTCCAGACAAGCGCGCTGTTTGCAAACAAGTCAGCGTTCGTCCACACCGGGTTTGCGCACTGCGCCTGCGCAGAAACCAGATTCCCGCGAAGCGTGTGCGCATGCGCAGTGCTGACGTCACCGCAGCGCCGTGACGTCAGAGAGTTCGGTTGGTGCATATATTAGACCTTTCCGATAGTCGCTTTCTGGGCGCTGCCATCTTAAATTTGTTTCCTGGGCTGTGGAGGGTGTGTAGTAGCTCTCTTCCACGAAAAGACCTATAGGTTCTAGTCTCTTCCACGAAAAGGCCGGAAAGGTCTATAGGTACTAACATGTTTAGATACGCAGGCGGGGGCTTATCATGCACACACTTCTTGCTTCGTTCGCTCTTTGGAGTTCGCACCAGCACACTTATGTAAACTAGAAATATAAGATATGAGCGCCTGAAGAAGAGAACAAAAGAATTGCAACGTGCCCATAAGTGATATTTTTTTCTTCCCTAATGTACACCTTTCCAGCGCGTATCACCAATACCATCTATAGAAGACAAAGCCTGCGCGGAGAGCAAGTTCGTCTGCTTCTTGCGGAGGAGTTGCGATGACGTCAAAACGACGCCGAGCCCTGATTGGCTTTGATTGAAAGGATAGTGGGTAGATCTCAACGATAGATGCCACAAGGTTTTCCCACTATTTTTTTTTTTTCAATCAGCCACAAAGAGCTCGGCGTTCTGACATCATCGCAACCTCTGGGCAAGAAGCAGCAGACGAACTTGTGCTCCGCATTGTCGCATGTTCAGAGCCGCAGCCCTGTGGACGAAAATGGCAGCGCAGAAGGCGATTATTAAGATGGCCACCTGGACTGTTCTCACTGTTTGTAAACACGCGTGTTTTTCGTCTCGGGCGTTTCGTCATATGTAAACAAGTGTGTTTTCATATGACGGAACATATGTTTCCTCCGTGTTTGTTACTGCTACGAGTAGCATATATGCAGTCTTCAAAAACACCATCCGAATTATTTCTCTCCCTCCGTCTGTAAACTCGGAGAAAGATCAATGTACCTGGAAACGAACCGCTCCACCGCCCGACCTTACCACATCGGCGGCTTAACGTCTGTCAAGAAAACGAGTTTCCGTGATTGATACTTCGCAGTGTTCCGCAAGACGCCATACTGCTCGCCGGAACCTACGGGAAGGGACCTCCTTCTCAGTTATGCGCCAGAGCGTTCAATCAAGTCAGAGTAAAGTGTCACTCCAGATTAGTTTACAAATTCGGGGGCGCTGTGGCTAGTCCTAAATCACGCTTAACCAACACGTGTCATGGACATTTCCCATACAATCTCCGATACTGCCGCGAACTCGAGACGGTATCGTAGTATTTTTTACTGGTTATAGTTCGGAATGATCTATAGCTATAAACCAGACGAGGGATTCTCATGTATGTCACACACAATAAACAACCCCACAAAACAAAGAGCCGGTACATCGGCGGCGACGACGGAACCGAAAGCAGGTTTCGACGCGAAAAACAACGAGAGTCCTCGTTTCGTCGGGGAATGAAACAAGGCGGCGTGTGCACGGTGAGACGCCCGCCGCCTTTTGGCCGGAGAAACACAAATCCTCGATGCTTCGCAACGGATACCTCCGTAATAATCCTCGGGTGTCTCTCTTATTGCCCAATATAGTCTTCGTTTTACCACGCTTCGCGGTCCGAAAGAACAAAGCGGACGGTGAGGGACACTTGTTAAAGCCCCTTCATGTTTCAAAAGTAGCGCAAGGTGCGTCGATGCACGAGGCCCGTGCAACGTGCAGCCCTTGGGAAGACCATGGCGGCACAGCGCAGCACTGAAGCTAGATTTCAGACGCCATGTTGTATATTGCACTGGATAAATTTCTCATCTACAGCGAGTGACTCGTCGTAGCTTTGAAATGGCTGACCAACTATACACGCTATCAAAGTACCCGCAGAACCCCAATTATTAATTGTCCTGTTTTGTTTTCCTGATCCCTATCTCAAGGTTAAGCCGTTTCAACGTCTCCCCAACCATACTGAAAGCTGTCAAGAGGTTTACGGAAACTTACCAAATGAGTACCAAAACTAACAGAAGAGAACTACTCAAGGGTGAAGTCTCGAAAACACAGTTTTTTTTCTGTTTTAAATGAACCGAAACGTATTCATCAGGACCTTAGATTGTGAAACAATACATACAGATATTTGTTACAATGCTCGCAAACAGATGATGCACGAATAAAGCCAAAATCGGGTACTGGACTCATCGACGTCATATTTCGACCGGTCAAAAACATGAATACGCCACCTCGAATTATGGTTACGAGAATATGACCTAAAAACTTGCAATACGACGATGGTTTATCGCAAAGAAAATTTAAAGGGATACTGAACCAAACATTTTAGTGTTCATAATAAGAAGCGCAGGAACTTTCCACGAGCCAGCAGCCGCCGGTGTGCGCGAGCACACGCAAAGAAATTGACGTCATAATCCTCCATTCACGCTTAAGATGACAGTGAAATGTATGGGCTCTGGGGAAAAAGAAAATAGAGACAGGCTTTTCATCTCCGCAAGTGAATGCTACGTGCTTGTTAGACCAATCATTCGCCTACCTTTAGCACCAGACCTCAATATGGTAATAAAAGCCTGCCTTAATTCTCCTTTGTTCCCGGAGCCGACACAGTTCACTGCCCATTTAAGGATGAATGGAGGACTATGACGTTGATTTCGTGGCGTGTGCTCGAGCATACCTGGGGTTGCTGGCTCTTGGAAATAACGTGCGCCACTTATTATGAACACTGAAATGTTCGGTTCAGCATCCCCCGTTATTCGCTAAAACGTCGATTCGCTCCAATGTCGATGTTCGCTAAAACGTCATTCGCTCATGTGATATGAACCCTGCAGGTAGACCACAAGGCAGCTAGTTTTGAGGTATCCTTCCAAGCAGAGTCAATCAAAGCTTGGCGTTCTGACGTCAATGCAATCCCCTGCGCAAGAGGCAGGCGAACTTGCGCTCGCGTTCCGCGAGAGGCAAATTAGATTTCCCTCTCGCGATGACCGAGACCAGACTCCAGGTGATCACGCTCTCGCGCGCAGAGCGGGGTCAGATGATAAAAGGCAGGTGCCTGAGTGTTCCAACCAGCACGTCGCTTGCACCGCCCTGATACCTTAAAGGGACCATGAAGGCAATTTAATTTTTTTTTTAAAAAGAAGGTGTTTTCGGAAGCATTGGGGTCCTGGTATGCCACACAATTTTTTCTAGAACTTTGTGACTCTTTTTTCTGTACCTGCAAATAAATCTGCGAAACCGAAAAAAACATTCAGATTTCTTCCCTTTTTCGCCTCTGGAAAGAGAAGTGACGTCAGGAAGCACTGTCGGCATCGGTAGGATTTAGTAAACACTCAGTGTGGTTCCCGTGGTTCGCTATAGTGCACGGCGGTCTGTGAAGAAAACCTGGAAGAAATGGGCGACAACGCCGCGCTCGCAAACGAGTTTGAGCTCCCGTTCAGCGACTTCACGCCGACTGAACGGGAGATGCTGGTAAGGACGCAGAACTCTGGATTGGCGCTTTACGAAGGCGCCCCAGACCTACCACCAGCTCCTCGGTCGCCGCCTCAGAGCGACTCCGGCTGACGTGAAGGTGCTGCTCAAAGTCTTCTGGTCGGAAATGCAACGAACAAATCCTGACACCGCTGTCTACAGCTCTACGCAAGACGACGGCGCGCAACCAATGCTGCGCATTGCTGCATCGGTCGGCAGTTTATGCAAACTAACGTCGCCCGATCGACCACACGTCTTTAGCCGACCTTTCGCGCAACCTACTACTGCACATAAACGCGGCATGATTGGTGAGACACCAGTTCGCAAAGCGAACACGAGACGACGCACGAAACCAGAACCAAAAGTCCGCCGCCCCCGGCGCTCGTACCTTTTTCTTTTTTTTCCATGGTTGCTCGATGCTTGTTACGCGCCCGAGGTAGCAGTGCGGGATGCGTTCAACCAGTGACAAACGGAGGGATCGCTTCAGATTATGCTTTTATACACGGTATGAAACCTATTAATTCCCAACTACAACCTTAAAAGAATATCCAACGTTCAAATGAACTTTTTTCATCACATCTCACCACCGAAATCGAAACCAAGAGCGCGTCTATCGCTTGAACCAATCGCCAGACGAGGAGCCCGTTGTCGTCACGCTTCAACGGCGCACTTTAGTTCACCTTTCTGCCGCCGCCTCGGTGGGGTCTCAGGCATCGTTCCCGGCGCTATTATTACCGCGCCTGTTTGCTCGATTGGTGCGGCACCCAAACTTCTGTTCGGGCTAGAACTTGGTCAACAGTATCTGAGACGTGCCTGACATCCATTTCAATCGTCGAATAAAACTTCGAAATTGCCTTCATGGTTCCTTTAATGATGAACAGACAGATTTTGCCACTCAATTTCACGAAGCAAATCAAATTCCATCTTGATCTCCAACATATCAGGCGCGTCTATTTTCCCGCGACGCGCATAAGAGACCCAATCGCTGCATCCTAGCTCGGGAAAGGACACAGATTCAGTACTGGCGGTTATCTTATTCAAACGTCATGGGTGATTTTCAGAAAATTTAAATGGCAAAACGGGGCTCATTTGCGCCCGCTTTCGGTAACTGGCGCCACAGAGCCATATGCATTGGAGAGTTCTGTCGGTCGCTATTTTCCCACTGAAAATTTCAGAAAATCATTTACAAATTTTGAATAAAATTAACGGTTAGTGCTGAAACTTGGATATCTTGTTCGGAACGCTACATTTGGGGCAGACGGAGAATGAACGTTCAGCAATGCGTAATTTATTCTTGCAATAATAATATAAAAAAAAAAACTGTAAACTTTTTTTTTTTTTTTTTTTTTGGGGGGGGGGGTATTTTGTAGAAAATGGATAAATTAGCAGTCTGCTGTGTGACACTGGAGCATGGCGTCTGACGTGCTTTTATCGTGCTCACTGTCACATCGCGGACTGTTCTTTTTTTCCTAGGTTTACGTTTAGTTGCGTCATTCGCCGAAAAAGAAGACGCCCTGGATATTTTCGAGTGCAGCAGGGCGGTCTAACAAAATAGAATGCAACAAACAGGAAGTCTCTTGAGCTGTCCATAAAGGGGTATTCACACAGGGAATGCTTTTCGGGGAGGGTACATGGGCGTGACGTTAATTTCAGGCGGAACCAGGGCTACTCTCTCCCCTACTCAATCAAGCATTCACACGAACGGCGGGGAGCCGAGAGGGATGTCAGTGTCATCAACAGGACTTGGTGCGCGCTGACGAGAGTAGAAAAACGGATGCGTACACGAAACGGAGCTACACGATTATGGCAGCAGCGCCGCTAGATGCAAAAAACAACAAACTAATTCCTGCTAAAAAAAAAAAATGTTTTTTTTTAATGAGTGGATGTAATACTGTCGAGACCGGTTATAACGAAGTCAACGGGAATGGGAAATCACTTCGATATATCCGGTATTTCGTTATAACCGACTTCGGTTAACGAAGTGCATAAGGGAATGGGAAATCGTGATCGCTTCGGTGTAGCCGCTCTTTCGTTATAACAAAACTTCGTTATAACGGGTCTCCCCAGTATACGAAGAAAAAGGAGCGGCTTGAGGACGACATTGATGCATATCAAAGACTATTTCGGGTGCCTCCGACTACATACGCAACGGCGCAAGCCACAAGTTAGTCGATCCCGATGACAGCGCCGGTATCTCGCCGAGAAAAAATCTGTAAGGTTGCCAGACACGCAAACAAAACACCGCCAATTGCGAAGAGATCCCACGCCATGGCGGGGAGCGTTTGTGCAGCCCGAGCAAAAGCTTCCCCATCCCCCCTGGGATGTCTATACGTCGGCGCGCGGCTCCGCGCAAAAGCGTGACGTTGTTACCACGTGATGCTCATCCCGAGGAGCAAAGGGAGGGATTTCTTTCTCGTGTGAATGCCCCTTAATCATCTTGACTATGCTCGTTGTCCCATTGAAGTAAACGTAATAAGAGCAAACAAAAATTGAAGGTATTTTATGGCGTCGCCCAAATACACAGCTGCTGCAAATCGTGTATACAGCCTCGCCTAAAAGTGAAAATAAAAAAAAAAAATCACCAGGAAATCTTACCGGTTTATTCGAAAACAAGCGTAAACAAATGTTCAGTAAAAACAACTGCAAATGTAAAAAAAAAAGCCTTGACGTTTGGGCAAAAAAGAGATGCGACCCGCTCGAGCGCGAAGTCCTTCAAACCAGCTTGAGAAACCAGCTCCGCAATCACCTAAAGGAGTGGCATTATTGTATCCTTCTTAAAAAGGATCACCGAAGCGGTTTTCGGAGTTGCGCCGGACTGTGACCTATGCGCGTCACATCGTCAAAGAGCAAAGTAATACAAATTGTAATTGCATGTACGGAACGTGATTATAATTAGAGCCCCGCATATCAGCGGATTACCCGCGAATTATCCGCGGATATATCCGGAGTAAACTGGCGGATGCGGATAAAAATGAATCAAACTCGGCGGTTTGCGGATCGGATGCGGATATATTTTTGCCGAGGCACCCCATAAGTGTGTGCGACCGCATAGTGTAGAGTAAATAAGTGAATGATACTATAAAGTGCATCATCGAACGTATTGCGGGAGCAAACTACTTGTTTAGATAAAAGGCGCCAATCGGGGAGAAAATTGTTCTTTACGTCAAGAAAGATTTGATTCTCACCGAAGATCGCCGTAGAACGCTCTCTCTGGCCAAAAAATGCTTTCCCTAGAAAGAGTAAAGAATGAAGGAGCACCCGTCGTCCCGGGAAAGCGTGTTCTTGTTTGGCAGCGAAAGAGCGGAAAATGTTCTTTGGGCAAAGAAAACTAAAACGTACAAGCGACAAAAAAACTAAAGAAGCCTACAAGTGGCTTCGTGGCTTCTTTGCCTTGAAGTAGATCGAGGAGACTGAATTCGATCCAATGGAGTGGTGGATTTTGCGCCAGCACGAGTTTCCGCAACTCATTCTTGTAGCGCAGTTCGTGCGAGCCAACCCGGCGTCAAGTGCATCAACGGAGAGATACTTCAGATTAGCGGGTATTAACTGAAGATAAGTGAATCAGTCTGAATCCGTCCTAGTTGACAACATTCTGTTTCTTCTACACAGCAACCTCAACAAGTAAAAACTTGCATGTGAGTGCATTCTCGCTTTCTCGACAGTTGACACTGAGTTGATTTTAAGTATATGGTTCCGAGGATGCAGTTGAGGGTTCGTGTTTAAAACTGAAACCGATAAGAGATGTTGCCGTTATTGAATCGGGATATATTCCCAGTTGTGTACTCTCGCCTTACCCCATATGCACGAACGTTTTGCTGCGGCGAGTGACTGCCTTT
Source organism: Ixodes persulcatus (assembly GCA_013358835.2). NCBI lineage: Eukaryota > Metazoa > Arthropoda > Arachnida > Ixodida > Ixodidae > Ixodes > Ixodes persulcatus. The sequence goes on from JABSTQ010010281.1 coordinate 708,304, forward strand.
CCTCTCCCACTTTGTTTTATTGTTTGGCCTAAATAAAATGACACGATGCTAGTAGTGTGTCCTTCGTAAATTTTCATGTTTATAAAATATGCGTCTGCGTGAAGTGGGTTTTACGAAGCAAAAAAGAAAATAAATAAAATGTCCTTCCTTTTGAGCGCATCTACAGGACAGAGTGTTAATGGCACAAACTCTTAAGACGACCACATAACTGCGATCATCTTTCGAGCGATGCGAAGTGTCTCCGGAAGGATCGCTTTATTTATAAATACAATCAAACAGAATACAATAAAATGTCTTTCACAGCATTCGGGCACGAAGAGAGTTCGTTGTACAAACGCAAGTAGACGGCTTATAAGATACCATCCAGATGCTTTTTTTTTTTAAATTTCTATTCATGCTTAATTTTAGGGGCGAAGCTCCTTAGGGGCTAGCCATGTCCGTATGTCCGTCCGCCGTCCGCCGTAGGCCGGCGTCGGGTGCTCGTGCTTCTGCTTGTGAGATCACGTGCTCACGAGCACGTGAGCACATGCTCACGTGCTCGTGTAGGGCAAAAAAAAAAGGAAAAAAAAGATGAAAAAAAAATTATGAAAAAAGAAAAAGAAGAAAAAAAAAAGAGTAGGGGGTTCTGAGATGCCATCCCATCTGTCTGCTTAAAAAAAGAAAAAGAAGAAAACCACACATTCTCCTACTGCCATGAATGAAAAGGACCGAAAAGCTCGGCATGCAGCGCCTCAGCGTCTACGTAGACAGCAAGCTGCTCATGAGACCAGGGCGCGAGAAGCTGCTGCACAGCGTCAAAAACGCCAAGCGGACCCGGAGTTGAGAGCTCGGGAAGCGGCGGCAAAGCGTCAACGCCGACAGCAAGCAGCAATACCTATGACCAAAATCAGTATCATCAGCACCACCCGAGCTTCGCCCCAATCGACATCATTCACCACGTGGAGATGCGGTCATTTTTTATGATGTAAAATGAATGCGCGGATTCAGGAATGAAACATTTGAGCAGGGATGAAGGAAGTCCCTAACTTGAGCTAAAGATTATAACAATAAAATAACAAGGGTCGTTCCAGCGAGAGAAAGTCGGGCTAATTCAACGCAGAGAGTTGGGGACGAGAAAGCAAGAGTCTTCCGCTTCGTCTGCCCCTGATCGCAGAGGTCGTCGGACAATGGATCGACCGCCTCAAAGTCGTTGAAGTTTTTCAAGCACTAACTCCGCTGTGTTACTTTGTTATTGCGACAAGTCTCAGCCGGAAAGATGCGACGGTATAATCGTGCCAGAGTACCGGTTAAACTCGCCTGGAAACGCGATATACAGAGAGCTGTGACCCAACAAACACATAATTTAACAAACAACAACAACAACATGACACACCTTATCCCATGTCTTTTGTAGAAATATCAGACAGTCGCGAGAGCAGAGTGTCTCTGTTTCCATGAGTATTCTTTGAATAGAGGGTTTTAGAGTAGGGGGCTCCGGCTCTTGGGTGCTCCGAGCAGCTTGGGGGTCCCCAGCTGTTGGGCCTCCTATTCTATAACTCCCTAATAAAAGATCTTTGAAATTCAAATCTAAGTTGAAATTGATCGATTTCCCATTTGAACATGAAAACGGAGGGAGGCCGAGGAAACAAGATGATCAAGCAGCTTGACGTGCCCCCCCCCCCCCCCCTTTCCCAGGAAGTGGCAGCGGCAAAGGGAAAAGCAAGGTGTGTGCTCGCTAGTGATGCAAAACTATCGATAAATTGACTATCGATACTATCGATAGTTTTTCCAAGACTATCGATAGTGTCGCAAAACTATCGATAGTACTATCGATAGTTTTTCAATAGTCGACTATCGATAGTGTCGCAGAACTATCGATAGTACTATCTAAAGTTTTTCAATAGTCGACTAGCGATAGTTTTTTGATAGTCGACTATCAGTAGTTTTTTGATAGTCAACTATCGATAGTACTATTAATAGTTTTTCAATAGTCGACTATTGATAGCTTTTTTTACTATCGATAGTCAGATTTCTGGCGACTATCGATAAGTACTATCGTTAGTTTTGCACCACTAGAGCGAACACAGTTGCCGCACCATCCGCTCGCCTCCCTTAATTCCTCCTCTCTTCGCCCAAACTCCCGTCTTCGTCATCACTGAAAACTGAACCGAAATTGGGAGGGTAAGTGCTTGGGCTAGTTGGGTATCCCATTTGAAAAAATAAAGCGAGAAAAAGAGAAGAGGGGAGCGACGCAAACGACTAGTCTCGCAAAACTATCGATAGTAAACTGTCGACAGTACTATCGACAGGTTTATGATAGTCCACTATCGATAGTTTTTCGATAGTCGATTAAGGATAATTTTCTGAAAGTCGACTATCGATGGTACTATCCATAGCTTTTCGATAGTCGACTATCGTTAGTACTATCGAGAGTTTTCGATAGTCGACTATCGATCATACTATCTATAGCTTTTCGATAGTCGACTATCGATAGTACTATCGATAGTTTTTCGATAGTTGACTACTGACAGCACTATCGACAGTTTTTTTACTATCGATAGTCAGATTTCTGGCGACTATCGATACTGGTACTATCGATAGTTTTGCATGACTAGTGCTCGCACACACTGAAATAGCTTATATACAGAGTACACATGAACTAAGAATATCAAAAGCAACACAAATCACAAGAAATAAATTATGACTTGATTCGAAACATGTCAACGATAATAAATAAATGAAGCGAAATTTTCACATAAAATTTGTGTAGCAAAACAAACATAGCTGGCACGTCATGATGAAGTGCATCTTAGCTTTTTTTGCTCGCGCTCGTGCCCCATATTATCACAGCATTATAACTTTCATGACTGACTGCATAAACAGATCATGTAACAATCGCAGAAAAAAAAAAAAAAAAACTTTAATATGCAGACAGATAATAATATAACCAAAATGCGATTATGTGGCCAGTCAATCGGTTGATCAGAAACTGCATGGAAGTTTTCGCGTTTATTTCCTCTTTGTTTTGAGGAGGAGAGACAAGCTGGTAGTTAGCACTTTATCTGCGAGCGAAGCCAAAGCTAGAAGCGCGAGACCAGCGCTTTTTGCGTTTCTCCCCAGCTCGCGCGCTCGAGCAAAGCCTGAACGCACGGAGCTTCTGTGCTCGCGCTTCAGTTTTGCCTTCGCTCGCACATAAGGTGAAACGAAGTATAACTACACTACAGTGTAACTACACTATCTGGAACGCGTCTCCGAGTGCTGGTGTGTTTAGCTTTCTATTCCGCCCATGCATCGAAAGTTGTCCCGAAGCGGCAACAAATGACGTCACAAAAGCCGGGTGTCATGCAGTCAGATGTCGCGATCCTGGCGGATCGTCATAGAAGTTGCGGCAAGAAGCACGAGCGAACGCGAGTGTCGCTGTCGTCGCGGCGTCCCAACTCCTGGCTGTCGAAGCTTCCGTGGACTGTCACGCTATAGAGAGCGACCTGCAGCAGAATAGGCGTCTGCCACATCCACCGCCACCTGCTGCGACGCCGCCAGGATCGCGGTCGGCGACAGCGTGACACTTGTGTGACGTCATCGAGCGGAGATCGAGGGACAGCTTTTTTGGACGAGGCAGACACACCGGTCGGAGACGCGCAACGTTACTAAAACACTCAGTTGGGAAACTCCCATAGAGACTGCCCTGAAAAAGTGTCCCCGATCTGTCCTCGCGGACTGAGCTAATGGCGAACACAACGCCGCCATTTCTCCCGCAGCGGCCACTCGAGGAACCGCACGTTACTTCTGTTTTGGCTTTAATCGGCCATTCTGAGGCCGAAACAGATACAGTGGAAGAGGTTACAGGGTGCCACCCCCGTCTCCCCGGCGGCCGCGCCGCGTCGAACTACCGAAGTTAAAATGCACCTAGGTCGGGACGCGCTACCTGAAAGTACCGCTGAGGCATGGTCGTATAAAAACAATATTAAATGTGCCGCAAAACCTTGCAAACTAAAGAGTTTAAAAACATCACGCGCCCCTCATTTTGTACTAATCTCCAATAAATATCATACAAAAAAAGTTTTTTCCGTTTGTTTTTACGCAAAAACATGCTTTATAAAAGCTCAAGGTGACCACAGTACAGACAAATGACAAAGAGTGGCGCTGTTGTCGCATTTAGCTCGGTCTCGGTGGACGCCAGCGGCCCAGGTTTCGACGGCGATTTTCCCAACTGAGTGTTTTAGTAACGTTGGAGACGCGTTCCAGGCACTATATACACTAACCAAGTATACTTACTTATAGACAGGAAGGCCGCTGGGATTGACACGTCACCTATAGCCGGCCAGCGCACGGCATAGATTGGACACGAATGCTGCGTCATCGTTCGGCAGGTTGTCGTGTCCTCACTGATTGGACACGAGTTCCGGCCGAATGCTGACGGGTTCATTCGTGTCCAATCTTGCCGTGCGCTGGCCACCAGTAGATGGCGTGAAGAACGCTGGCGTACTAAAGTATACAGGGGCCTTATGGCGTACGGCCTCGCTTTTTGGAAGGTGCTGATTGATCTAACAGGAAGAAGAAAAAACAAATAGCCGACAGCAAAAAATGTGCTGTGATTGACATCGACAACAGCTGCGTTGTTGAAATGTGCGCTTAGGAGATTTCCTTTTAATCCATGTGCTTTAGGATTTTTTTTTCGTGGGAGTTGTAGGAGTTGAGCTTTAGTGGATGTGTGATTTTGCTGAGTGCTTTCACGATATGTGTACATGGCGAGAAAAGGACGCTAATATGTGCTTTTTGGTTGAAATGCTTTGTAGGGCGTGGTTTTTGGTTCATTGCATTGTGTAGACGCGCCGGAGGGTCTTCCAGAACCCTAACTCTGCGACGGCGGTTTCGAAGGTGCTGCTGTGTGGGCGGCGGTAAGGCCGGGGGGGGGGGGGGGGGTGTACAATAGCGCGTCTTGCTATATATGACATGACTGTGCGAGGGGTGACGGCGATGGGCAGCGCGATAGCACGACGACGGCGCGCTCCCTGCGATCACGTGAGTTTTACGTACGGACGCTGCCGGATTTCGCCACTGACAACTGTCGTTTTAAAAGGAGAGATTGAAATAAAGAGAAAGAAAGGGGGAGGGAGTCGTAGAGCGAGCGAAATCGAATCAAAGAAGTCATTGTTTTCGGACAACGAATTCGCGGCGATATTCCCGAACGCCGCCCGGTTTCAGCTTCTTGTCAAGCCCTTTTAAGAACCGCCTTGGAAACTTTTTATTTGCTTGCACCGTTGAGTGGCAGTGCGTTTCATGGAGCTGAGAAGACGCTGGAAGGGCGGTCGGCCAGTCGAAAAACACGTAGAAAAAGGGGGAAAAAAAACAAAAAAACAGAACAACACGCGTACCACGAGGAAAACATCGAAAGAGGTTTCGGATGAACCAAGAGTCCCGTCACCTTTGACTGCCCCTTTAAGATCGGACAGACATCGAAAGCTATCCGCGTGACCCCTTTTCAGGGGCACGGGTTGTGGATGATGAACGTCGTTGGAATGCCGTCTCGGAGAACGACGCAAACGATGCGCGGCAACTCTTTTCTGAGACCCTAAAGTCGTTTGGAAGGAAGAAACAAGACGATGCAAGATCAAAGGTTTCCAGAAGCAGTCAGAGACGTTCACGCGACTGCCCTCCGATTCGCCTCAAAGTGCCAAGCGGCACGCGCTACCGGGTTACAACGGCTGATTGGCCCTATACCGACCTTTCCGCTGCTAAGCAGTGCCGGGCTGTCAAAGATGCGAGGGAGCGTACGGAGACGCGCCAGAGGCAAACGCGGAGATTGCGAAGATACTTCGTTTCTGTGCCGATAAGGCGTTTGAGTAGAGTTCACGAAAGCCGCGGAAGGCGGTGTGCTTCTTCCTTGTACAGGGTGTTAAAAAAAGAAATTGCGGGTGTTTTTGTTCTCCACAAAAAAATGAACTATGCATGAGCCAACGCTCATTCTCCGCCGAAAGGTAGCGCAAGAGGTCCGAACCACATGGCAGAGTTTCAGCAAGAATCGATATTTTATTCGAAAGTTATAAGTGATTTTCTGAAAATTTAAATGGAACAATTGGGCCCATTTTTGTCCGTTTTCGGTTTCTGGTGCCATAGAGCATTCTGTGTTCGACAGTTCTGTCCGCCACCATTTTTCCCATTGACATTTTCAGAGAATCCTTAATAGCTATTGAATAAAATATCGCTTCGCGCTCAAACTTTGGCATGTGGTTCGGACCTCTGGCGCTAACCTTTGGGCGGAGAATGAGCATTCGACGAAGCGTAGTTTATTTTGTGTGGTGAAAAAAACCTTGTAAATGGTTTCGGGGACACCCTGTATATGACGAGGCTCTCTCACGTTGGTCGTACAAAACCCATCTGCAGACTTGTTCTAATCATAAATATATATATAAAGAAGACATGGTTCATAATATGACTGCGGTTTTGGCACTGCCCTGTTTAATCTTAGCGGACTTACGTCCCGCTAAATTTATCAGACGGTGTTCACATGACACCGTGACGTCACGTACGTGAAGCCGTGACATCGTTTGACGCTACTATACGTTACATGGCACCATGACGTGATGTGACACTAAATTCCCGCTAAGCTTAGCGGAGAAACCTTTCCGCTGAATTGAGCGAAAAAAAAAATTCTCCGCTAAGTTTAGAGGGAAAATCGCTACGTCCTGCGACGCGGTGTCTCGGGAAAACGTGACGTCACAATATACCCCGACACCGTAAATCCCTGTTAAATTTAGCTGATAAAATTTCCGGCTAACTTTAGCGGGCCACGGCGTACATGCATGCCGCGCGTGTACCTACACTCCCAGCATTCTCCTTGATGCTTGGGTAATTTAGCAATAGGTCCATTGAATACGAACTCACTCCGCCCGACGGAGGGAGAGTTCGAAATTTATTGGGCGTGTTGTAGGGGCGGTGCAACGATATTCAATTGGAATGTTTTTCACTTTACACGAGCTTACTGGCACTAGTGGGACTCAAGGATACTCGCACGCAACGCCACTGACCAAGAAACTCCTTTGTTGCGCTGTAATTTCGAGGACAAAACCGAGTGTTTTCATTCAATCTCTCCTTCGCAAAACCTGATGACGTAGCTGGGCGGTAGCAGTACCGCCGAGTGACGATATTTGAATGCAGCTCATAGATTGGACCCGAGCATGGCGTGGACACTCGATCTGGGCTCGTGACAATCGATGCCTCGACATGCATTCGGGCAGTGGCCCGTGTCCAATCGCTGCAACGACGACAATAGCCGAGCCATAACAATGTCTGGAACTCAGCGCGTGTCCTGTGCTTTGCCAACCCCAGCGCGTGGCTATGATCAACATTGGCGGAATATAATCGGCTCCAGATCACGTGGCCGCTTGTTCTGGCTGCGAGTTGAGGGAGTGAACGCTGCATGTTTTTCTTTAATTTTTTTCTGGGACTTCTATTGCGTGGGGTGAAAAACGAACGCGTGTTTCATAAGTCATTAACGTCAGGGATTCGTTCTAAGCGGTATTTGCGCAAAATAAAAAAATCGTTGCATTGCCCTTAACATCTAACTATATCATTAAAAGCCAATATCGCGTCCAAACTTTGCTCGTTATTTTCTGAAATTTATAACAAGCTATAGTGTTTCATTTCTTTTACGGCGGTAGCCCTTACTGACGAGGTTTCGCAGTGGACCATATGCGCTTGCCTTCCCCGTATAAAAGAATCGAAAAAAATAACCAAAACAAGGCGTCGACGGACCCGCGTGAAAGATGCCATTTGTTTTAGGTTTTCGCTTTAGAACAGTTACTGTTGCAGACGCCAGCAAGCGCGGCGCGTGTAACTACACTCGCAGCATGCTCCTTGGTGCTTGGGTAATTCAGCAAAAGGTCTATTTCCGCGCATGCGCATAACAGTCGAACTTCAATCGAACTTCACGTTAAGACCTGGTCGAAGTGGGTCCTTGGGGCAAATCTAGGGAAGTGCTCGAACATTCGAACACTCACGTACGAAAGATTTAAAAAAAAAAAAAAATGTATACAAAGTGATAAAAAAAAAATGAAAAGTACGTTATAAAAAGGTGTACTTTACACTAGTGCAAAGGGTGGACATACTCTAGAGGGCTAATATCCACGATAAGCGGGATAATCAACTATGTATTGTTAATTGCGTTTTTTTTAATTAATTAAAAGAATCAAGTGGTTTGAGTTAGAAATTTGCTGAGCGCCGTCGCAAACCACTAAGTCAGTAAATTTTAGGAGGGCTTGAAGCACGTGGGTTGCGTGGGGAACTATATTTTGTTAATTAGCGAAATGTAATCCTGCGATTCCAATTTAGAAACTTGCTGAGCTCCGTCGAAAACTGCTACATCGAAGAATTTCGGGAGGAACTGAAGCGGCTGGGAAGTGCGGGGGGTTCGCTAAGGTTTTACCACTCGTGCAAAACGCTCAAGGACGGCGGTTCGAAAGCAAGGATGACATGAGCTTCGTCACGCGCCGGGATCCTCTGCTGTTCGCCGTGAACGGATGTCTCGGTGTTTCTGCGGGAAAGTGAACTCGCGGCTTTCCTTCGAGTGCACTACGCCAACCGTCCCGCACGCAATCCACATCCAAAGCCTTTCTTCTGCCTCCAAAGCCGTTTGCTACTTTCACGGTTCCGTCGTCGCTCCCTTCAAACGGTCGCGCGCGCGAGCAGGTCTAGGCCTCCTCCTCCTCCTCCTCCTTTCCTCCTGCGCGGTTGAGTTTTTTTGAGGTCACGTGACGAGGGGCGCGTCATATAAAACGCTCGGCGGCAACCAATCGCGTTCTTTGAAGCGTTCCGAAAGGAACGAGGCAGGCTACCGGCGCAGTGTTTGCATCGCGCGCGACATCGACACAGCTCACAGTATGCGGTGGGCCGAATTCGACTGACGTCGTTCCGACGGAACATCGCCGCAAGAAAGAACAACAACAACCAGAAAAAGAGGTGCTGAGACTTTCGGCACTGTTGTCTGTAACCAGTGGAAAAACCTCTACCTTGTCTTTTAGTTTTTTTTTTTTTAACCTATATTTATTGTTTTCTACTGGACCTGCGGTTGACAGCAGTTGGTTGTGATTCTGCGACTGGGATTTTCAACGAGCGTCATTTTGTGTTGTGCTAAAATGCCAAGACGGATTTTCGCGCTCAGCCTCTTCCTAGTATGGTGAGTCCGAATTTCCTTTAATTCTACTTATTTCGTATTTACAAACAATCTTAATTACATCATAACTGTTTCAACCACGTGAGCAATCGTTTCGCCTATAGCACTGCGACACATGGAACTGTTAAGATGTAGGGCCATGATAAATATTATTTTACGACGTTTTGCTTTTTATTGCCCATTGCTAGGCGTTTTCGGAGCGCGGTTAGTATTTTGACTCGGCAGATGACGTGGTTCAGCTAGTATGACGTATTAATATCACAGTTGTGAAAGTGATAAAGTTGGGATAAGCCTCGTCTTCACAGTTACAGAAAAGTTTGCATCTCAAGCTACGAAAAGTTGCAAGGCGCCGAAAGCTACGCAGGTAGGCAAGGCCACGCTGCTACGATGAAATGAGCGTTGTGTACTTGCGAAATGATCTGACACGCTCACGTATCGATTCGGCCGAGGTGTTCATTCGACTGAAAGATCAATGAACACCTCAGCCGAATCGAGATGACACCACAGTTGCCAACTTAACAAATAATAATAAAAAAAAATAACAGGAAATAAGCAGAGACCGAGAGATGCGAAGTGAGAAGTTTGCCGTCCGGAAGAACACCCAAATGCACCATTCGTGTCTCTCGAAGATCTTTAGCACAGTGACCACGACGAGCAATGTATCGGCATTGTGTCAGTTACTGAAAGCAAATAATCAAATAGCGTAACTCATTACTCCCACAAGAAGTGACGCGCGTTACTGAACTTATAGTAGCCTTGCCGCGAACGATACAAAAATATCGTCACGTCGGACGTGCCGGAACTTCGTTGCAACTTAGAAAGCATTACTTTGTTCCCGAAATTGCAACGAATTACGATAACACGATGATATTCAATTAAATTAATTCGTTTAAAGCTCAGTGAAAGCAATGGTTTCAACGGCAAAGGAGAACGCGGTACGAGGCCGTATACCATAGCTGCTTTTCTGAACGGTTTTGCCTTCCATAAAAATGTTTGTCTTTTAAGTTTTTCTTTTTTTTTAGGGGGAGGGTTTTACGCATGCGCAATGTCGACAGCAGCGCCACCGCCGTGGTATGACGTCAGAGAGTTGGGTGGGTCTACGGCCACCGACAACTTAAGGGACGCAGGGGCGAGGCTTCGCGCTTCTTGCTTCGTGATTGGCTCTCCGGCGTTCTTATCGGTCCATGCCGCAATCTGATTGGCCGAGGAACGATAATGAGATGCAGACGGGGCTCGACACGCCCCGCGTTTTTTAAGCTGCCCCGGCGACTATTCATGCAACTCACCTCTTTGACGTCACTTTCTGACGTCATGTGTGCCTGGGAGGAGGCGACGGGCCGGAAAGGATGGCCAGCCGACTCTTGCACCGCTGGGTACAAAGAGTGAAAATATTTAGAGCGCCGACAAAATCTCGCCTAGGCGTTTTTTTTTTCTTGTTTTTTTTTTTTAAGCAAGATGGTTGCGTTTCTTTTTTTTTTTTTTTTGGCACGGCTGATTCCTTCGGAAAGGGTGAGGTCGTTTTGGTCGTTATGACTAAATGAATGTGAATTTGGGGCTTATGTTGACATAATTTTCCCAAGTAACTATAACTGATCTAAGTTACAAGCAGTCTCGTGCACGTTACTCGAAAAAAAGTAGTCGACTACAATTACAATCACTCTCGATTAAAAAACAATAATTAGATTGTTTTCTTACTCGATTGAAAAAGTGTAATTGGCCGTTACTTCAAAAAATAAGCGTTATACTTTTCCAGTTACTTCAAATTTAAAAAAAAAACAAAAAATGACAAAAAGTTTTTTTGCTTGTTTAAAAATGGTTCTTACGCGCTATCCATCATATGATTAGAATCACCGAACCATAAACCACTTATCTTTCTTAATCCACCAATTTCGGTAAATCACCCTCCTGTCGAATACTCAATTCGATGATTCCTCGGCAGGAAACTCGTAAAACAAAGGGCGCCATTAGAAAGGGGGAAAAAAAAAATAGTAACGGTATCACAAGTGATTTTGATACTTCCAATACTCTCGAGATTACTTCCTAGCAACTGTATTCAAATGGTTACTCCAAAAAGGAATAGGTCTACGTTTAACCGTAGTGCTCTCTCTTTTGAGAACTCTCAAGAGAAAGCACTACGGTTAAACGTTTTTTGAAAACGTACCGTATATAGTATTAAATGAGCAGTACACCGTGGATAAACTTTTTTTCTTTTTTTTTTTTTTACTCAGAGGTAACTCTTTATAACAATTCAAACGAGACAACTACGGTCAAACTCTTCTTGGAAATGTATACTGTATAGTACTAAATTGGCGGTATATACCGTGGATTTTTAGTCAAAGTTCTCGCCACACCAAACTAACCTAAAAAAAACAAAACAAACAAACTTCCGCGTGCCAAATAAGGCGTTATTACGGCTTTCCAGAGAAAGAGGACAAGATCACGCAAACGCCGGAAGCGTGGAGAGATAGGTCAACATGAGGAAACCTAAAGAAAGCAACACGTCACCCGCGAAAGACCGACACTAAAACAGGAACTCGCCACACAACTCGGATGAACGAATACCAAGAACAAACAAACAAACTAGCAAACAAAGAATACGAAAAAAACACGTGTTTATTATTCAGTGCGATCCTATACACGTTATCGAGACACGATAACCTCATCGAGAGGCGCTGCCGAAGTCCCGATATGGAAACTTTAAGAATTCTGGTCACGTTACGCTCTAAATCTGTGAAAAGCGACGCCAAACTTTTGTTTATTTATTTGTGAGGCTTTTAGTGTTGGGTGTTTTTTATTTGTTCCTTCCCGTAATCCAAAAAAAGGCGTTTTTTTTTTTTTTGTGAGTGAGAGACACGCCGAGGCACCAGACACGGGTGACAAAGGTTCGTCCAAAAGACCATCGAGAAAAGATGCGATGAGGCGTGCAGTGTCGCTTGACGGCGCAGAGCAGTTCCTAGGCTAACTTAGTCGCTTCGCTACAAAAAAAAAAAAAAGCAAAAACAAACAAACAAACAAAAAAACGTTGGACTCAAAATAATTTTTTGTCAAGACAGCTTAGAGCGTTAACTTGCAAGCTGAACTTGCGAGAGTCTTCTTGTGTATCGACTATTCCGCTATTCGTTTTCTGCGCGCGACATTCTCGGTTTTCACTGCCCACTTCCACGCACCAAGCGCGCGAAAGACGGTAGCGGAGAACTCTGCTCGCAATCAAGCACGCAATTCTGCCCCAGATACATAACGGCGCGTTAGCCTTCATAATGACTACCCCGCACAGCTGACGTGCGTTGCGAAAGCCAAGCAAACTTAAGCCTCAAAACAGTAGTATAGCAAACGTAAGCCTCAAAACAGTATAGTATAGTGTCAGTCAAGGTATGCCCAAGAAAGTTATCACTTGACTGAGTGGCTGAAGACGCTATAACTCTAACGAGAAACGGTTTGAGTGCGATAACGGGTCACCACGTTCTACTTGTGGCTCGTTCGGAGCTTCGAAATACCGACACCACTTTGCCAGGCTCCCAGCGGTGCTGACCATTTCGGCGGCTCTTTTCGTTCCCTCGAAGCGAGCTCAGCGCGCTTCGACGTATTGCAAGACTCTGCTGTAGGTCAACAAAAAACTAAAATAGCCTAATACTGACCGCCGTAGCGTGTGTTCCACGATTCTAGAGATAAAGATAAAAAAAAAGTTTCTTGTCGTGTTTTGCAAACGAATTGCGACGTGACGCTGCGCGCTCTATACTATATATATGCAGTTACACTGCCGCCGCGTTTATATTTAGCTGGCTTCGTCCCGCATAACTTGGCGGAGGGTCTTCGCGTGACACTTCAACGTCACGTGGCGCCATGACATGACGCACCGTGACGTCACGTGACACTAAATTCCTGCTAAATATGGCGGAGAAAGGTCCCCGCTATCTCCACTAGAGATTTAGCGAACAAATTTCTCCACTAAACTTAGCGGGAAGATTGTTACGCCATGTGACGTGGACTCCCCGATAACTTTCTTGAAGAAATTTTCACGCTATAGATTTCGCGGGTCACCAAGTACACGCGCATGAAAGCACGTACGGGAGATCCGCCGCGAAACCTCGACAATAACGACTCTAAGCGAAAAATACGAATTGCCTATTACAGGGCTGTCCAGCGGATACGTTTGGGGGCGCGTCGACGTCACTGGAATCGTTAAATAAATAAAAGAATAGAATTGAATTAACTAGTAGTCACACTGCTCATACGTCATGCAAAAGACACGCTCCGCCGACACGATAACGCAACTGTCTGCCGACAGGCTAATTGTTATTCGTTGGAAAGCCTCGAAATAAGCTTCGCATTGTTCAGCCGCGTTACGAATTGCCCTGCCTGGTCGTGATCCCGTTCTGTGATTAGGCACTTCAGTTCCAGAACCTTCGCCATTTAACCTATTTATCGGCTCAATGAAATGAGCACATTGACCCGACCTGTCTCTAGATGCCAAAGTAAACGCCACGGGAGCAACTTAGAACGCAGCAGGGACAACGCGAGCAGAGTCTGATACACTGTGTCCATGAAGTGTCGGGATGATTATTGTTTACGTTTCGTCGACCGGCACGCAGTTGTCAACGTGATTTCTGTCGCGCGAAACGCTCCTCTGACCAATCAGAGTGCGACTATTATTTCTTTTTATGAGAGAGTTACTTAAAAGTTAAATATTAGGATGACGATCGAACCCCACATCCGACACTGACGAGGTATTTTTTTTTTTATCTCACAGAATTCAAAATTCAGAACCTTTCGACAACTCTTAATTGTAGCAAAGTTCGATTTGCTACGAGACTACCGAAGCCCGCAATCACATTTATTTCAAATATATTTATCGTGAACACCCTCAAAGCCACGAGGGCATTGCACATGGGAAAGGGTGACAGGTGTATATTATATATATATATATATATATATATATATATATATATATATATATATATATATATATATATGTATATATCCATATAAAAAATCTAATTAGGCAAATAATTAGCAGTTAAACAAATACTAAATAGTGAAATTGTTAGGGCAGTTTTAAATGCCGCGCCATCGGACAAAGTTACCACAGACGCTGGAAGGTGGCTCCATGAAAACTTGGAATATGCCAATGAACCGTGAAAAAGTGGTAGCTTGACACGATTGTATCTCTATCTTGCGTCGTTGATCGAGACGCGATGATATGTAAGATGGAGGTATTAGTAACTTTTTCGCGTAATGTAGAATTATGGCAGATTCTGTGAAACACACACAGACGAGAGAGTTTTCTACGTGACGCAAAGTTATGGTATAGGTTCAAATTAGATTTCATAGATGTTACACTGGCAGTGCGATGACCGCCGGTAAGTACGAAGGGAACAGATCAATTTCGAATTGCTTCAACTGGAGATGCTAATAAGGAGTTTTAGAATAACGTACACAATTCAAACGCACGCTAGCGCTAAATTTAGCGCTTGCGTTAGCGCACGCTATGCAGGAGAGTTTTACAATAGCGTTTCTCCGCCGCGATGCAAAAGCCCAAGCATCTCGCGCTTGCTACGCCACCAAGATAGTCACAATTTCTATTTCACACACGAAATGCTGTAACTTTAGGGGAAAAAAAGTTTTTCTGGTCCAGAGTAACATTTTAGATTTCTTTAAACATGAGAATGCGACGGTATCGGTCGACTGGTCCTGCCCGCCTGCCTTGCCTCGGCAAGAGAGGTCTCGTGTACTAACCTTCACCGAGAAATGTTCGCGCGTCGCAAGCATCAAGTTGCCGGTGATCGTTGCCCACCTTACTGGGTTTTCCGAATCGGGTGCAATATCATCCCGTATTGAAAATCGCAGTCGCGAGGATGCCGTCAACGTCGCGTTCACGACACCGCCAAAGCGGCCGCAACCATGGTCCTGGGAGTCGCCATTTTTTACTCCTGCTCGATCGTCTTGGCTTTAGCCAACCTCTCATTACGAATCAACCTTGGAGGAGCGCAAAGACTCTTTGCGTACGCACGTAATTTCCGAAAAATAGCATACGCTAAAATAGTGCAAGCAAAGCGAAAAAACGTGGTTAGCGTTGGGCGCATGCGCAGTGGCGGCGACGCTATCTTTTACGTACGCAAAGCTTTAGCGTGCGCTATTCTAACACTCCGTAATATGTCTTCCGAGGTCTCAAACTGAAGAGGAGTATTCTAGTTTGGAGCGAACGAGCGAAAATTGGCCGCCGAGAGGTAATAGTGGACTTGCTACGCCCTCATTTCTTTCGGGCACGGAATGGGTATCGCATAAAACATACAAAAGGTGAAGCGGAAGGCGGTTCAAAGGTAACTCTCCGTATGTTTTTGTTGCCGTTCCTTCGTCCACGAGAGCTGGGCTCGCCGGCACTCCGGCGTATGGGTTTTGTGACCTTTCTGCCAGCCGCGTGACACCTACTGCGTTTTCCAGCTTCTCGAGCAAATAAAAACTAAGATTAAAAGTGTACGATCAAAGCTGGCTTTCCTATCATAAATTTGTTAATCGGGAGTCGCTCGTCAAGTGAAGCCTGTTTCACATGCAGCGACTGTTGCGAAAATGATCGGTGCGAAAGCCGACGCAGCGAGTGCGATCGCAGTTTGGTTTCACATGCTCCAACAACCGCGCGATTTCTGTCGGCGCGGCCGGCTGCTCGGACACGGACGCGACGGGTTTGACTTCGCCTAAAATACAACAAAAACGTCTTAATAAACACAAATGTTTTACGAATACAATATGTAACTACAAATTTTTAATATTTGAGCATTAAACCAAAAGTTTTAAGGTGTCTAAAGTTATTTTCCAATACGCAACTATCGCGGATGAAAGCTGGCTAATGAACGGCTGGTTGACGAGAAAGCGATCGCACCGACTCGCCGACTCTGCGGCAAAATACCAACTTGGTGGAAACCAGTCGCACAGCCGCTGCGACAGTGCGACTGGGATTTTAATCGCACATTTACTAAAAATCGGACCGATTTCGGACGAGAATCGCAGCATGTGAAACAGCCTTGACTCTTTAACAGTCACTCACTCGGCTGTGCCAATACTGTCGAGTAATTGTTGCAAAAAAAGTTCGCTAGAAAAAAAAAAAAAAAAAAGAAACGGGAAAAAGTGGTTAGTAATGCACAATGCACGCGACAGTTAATGCGAACCCTACATTAGAGTCTTTTGTTTTCTGATTTATTCTGCATTTTGCGTAGAGAGGAGATCTGCGAACATCAGTGTTATTGTTACCCCAGATGAGCACGTCCCGCCACTCTGGTAGTTTTTTATAATTGCAATCCAGTTGTGACCTTGCGACAGTGAAACGGAACAACAACTGGCGATGGATCGTTCGTGCTAACTGTCTCGCGCTTTGTACAATTCTTAAGAACATATCTCCCCCCTCCCCCCCCCCCCCCACACACACACACAGACACACACTGCCCCCTCCTTTCCCTATAGGTTTGGCAGGTTCATCGACAGTCTTGATTCCCTCAGGTCGTAACCCAACGTCCCGCTTTCGGCTCCTTCTCTATGCTTACAGTCGCGACAAGGGCGTCGGAGCATATCCGAACCACTATAACGCAGCCCCAGTTAAATACAAACCAAACGAACCGATCAACCTGTCGCTCGGTAAGACTCGCGCAATGCTGTCGTCTGAAGCCCCCTATCTCGCTGCGGTTCAAGGTCCCTCCCCCGTTGGTCCACAGAACCCTTCGGTGGATCACAGTAATTGAGGGAGACCCTGCTTGTCTCGTGACCTTCGCGGTGGGAGGGTACCGGCGCACGCTGTAATCACAGCGTCGCCGTGCCTTTTCGAAACCAGGCGACGGCAAATAGGAAACAATCGGTCCCCCGTTACGACGAGATCAGCGTCGCCGGGGCTGCGGGGACGCGGCTGTCTCGGTCGGTGTACCAGCACCTGTTTGGAGCGAATTTGTCGGACCCGAAAAATGAAATGATAAGGAAATAAAGGGGGTAAGGGATAATATACGTCCAGGGTTAATGATCGTCTTTTGCATCAGGTGAAAACACGCGCTGCATGCACGCTACACGAGCGCGCGGGTCACAGTTATGATCTCGGACGGGCGGTTGGGGCGAGCACGGACGACGCGGGCAGTCAAAGTGAAATGACTACCGTAGAAAATGCACCCTCGTTTAATTTCGAACACGCGCCGTCGCGGTAGCGCCGAGGAAGGGAGGGAGAGGAGGAGAGAAAGAGAGTGCGAGGGGGACATCAGAACGCCGAGCTCTGATTGGAGTGATTAGTTGGTAGACCTAAAGGTAGTTAGCTGCCTTCGTCTCCACTGCACTCGTCGAACCCCAGAAAACGCGGAACGCAGGGGTCCGAGCGCCGCCTATGCGGACAGCAAGTTCGTCTGCTTCCTGCGTATGAGTTGCAGTGACGTCAGTACGACGCCGAGCTCTGATTCGCTCTGATTGATAGGATAGTGGGCAAACCTCAATGGTGGATGCCTTGAGGTCTATACCCACTATTTTTGTTTTCTCGATCAGCCAATGAGAGATCGGCGTTCTGACATCATCGCAACCCCTGTGCAGGAAGCAGAGCAACTTGCGCTCCGCGCATAGCTCGCGTCAGTGTCGGAGCCAGAGCGTCTTGCAGCGTCTCACAACAAGTGCGACGCTAACACGCGGCGACGCCAAGACGCACACGTCTGCCACTTGGGGCGGGTCAGAGATCTACTAACGATGACGTAATGCGCAGGCCTTGTCTTCTATACTGCTTGGGTGGCGTCGTTCCTCTGGTTAACCGGTAGTTCTGTGTTCGTGCGAAGATACCTTTTAGCGGCGAGAAGTTTTGGTGGCGCCCTCCTGTGGTTCCCCCTTGTGACGTCATTACCTTGCAAACAACAAGTTCGATGGTGTTTGTTATTAGCATGGTGGAAGCTTGAAATCATTGCGCTCTCAAAGGAACACTGCCAACACCGTCAAAATTAAAGTTCTTTCATTCCTCTTATTTCCGTCGATGATAAATCCCCTTCCCGACGTCATAGTCAGCGTTCGGCCAATCGTGGAAGGCCGACCACAGCGACGCTTTCGGTCGCGCACGGGGCTAATAGATTACCCAAACATCAAGGAGAATGCAGAGACTGTTGTTCCACGCGCCGCTCGTGCCGGCCTCAGCAGTAGTGACTTTTCTAAAGCAAATACCTAAAACAAATGGCATCTTGCACCCGCGTTCGACAACGCTTTATTTTGGTTATTTACTTCGACTCTTTTATACGGGGAAGGCGTGCGCGTGTGGCGCATGGAACACCAATTCCTGCATTCTCCTTGATGCTTGGGGCAGAGCCGTTTATACTGAGAGAGTTTGGCCTTCTTAAGGAGATTTTGACAGCCTGACAACCACAGCAGCGTAGTCTGACAACCGGGGGATGACTATTTCCGTCCGCCATATTGTGGCTCTGACTCATAGGAACTCTACGCGATTTCTCAGGAATGAACAAGACAAAGAAGTAACGCCATATTGTGTTACCGCGAAATCCGCTTGTTCTAGCGGCCAACAAGCTCCGCCCATTGGCCAAACTCTCTCAGTATAAACGCCTCTGGCTTGGGGAATATAGCAATGCCTCTATAATCGGTCTACTGCGTCTGCTTTGCATTTTACTCCGTTCACCAAGGTGTTTTTGGTCATTCACCCGCAAAGGACCCCTGAAAAAAAAAAAAAAAAAGTTTGTTTTAAACAGTCTGGTTGGGACACGCGTGTCAAGAAATGAATTTTACGCGAAAAAGAAATAGACCAATATTGACGGCGAGAGATTTATTAGAAATTTTGCGCGCAAAGTCCATGACGTCACGGGTCATTCCGGAATGACCATCTCGGTAGTGAAGGCGAAGCCAATCCACCTCTCCTCCAAGCGCCCGAAATGCCGAGATGGAAAACGAGTAGAAAGGAGGTTACTGCCGACTAAATCGCGTCTCGCGCCGTCAATATTGCTCTAAATTTTTTTTTTCGCGTAAAATTACTTTTTTGACACGCGTGTTCCAACCTGACTGTTAAACACATTTTGTTTTTCTTTTCAGGAGCCCTTTAAGCTGAGAATAGAAGCTCCGCCTTCAGCGCGAGCTCGCTGGCTTCCTCAGTGCTTTGGTTGTGCGTGCCTGCACGTTCACACTTGTGTTAGCAAGGGCAGAAAGCTTGCGCTGAAGGCGGAGCTTCTAGTCTCAGTTTAGGTGTGAACGGTGTGGCTTCGCTATCACGCAGTTCGAAGCATGCGTGCTGACGGAGGCTAAAGCTGAAAATAATGTTTGATGAAACGCTAAAACCGCGAACTGCGTTTCTTTTTAGCATTTTTCTTATTGCGCATGGACAGACGCTTGTATTCGAAGGTGGCTGGTGCATAATTACATGATCTAACGCTACAGCGCCGCTTTTATGCTCGTATCGCGTGTGTGGTGCAATCAGCCACAGAGCCGTATATGTAGAGAGTTTGGCCATTCGTTGGGAAGTGTAGAAGACAAATGAGGAGGCGCCATTGGCCGAAAGCGGGCTGGGCGTGTTCCAGGACGTCTTCAGAAATTCGAATGGGGGCAACCAGAAGCCGGAAATAATAACCTGGCGGTGGTCGCGAGAAACAAACTTGACAAGTGCGTCGGAGTAACTCTCGGTGACTGAAAATATGGTGCACGTGATGTTTCAATCATGGTCATCCAAAATCATGGTGGAAGAGTGTGAGTAGCGAAACGATCGACATAATCCGTACGCCAAGCGCTGAGGGCAGGGGAATCTGCCGTCCGAGCGGTCACACTCTGTCCGAGCAAAGCAGAGTTGAGCGGCGCATTCGTTTCTTACATCTTTTCGCATGATCATGATTGAAACATCACGTGCACCCTATCTTCGACCACGAAGGGTTACTACAATTCACTCTTACGCGCTTATTAAAACTACATACGAACATATACCTTTGATTAAAACAGTTTCTCGCTACCACCACTAGGGGATTCTTTTAGGCTTGTGGTTGGCCAAGAGAGCATGCCAAGCCAACTTTCTCAGTCTGGTGTACGTCCTGGCTCTGTCCGCGCCTCTTATTGACCAAACTCTCTGTATACACGGCTCTGGTCAGCCATAGCCTCCTCTATACTCACAAAGCCTGGCAGTTCAACAACGGAGCCATAGAGTGCACCGGTCGCACATTTGGAGCGCGAGGATCTGGTATAGTACGCAGCATCAAAGAGCCATTTCATGGAAGACCTGGACGTCAGCGCACAGCTTTTGCAGCGGCGAGGACCTGAAACACACTTATTCGCTCGGGAGAAGTGTGTTTCGGCGTCTCGCCGCAGCGGGGGGCCAGTCACGTGGCTCTCCTCTCATCCGTTGTCTGCCGCTCCACCTTTTTCATCTCGACGGCCGCTTCTCGTGGCGATCTGCCGGGCTTTTTCAGTATATAAAAGGCTATGAGCCAGCATAACATGGTCACGTCTTTCGGACGCGCTCGCGCCCCCTCCCCGAGAGCAACGGGTCTATACACCTTTTCTACGTGGGCGCCGCCATCTTCAATTCTGGCACTTCCGGTATGCGTGAAAACGTCGCTTTCTTCTCCCCTCGACAGTAGAATGTGTTAACATTTTAATTGCAACCGTCAGTCGTTCTTGTTATGACCCTTCTATAATCGGTCTACTGCGTCTGCTTTGCATTTTACTCCGTTCACCAAGGTGTTTTTGGTCATTCACCCGTAAAGGACCCCTGAAAAAAAAAAGTTTGTTTTAAACAGTCTGGTTGGGCCACGCGTGTCAAGAAATAAATTTTACGCGAAAAAAAAAAAAGACCAATATTGACGGCGAGAGATTTATTAGAAATTTTGCGCGCAAAGTCCATGACGTCACGGGTCGTTCCGGAATGACCATCTCGGTAGTGAAGGCGAAGCCAATCCACCTCTCCTCCAAGCGCCCGAAATGCCGAGATGGAAAACGAGTAGAAAGGAGGTTACTGCCGACTAAATCGCGTCTCGCGCCGTCAATATTGCTCTAAATTTTTTTTTTCGCGTAAAATTACTTTTTTGACACGCGTGTTCCAACCTGACTGTTAAACACATTTTGTTTTTCTTTTCAGGAGCCCTTTAAGCTGAGAATAGAAGCTCCGCCTTCAGCGCGAGCTCGCTGGCTTCCTCAGTGCTTTGGTTGTGCGTGCCTGCACGTTCACACTTGTGTTAGCAAGGGCAGAAAGCTTGCGCTGAAGGCGGAGCTTCTAGTCTCAGTTTAGGTGTGAACGGTGTGGCTTCGCTATCACGCAGTTCGAAGCATGCGTGCTGACGGAGGCTAAAGCTGTAAATAATGTTTGATGAAACGCTAAAACCGCGAACTGCGTTTCTTTTTAGCATTTTTCTTATTGCGCATGGACAGACGCTTGTATTCGAAGGTGGCTGGTGCATAATTACATGATCTAACGCTACAGCGCCGCTTTTATGCCCGTATCGCGTGTGTGGTGCAATCAGCCACAGAGCCGTATATGTAGAGAGTTTGGCCATTCGTTGGGAAGTGTAGAAGACAAATGAGGAGGCGCCATTGGCCGAAAGCGGGCTGGGCGTGTTCCAGGACGTCTTCAGAAATTCGAATGGGGGCAACCAGAAGCCGGAAATAATAACCTGGCGGTGGTCGCGAGAAACAAACTTGACAAGTGCGTCGGAGTAACTCTCGGTGACTGAAAATATGGTGCACGTGATGTTTCAATCATGGTCATCCAAAATCATGGTGGAAGAGTGTGAGTAGCGAAACGATCGACATAATCCGTACGCCAAGCGCTGAGGGCAGGGGAATCTGCCGTCCGAGCGGTCACACTCTGTCCGAGCAAAGCAGAGTTGAGCGGCGCATTCGTTTCTTACATCTTTTCGCATGATCATGATTGAAACATCACGTGCACCCTATCTTCGACCACGAAGGGTTACTACAATTCACTCTTACGCGCTTATTAAAACTACATACGAACATATACCTTTGATTAAAACAGTTTCTCGCTACCACCACTAGGGGATTCTTTTAGGCTTGTGGTTGGCCAAGAGAGCATGCCAAGCCAACTTTCTCAGTCTGGTGTACGTCCTGGCTCTGTCCGCGCCTCTTATTGACCAAACTCTCTGTATACACGGCTCTGGTCAGCCATAGCCTCCTCTATACTCACAAAGCCTGGCAGTTCAACAACGGAGCCATAGAGTGCACCGGTCGCACATTTGGAGCGCGAGGATCTGGTATAGTACGCAGCATCAAAGAGCCATTTCTGGAAGACCTGGACGTCAGCGCACAGCTTTTGCAGCGGCGAGGACCTGAAACACACTTATTCGCTCGGGAGAAGTGTGTTTCGGCGTCTCGCCGCAGCGGGGGGCCAGTCACGTGGCTCTCCTCTCATCCGTTGTCTGCCGCTCCACCTTTTTCATCTCGACGGCCGCTTCTCGTGGCGATCTGCCGGGCTTTTTCAGTATATAAAAGGCTATGAGCCAGCATAACATGGTCACGTCTTTCGGACGCGCTCGCGCCCCCTCCCCGAGAGCAACGGGTCTATACACCTTTTCTACGTGGGCGCCGCCATCTTCAATTCTGGCACTTCCGGTATGCGTGAAAACGTCGCTTTCTTCTCCCCTCGACAGTAGAATGTGTTAACATTTTAATTGCAACCGTCAGTCGTTCTTGTTATGACCCTTCTATACTTTTTTACTTGTTCGGGGTTGTAATCTCTTGCTTTTTTTTCGGAACGCATATACCGGATATGGGGACGACGTGGCTGGGTGCGAGGCCGACTAAATCGCGTCTCGCGCCGTCAATATTGCTCTAAATTTTTTTTTTCGCGTAAAATTACTTTTTTGACACGCGTGTTCCAACCTGACTGTTAAACACATTTTGTTTTTCTTTTAAGGAGCCCTTTAAGCTGAGAATAGAAGCTCCGCCTTCAGCGCGAGCTCGCTGGCTTCCTCAGTGCTTTGGTTGTGCGTGCCTGCACGTTCACACTTGTGTTAGCAAGGGCAGAAAGCTTGCGCTGAAGGCGGAGCTTCTAGTCTCAGTTTAGGTGTGAACGGTGTGGCTTCGCTATCACGCAGTTCGAAGCATGCGTGCTGACGGAGGCTAAAGCTGTAAATAATGTTTGATGAAACGCTAAAACCGCGAACTGCGTTTCTTTTTAGCATTTTTCTTATTGCGCATGGACAGACGCTTGTATTCGAAGGTGGCTGGTGCATAATTACATGATCTAACGCTACAGCGCCGCTTTTATGCTCGTATCGCGTGTGTGGTACAATTAGCCACAGAGCCGTATATGTAAAGAGTTTGGCCATTCGTTGGGAAGTGTAGAAGACAAATGAGGAGGCGCCATTGGCCGAAAGCGGGCTGGGCGTGTTCCAGGACGTCTTCAGAAATTCGAATGGGGGCAACCAGAAGCCGGAAATAATACCCTGGCGGTGGTCGCGAGAAACAAACTTGACAAGTGCGTCGGAGTAACTCTCGGTGACTGAAAATATAGTGCACGTGATGTTTCAATCATGGTCATCCAAAATCATGGTGGAAGAGTGTGAGTAGCGAAACGATCGACATAATCCGTACGCCAAGCGCTGAGGGCAGGGGAATCTGCCGTCCGAGAGGTCACACTCTGTCCGAGCAAAGCAGAGTTGAGGCGGCGCATTCGTTTCTTACATCTTTTCTCATGATCATGATTGAAACATCACGTGCCCCTATCTTCGACCACGAAGGGTTACTACACTTCACTCTTACCGCGCTTATTAAAACTACATACGAACACATACCTTTGATTAAAACAGTTTCTCACTACCACCACTAGGGGATTCTTTTAGGCTTGTGGTTGGCCAAGAGAGCATGCCAAGCCAACTTTCTCACGTCTGGTGTACTCCTGGCTCTGTCCGCGCCTCTTATTGACCAACTCTCTGTAACCACGGCTCTGGTCAGCCATAGCCTCCTCTATACTCACAAAGCCTGGCAGTTCAACAACGGAGCCATAGAGTGCACCGGTCGCACATTTGGAGCGCGAGGATCTGGTATAGTACGCAGCATCAAAGAGCCATTTCTGGAAGACCTGGACGTCAGCGCACAGCTTTTGCAGCGGCGAGGACCTGAAACACACTTATTCGCTCGGGAGAAGTGTGTTTCGGCGTCTCGCCGCAGCGGGGGGCCAGTCACGTGGCTCTCCTCTCATCCGTTGTCTGCCGCTCCACCTTTTTCATCTCGACGGCCGCTTCTCGTGGCGATCTGCCGGCTTTTTCAGTATATAAAAGGCTATGAGTCAGCATAACATGGTCACGTCTTTCGGACGCGCTCGCGCCCCCTGCCCGAGAGCAACGGGTCTATACACCTTTTCTACGTGGGCGCCGCCATCTTCAATTCTGGCACTTCCGGTATGCGTGAAAACGT
Organism: Ixodes persulcatus; assembly: GCA_013358835.2. Lineage (NCBI taxonomy): Eukaryota > Metazoa > Arthropoda > Arachnida > Ixodida > Ixodidae > Ixodes > Ixodes persulcatus. The sequence continues at coordinate 732,809 of JABSTQ010010281.1, forward strand.
CGCTTTCTTCTCCCCTCGACAGTAGAATGTGTTAACATTTTAATTGCAACCGTCAGTCGTTCTTGTTATGACCCTTCTATACTTTTTTACTTGTTCGGGGTTGTAATCTCTTGCTTTTTTTTCGGAACGCATATACCGGATATGGGGACGACGTGGCTGGGTGCGAGGCTAAACGAAGCGGCGAGAAGTTTTGGTGGCGCCCTCCTGTGGTTCCCCTTTGTGACGTCATTACCTTGCAAACAACAAGTTCGATGGTGTTTGTTATTAGCAGGGTGGAAGCTTGAAATCATTGCGCTCTCAAAGGAACACTACACCGTCAAAACTAAAGTTCTTTCATTCCTCTTATTTCCGTCGATAATAAATCCCCTTTCCGACGTCATAGTCAGCGTTCGGCCAATCGTGGAAGGCCGACCACAGCGACGCTTTCGGCCGCGCAATTTAGCGGCGAGATGTTTTGGTGGCGCCCTCCTGTGATTCCCCCTTGTGACGTCATTACTTTGAAAACAACAAGTTCGATGGTGTTTGTTATTAGCATGGTGGAAGCTTGAAATCATACCCTGGCGGTGGTCGCGAGAAACAAACTTGACAAGTGCGTCGGAGTAACTCTCGGTGACTGAAAATATAGTGCACGTGATGTTTCAATCATGGTCATCCAAAATCATGGTGGAAGAGTGTGAGTAGCGAAACGATCGACATAATCCGTACGCCAAGCGCTGAGGGCAGGGGAATCTGCCGTCCGAGAGGTCACACTCTGTCCGAGCAAAGCAGAGTTGAGCGGCGCATTCGTTTCTTACATCTTTTCTCATGATCATGATTGAAACATCACGTGCACCCTATCTTCGACCACGAAGGGTTACTACACTTCACTCTTACGCGCTTATTAAAACTACATACGAACACATACCTTTGATTAAAACAGTTTCTCACTACCACCACTAGGGGATTCTTTTAGGCTTGTGGTTGGCCAAGAGAGCATGCCAAGCCAACTTTCTCCGTCTGGTGTACGTCCTGGCTCTGTCCGCGCCTCTTATTGACCAAACTCTCTGTATACACGGCTCTGGTCAGCCATAGCCTCCTCTATACTTACAAAGCCTGGAAGTTCAACAACGGAGCCATAGACTGCACCGGTCGCACATTTGTTGCGCGAGGATCTGGTATAGTACGCAGCATCAAAGAGCCATTTCTGGAAGACCTGGACGTCAGCGCACAGCTTTTGCAGCGGCGAGGACCTGAAACACACTTATTCGCTCAGGAGAAGTGTGTTTAGGCGTCTCGCCGCAGCGGGGGGCCAGTCACGTGGCTCTCCTCTCATCCGTTGTCTGCCGCTCCACCTTTTTCATCTCGACGGCCGCTTCTCGTGGCGATCTGCCGGGCTTTTTCAGTATATAAAAGGCTATGAGCCAGCATAACATGGTCACGTCTTTCGGACGCGCTCGTGCCCCCTGCCCGAGAGCAACGGGTCTATACACCTTTTCTACGTGGGCGCCGCCATCTTTAATTCTGGCACTTCCGGTATGCGTGAAAACGTCGCTTTCTTCTCCCCTCGACAGTAGAATGTGCTAACATTTTAATTGCAACCGTCAGTCGTTCTTGTTATGACCCTTCTATACTTTTTTACTTGTTCAGGGTTGTAATCTCTTGCTTTTTTTTCGGAACGCATATACCGGATATGGGGACGACGTGGCTGGGTGCGAGGCTAAACGAAAAAGGTGTATTAGCGGCGAGAAGTTTTGGTGGCGCCCTCCTGTGGTTCCCCTTTGTGACGTCATTACCTTGCAAACAACAAGTTCGATGGTGTTTGTTATTAGCAGGGTGGAAGCTTGAAATCATTGCGCTCTCAAAGGAACACTACACCGTCAAAACTAAAGTTCTTTCATTCCTCTTATTTCCGTCGATGATAAATCCCCTTTCCGACGTCATAGTCAGCGCTCGGCCAATCGTGGAAGGCCTACCACAGCGACGCTTTTGGTCGCGCACGGGGCTAATAGGGAGTATTCACTGGCGGCCACAGTTGTCTGCGCGTGCTAATGGCGAGCTTCCACAGTTCTTTTGCAACATCATGCATTCCGCACCATCAAGAGTGCCGGTCTTATCAGCCTATTGATGTGAGCTCGTTCTGAGCATGCGCTCTGAACAGCACCCACAAATATGGCGTGCAGTGAAAGAAGTTCTCGTACAAGCAAAGCATTCTGCTGAGCTAGGCTACGCGCCGGTACTCCCGACACCGCAGATATTCGTGAGGTGGATTAGAAACACTCGAGCGATGCGCTGTTTAACCGTCCACTCCGGGGATTATGCGCAAACGCGTGGACGCTACAGCCGCGCTGCTGCTCACGATTCCGACGGTCACATGCCTTAACACACTTCCTACGAAACAGAGGCGCAGGCAACATCAAAGACGGGGCTCAGCGCGCGATCAAAGTATACATCTAAAAAGAAAAAAAAAAAAGAGCAACAACAACGCGAATTAGCAAGTCGCACGAGATTTACGCGAATACGGGCTGTCATTTGTGAATGTCGGTCTCGGGAAAGTCGCTGTCCGACTGTGTCACCAGTCGTTCCGAAGATCAGTGTCGGCGAAGCGAAAAAGGTGCCGTGATCACGTATTTTGAGAGCCGTTGCTGTAGCGACTTGTTCGACGAGGTCGCGGTTTGAAAATGTATGCCGCGTTTTCCGGTGGTCCGTCCCCATGTCAAGCCCCCCCGCCTCCTTTTTTTTTTCCCCCCGAGGGTTCGTTAAAGCAAGAACAAATTATAGTCACTGCCAGAATGAGAACGGCAGGGCGTATTCGGTCGTGCTTTGGCTGCGAAGGTAAATGTACAAATGAAATGTGGAGCGTGTTGGTAAAATTAACTGACCACAAAAAGAATAAAACGAACTCGGGACGAAGGACGATGAAACATTTCTTTCAAAATGTTTCGCCGTCCTTCGTCCCGAGTTTGTTTTATTCTTTCGGTGTTCAGTAAATGTACTTTAGATGCTTAATATATGTAACAGTGATGTCTCGTTAATATGGACAACTCCGTTCCCGTAAAAAATCGTCCATAATGTGAGTTGTCCATAATAACGAGACAAAAATGCACGTATTTTCCCAATGTGTCCCCGAAAGTGGTGTCCATATAATTGGGTATCCATATTAACGGGGTCCATATTAACGAGACATGACTGTACTTTAGATGCTTAGACAGCGTAAGGACTAAATCACGCTGCAGGTAAAAAAAAAGTTGTACGTAGTCAGGTTAGAATATATTTTTAATAAAATTATAATTGATTTATTTAATTTAAGTCGGATTTATTCGATTTCAACAAAGTTTATACGATTTAAATCAGATGAAGTTTATTTAAATTATTGTGGCTCGAAAATAGTGACTCTTTATTACGAGAAGTATTTAAAGAAAATGGAAGATTAATTGAACGATCCATCCAATCACTAATAATAATGCGGAAGAAAGAATTACTGTAAATTTAAATTAGTTCAATTAACAACATTTTATTGATGTAAACACACCGTATCGGAATAAAAACAGCTTGATTTTTATAGTACGTTAAAAAAAAAGAAGTTATAATTGTTTCTTTTTTTCTATTTGTCTTCTGATTTACTTGCAGTAGGACATGAATTTAATAGTTTTCGTTCCTTTCTTTCGCAGTGTCGTTTACGTAACTGACGATCGCACTAAAAGGTAGAAAAAAAAGCTCGATTTTCGGTTTTTAGCACTGTTTTTGTTTCTTTCTTTTACCGCTTAGAACGGATCCCTGACGTTAATGACCTATAAAACACGCGTTCGTTTTTCACCCTCCAAAATAAAAGTCCCAGAAAAAAAAAAAAAATTAAAGAAAAACGAGCAGCGCTCACCCCCTCAACTCCCAGCCAGAACAAGCGGCCACGTGATCTGGAGCCGATTATATGCCGCCAATGTTGATCATAGCCATGAGCTGGGGTTGGCAAAGCACAGGACACGCGCTGAGTTCCAGATATTGTTATGGCTCGGCTATATATTGTCGTCGTTGCAGCGATTGGACACGGACCTTTACCCCAATGCTTCTCGAGCTAGTAATTATTACGAGCCCAAATCGAGTGCCCACGCAATGCTCGGGTTCAATCTATGAACCGCATTCAAATATCGTCATTGGGGTGTACTGCGATCCCCATGTTACGTCATCAAGTTTCGCAAAGGAGAGGTTGTATGAAAATGATCGGATTATTATTATTATTATTTTTTTTTTTGCGGGAAAAGGTTACTTTAAGTTTTTATTGTAACGCTGGTCCGATTTCAATCATGATTTTAATGACGAATTAAGTAATCTCGATTTTTATGCTCCACCCTCCCTTGTAGTTGTAGCGAGCGACAGGATAAGGGTGGCAGGGAGGTTTTTCAGTTGACTCGCCTCCAGCTTGAGCTTCATGTCTTCGATAACACTTCGACGTCTCGCGAGCTTAGCTCCCTCGCGCGTCCAAAGCACGACGGAGGGCAACAAGTCCGTGCTGAAGGCTGATGGGCATCCAAAAGAGACGCTCTGCCGTTCTAATCCTATCAGCGACTCTAGTGTAGTACGAATGCTAGCCTCTATCAGTTTTGTTCTTCTGCATCGAGTACATTCGAAGCACATCCGGAGAAATGCCAACACAGGTATTTCGAATACATTTATAGACAATTCCACTATTTACGGAAGTCCGTGGCTTTCGATGACCCCGCACAAACGTTCGGTACCCTTCTCGCTTAATCTTTTCGAACCCCAAGTCTGTCGTGGATTATCGTATAGGCAGAGCTTTGGTTGATATGAAAATGATGTGCCATATCAGAATCGTCACTGTCCAGCTGAGTCAGTTTACGCTCAGTGCTGCCATCGGCCATGGGCGCAGAGAGGCGTCTGGCTTCTTCTTCGTGGCTGACACTTGCGCGTCCTTCCTTGAACTTTTGTACCCCTTTAAACACACTTTTTCGTGACAAAAACACTTTCTTGGCATTGTGCACAAAGTATCTGCACTGCAGACGCACCCTCAGCCCACGAAAGAAACAAGCGAATTAACAGCACGCTGCTCTTTTGTGCAAATCAGAAGTGGGGAAGCCATTGTATCTCGCACCGCGCAGTCACGACAGTAAATTGACGTAACCCGTTCAGACACCCACCGCGAGGAGAGACAGCGACTTCATACAAAGATCGCCGATAATACGGTGCGGAAAGCACAAGTTTTAACATAACTGGAAAGCGGATAATTTTTCGATCGCCCTCGTATACTTTCGGAAAATTATCCGACGCCAGTAATAATTAGGATGAGGAAGAGCCGGACTTCCTAAGGCTCTCTCTTCGTTTTACTTTCTATGGACGCTCGCTGTCGCCGACGGCGGTGTGCGTGCGCCCAAAAGAGTGGCGCGCTCGCTGGCGAGCCGACCTACATATTTTCCCGCACTTTCGACTCGGCAACCTTCCCCCTGAGCCAAGGTTGCCTGCCGCGCTGCCAACTTTCATCGTCTCCCCATCACACCATTAACGCGATCATTTCCAGACGCGCATGGCGCGTCACTCTCATCGCACAAAACGCGGAGTTCCCTCCACCGAAATGCATCGAGCGTGTCCAGATTGATTTCCACACATGAACGCACTTCCTTTCGATGTGCGTCTTTCGTCCGAAACGCTTCCTAGACATTCTGCGCAAGACGAAGACGTTTGGGCCTCCCATCTCGCCAGGAGGAAAGAAGACCCCGCGCTTCACCACGCCGAGACCGGGCTACATATATGTTCTTCGTCGGTCAGCGGAAGGTTCGCGTGTCTTCCTTTCTACTCGTACAAACGAGGAACGAACTCTCCAGACGAACAACCATGGCCAACATCGCGTCAGAGATGATACGCCTTAGAACTAACACCCGGCGGCGAGTGGTTGGACAACTTGCCGCGCGAACGCTTCGAAAAGAACACGCGGGCAATACATATAGTATATAGTTCGTTGTATCCGAAATTCGCAGTATCCGAAATTCGTTGTATTCAAAAATTCGTTGTGGACACCGCTCGATCATATATCGCTGTGTCGCGTCTTCTCTCGAATGTATACACACGTAGCCCGCAGACGCGTATACGGATGAATACGCGCCGATGGGAATGAGGAAAATTGAAAAGCAAGCAGGCCCCGCATCGGTATACGCCACAATGTGTAGCCTCTTTCAAAACGTGAGCGAGCCACCAACGGCGCCTGTTCTAATGTAGCTACAATTAGAATCGGCCGTGTAATACCGCCGCTGTTTAGACGGAACGTGTACCTCGACTCGTCGTTCCGAGGGCGTGATCAGTCGAAGCAAGTGCGTGTAGCGAAGGATATACGGTCCTGGTCGTGGTGTTTAGTATACACTCTAAGAAAAAGGGGGTGTACACGGGTACTCCCCTTGTCCCATATGTAACTCCCCAAAACTGCATTTCGTCGTTCTGTCCACTGACGTCAAGCTGGCGATGCCAAATTTTACGAGTGGCTTGAGAGCTGTTGGATATAGCATACTAAATAGCTAATGTGCGTATCAAAGACTAAAAAAAAAAATTACTGAGGTTTTTCAGCCGGGCCGAAAAAGCCTTGATTATCTTAATGTATCCTTTAATGAGTACATTATATATTTTATTAAGTTGTATCACTCGACTATCAAGCCGCTCGTAAAAGTTGGTATTGCCAGCTCGACGTCAGTGGACAGAACGACGAAATGTAGTTTTGGGGAGTTACATATGGGACAAGGGGAGTACCCGTGTACACCCCCTTTTTCTTAGAGTGTACTCGATCCGATCGCGGTGCCATTCCCGAACACTATATACCCGGTGATGCAACTTTTGCAAGTTGCGTTGACATGTGCGGAAAGTCCGGGATGTACCCGGCTGATTGCCATCGAGTGATGCGGGCGGCGCGTGCGTTTTCGTGAACGTGATGACGGGCTTTTTTGTCGAACTTGTCGTCGGGTCTGAGGCGATGAAACACGAGAGCGTCGCCTCCTGCCGAGTTCACTTCTGAATGTCGGCTTCCCTTTTCCTCGTGAGGGAAGGGTCAGCTATCAAACGTTTAAATGCTCAAGTATTGTAAAAGTATTGAGATATGGGTACGCCTTTCCTTGTGCCTCCTCGAGTGTTTTCCACCTGTACTGCTATTGCCGCGTCCCACGCAAAAGCCTTCTTGGCTCATGTGAAAATTAAGCTGTTAAATATATTGAAAACAACAACAACAACAACAACAACATCGTATTAAATTGTATTTCATCGTGTGATTTGAAGAACGGCAGGAAAACCAATGGACCTTTTGCTAAAGTACCCATGTACCAAGCAGCATGCTGCGAGTGTAGTTACACGCGCTACACATGCTGGCGGGTGTAGCGGTAATTCCTCTGAATCAAAAACCTACAATAAATGCCACTTTGCACGTGTGCTCGTCAGCGCAATGATTTGATTATTTACTACGAATATTTCATTTGAGATAAGGCGGGCAGGCGCACCGGGAAGGCGCACCAAACTTGAACTTATAACTAACTAGTGCCTACGTTCACAGCATTCTCCTTGGCGTTTGGGTAATTTAACCAAAATATTCATTGTTGTTCACTGATTGCATCCAAACAAACCTCGTGGCCATCATTCCAACGACTGCGTTGCTTTTTGCGGTATACATATCACACAAAATTTCACCATAAAAAGAACGGAAATCTTATGTGATCACAATGGCCCAATATACTGTTACTGAAATAGAATTCGGTTCTCCACAGAGCACCACTATTCAAGTATTTTAGCGCCCATTTCATAAAAGGGAGAAAAAAAAACACAACGTTTTTATAGGCTAGTATATATTAGCATTTCAATTCGGTAAAGCAACATATTGATTAAATTTAATCTATTTATTTATTCATTCGTGTAGTTAAACGAGAACAATTCCACATTAATGCGATCCTCAGAACGAGTCAGTCCTTTCAGACAAAACCGGCCAGAGCATGCAGTCGGGCTTCGGAGCAAAAGCCTACGACACTCCTACGATCTTGAAAATGGGTCAAGTGACTCGACAGACACTGACAGAGCGTAACACAGCTGAACACAGAACCATCAGCGACAGACGCAACTAACCCGGCAACACATAAAAAAAAAAAAAAGAAACGATAATGAAAACGATTCTGAAAGCGCCGCTAACGGCTCGTTCACACTTGCGAAATACGCACTCGCCGCCGACTGGATTCGCTCGCCGAAAAAAGATCGGACCGTTCACATTTGTTGCTGCCTACGGAGTGCGCGGCGCGAGCGTCTCGCAGTTTCCCGAACAGACGAGAGCTGACGAGAGCTCCCAAACCTCCTCCTTGCCCGCGCGCGTCTCGTCGCCATCGTCGCCAGCTCGTCAGCGGGGATTTGACGTCAGCAAGCTAAGCTTTCTTCCGTGCGTCCTGGCTTGCGGCTTGCGGCGAGAGAACACTTTTTTCCGGCGTTTGAAATTGGTCCCAGAGCGATCTTGCTCCCCGCCGGAAATTCTGCCTGCTTTTGTCGCCGGGCGTCAGAATTCTCGCGGATCCGGCCGCCGGTTCACAAGTGTGAACGAGGCATAAGCCACCGAGTAAACGCAAGACACCAGTTGAGGATTCGAAGGACTGAAAATTGTGCCATCTAACGCGCAGACTCACACTGAACTGGAGCTGTGCATGATATTCTATGTCACAAGTACGAACATACTTTCCAAGGACAAGGGTGCTTGCACTGTGGCGGAATTGTTCTTATATTTGTGTCTGGGGTAACAATTTTTATTAACTAACGATTGAGACTCGGAGCAATGTGGTGAGTAGGGACAGTTGGCATTGAGACGACATAATGATATCGGTATGTTCTTTGTGTCTCTCTCCTGTTGTCCTGTCCTTTGTGCGCCGTTTTTCATTATATTGAGACCCGGAGTGACGGTTGCATCGGTCAAGTTTAAAGTCACGGCACGGCAATGGAACAGAAAAAGAGAAAAAGACACAACAAAAAAAAGAAGAAAACATTAGAAAAGAATGTTTCGATGTGAGTCAGCTGGAGATGTAAGGTAATTTTCCCTAAATATTGTTCTTTTATAAGTTCAGTTAATCTAAAGAAAAATGAAATTCGACAAAACGCAGCCCCGTCACTGGGCACTCGACACTTTGGACATCGACGAATTTAACGCAATTATATACTAACAAAGAAACCTAGCAATACATTTCTTAATACCCTTATAATTTCTCAGAAGAAGGCAGACTCCAGTGTTTTCAGTGTTTGCAACGTCGCTTCCAGAAAAGCGCGTGAGTTAACCTTTCTCGACAGCCAGAAAGGTATACACTACGCTTTTGATGCCTTTCACAAAAGAAGCCAATTTGAGGATGCTGAACAAGACTGCCATACCTGGCCCCGAAACGCAAAGAACAAATAAACTATCGTTTTTTTCGTCCGGAGTTTTCACAGCAGCTGCAGATGTACGCTCGAACGCTAGAAAACGTCAAGAATGCAGTCCCACTAGTGCTGTCTAATCCCAAAAAACACACTTCCTCGAGTTCAAAAGGCGAAGATTGACGGGCTGGAAAGGAACGTAATGTACGATGACCTTGCGAGCACGACGAAAAAAAAAAGAGATAAAAGTTAAATTGTGAGCCGCTAATGAACAAAACATGATCTTCACCAAATGTCATCTCACGCCGCAAAAAACAGGAAGTGAAACTACTAGGCCACTTCGCGGTCGCAGTATAATGAATATATTATGTAAGCAAATGGAAAAAAAAGTGTTATTTAAGCCCATCGGCTTTTTGGCAGGTCGAAAACGCATTAATGAACTGACGCATCTGCATATGCCCTCCAAAGCTCGGACAAGTGGATAGGGTGGTAATAATGCTCCGCGCACAACACAGCTCTCACTTAGAAATTGTAATTGTACAACACTATACACGGAAGAGTCATTTGGCCAACTTTTATCACTTAGCCCCAGAGACAATTGCGGATTCCGCCACACCTCAGAACCGTGTTCGCCACGCCGGAACAGAGACTATAATGCAACTAATTTCGGGGTGTCCCGCTGCGAGGCGACCGTGGAGGTGACGGACGCGCTCGAGACGAGACGAGCAACCTTGCCGTCGATCCAACGTGATGCTGGCAAAGCCTCTCAGCTCCTCAAAGAAGCGCAAGCAATTTTGAACTCTCGTAGAAGTCTTGAGCGAAGCGACCAACTGTAATCGAGAACACACCCATATCTTCCGCTCGCGCTCCCATCTCCACTCCCCAAGTTCGGCCTTCTGGAAGTTGGCTCGACGGCGGTGCGCGAGGTATTTTCTATGCGTCGAGAAACTGGGGGAGAGGAGTGCAGTGGAGATAGCAACTAATTCTTCCAACGGATTGTTCCTACACTCTACGAGTTCACTTCCCCACAGAACACGGAGACAGCCAATCACGGCGAGCAATAGCAGAATCCCAGCGAACGACAAACTCAGAAAACAATTACTAGGCAAAAAAATTATTACGATAAGTATACGACTTTTCAGCATCGTGTGCAGTGTTGGCGGTAAAGCGTTACAAGTGACGGCGTTACCGGCAATACATTCCTTTTTTTTTTCAAACGTAGTAACGTTGTTGCAGAAAAACAAACAAACGCTGTTACCATCAATTTATATACAAAAAGTAGCGCAAAAGTAACGTGCGTTACTTTTTATCTGTAATGGTAACGCGTTCCTTTTATTTTGAGGTAACGTAGGTCCGTATCGCGTTCCTTCTTATTTGCAAGTAACCAGCAAAGTATTTCGTTACTTTTTTTTTTTTCGGTAACGCCAACAAACACTGGTCGTGTGCGTGTTTAGACAGCGGCAGTTAGTAAGCCCCAATGTGCGACTGGCGTCTCCGCTGTAGATTAGAAACGTGGCCAGTGCAGTACAACCGCTAGCCTGGGGTCTTTAACGTTCACAACGCTGTAGTGATACACGACCGCACGCCGGTATACGATGCTCATCCAGATCGAAACGGGCAGGGGATTGAACGCAGGATCCCTGGGTTCTGCTCCGCGAGCTTTCGCTCCACGTGATCCGAGCTGCCGTGCGCTAACACACTGGGCCACCGATCCCCCCTCATTGAAGACTTTTAGCAAACCGTTACCGCGTTCCGTGTACCGCACTACGGGCGCCTCATGCATTTAAACGCGCGCCCGGGTGATACGCGTGACTGCGGGGCGCGCGCTTAAAAGCATGCTTCAAATGCTCTGCGGTAGTGCGGTAAGCGCAACACGGTAACTGTTTGCTAAAAGTCACTATTATCCTTAGCTCCGCCATTCGCTGGGATTCTTTTATTGTTCGCCGTAATGCGGAGCGCAAGTCCGTCTTCTCCTTTTGGAGGGGTTCACTATTTTTTAGGGGTGTGCGAATATTCGAAATTTCGAATACGAATCGAATATGTCTTTATTTGAAACGTATTCGATTCGAAAATTGCATATTCGGAAGTTCCAGAATATTCGGCCAAAGCCGAATATTCGGAAAAAAACGGCGAATATTTGCACAAACTGCGAATATTCGAGCAAGTAACGAGTAACCTGCCTGCCTCGCATTCCCCTATGAATATGTTCATTCACTGAGAAAGGCGTATGATGCGTGCGTTATCGGTCTGCTCCGTTTCTATCTGTCCGATGGCAGCAAAACAGAATCAGTTTCGGTTTCTTTTTCACCAAGGCCTTTGTTTTGTGGCACTTTTATAGCAATAAATGATGTAATTGCGCGTTCTATAAATTGATACAATAAAATAAACCTCGAGAGTGAAATATAAATATAAAATAAATCTCGAGAGTGTGATCTAATATAAATGTTTAAAAAGTGAAAAAAAGACAAAAAAACCTAGGCGCGAGTAGAACATTGCATCGCCATTGAAAACAACTCCCGCCACTCCCGTGGAGTCAAAACTAGACTTCGTCTCATTCTACGATGGACTAAAGGCAAAAGCTATGGACCGCCAGATCCAATCATGAGTCGCTTAGAAATTGCCTGGTATTGCGCTTCGATGCGCCTATCGGTGCCCGCGTCTCGGATCACTGATGGGGATGGGCGGACAGTGGTTTGAATCGAATGGCACTAAGTGACTCATCAATTTTACATTACAAAGAAAGCCACAACATACAAGCTCTTTGCACTGTCGAAGCTCTAAACATGATGCAGCACTTTTTGATTACGGAGCACTATTCGTCCACCTCTAATCAGTGTTAAGCATATCATAGTTCAGCGTGGAACGTGATTGGACCAGGCGGACTCTAGGTTTGGCCTTTAGTCCATCGTAAGATGAGACAAAGTATAGGGATGTCGCGAACCTGCCCAGGTTCTAGTTCGACCGAGTTCGACTTTTTCGAACCTTCAACGTGGTGTTCGACAAAGGTTTAACTGAAGTTCAACTTCTGTGCGCATGCACAAAAACTAAAAAAAAAAAAAAATCGGGAAAAAAAAATAGTTTATTCCACTTGGCGGAGGAAAAGTGCCATATTTGTTGGGTTTATTGGCATCGCTGGTTCACATTATTAACTAATGAAAGCGTTAAAAGCGCAATTTTTCGCTTTTCTATAGCGTAAACATTGGTAACCATTTTATGAAATATAAAACAAAGTACTTTCTAAATAATTGTTTCCCAAAATTCAAAATATTCGTGTAGTAGCCGGGCAACACTGTCCGTAAGTCGAACTTCTTCGAACTTTAGTGAAATGTCGCAGGTTTCCCGAGTGAACGGGTCTTTCTACTGGCGGAAATGTTGTCACGGCGCGTAGGGGGCGTTTACTTTCTGAACACGTTGAGCAGTTAATTTTCCTAGACGATAATTTGTAATAAGTGCATTACTAGAGGTATCTTTAGCCTGCTGCAGCCCAGTGATATGCAGTTCCATTGATTTATTTATAAAGGCAATAAAACCTGCCGTTACCTCTTGTTTTGCCATTTTGTATTACTAGACACATATTCGATATTCGATTCAATATTCGATGCCAGTTTTTTGTCTTATTCGTATTCGATTCGTATTCGAAAATTTCAATATTCGCACACCCCTACTATTTTTCAATCAGAGCCAACCAGAGCTCAGCGTCCTGACATCACCACAGCCCCCCCCCCCCCCCCCCCTCTTTTACCAAAAGAAGCAGACGAACTTGCGGTTCGCATAGGCTGCCTCCGCGTTCTGAATGGGCTCTTGACTAGTAAAACGCGAAACTGAAGCCGAAAGTTCGCGGTGCGCGCCGATTGGAATTCGACGACGAGAGTGCGGCTTCGTCGTCGTGAGCGTCCAATCGGCGCGCTCCGTGAACTTCGACCCCAACTTCGTGTTTGATGAGTCTAGGGTTTTATCAATGTTAACTCACGGACAGTTTATAGAGGTATAGCGCGTCAGCTGCTGCAGTTCATCGTACAACGAAAGGGAATACAGCCACCCTCCACGCCGTCGGCCGACGGATTCTGAAAAATACTGACGGACGCTGTCAGGTCGCCATGCCCCTTATTTGTCGCGAGCCGTCAAGGCCTCGCCTGTCTCTCGCGGGGTCTCGATCAGCACTTGGGAAAGCCCGGGAGCGGGAAGCGTAGCAAAACGAAGAGCCGGAGACCCAGGGGAGGGAACGACGGAGCCGTCGGTGGTTTTCTGGCGTTTGACGGAACGGAAACCAGGTCGGACCGATCACCGCAAGGGGGGGGGGGGGGGGGGGGGGGGTGTTAAGGCGTTATACGTTTTTCTGATATTGCGTTCCTGATCTTCCTTTGACATTCCTTAGTATGCTTTTAGGTTTTTTCTTAAATTTTGTTTTGTTTTTAGATTTGAAATGGGAGACCCGATGTTCGTTGAATAATGTGAATATGAATCTGCCTTGGCTTTCAATTTGAAAGCAGCGACGCGGGCCACTTGGCTTGCAGAATAATTCGCACACCATGCTGTCACGTGATTTGGATTCGAATATCGCACGTTGTCAGACGACTGCTGTCAATGCCGTACGCTGCGTTTTTTTTTTTAATTTGCTGTTTAAAAACGAACTGCGAGAAAGTGCGCGCGTTAACTCGTTACGCCGGGGTCACGCTGCTTATACAAAGGGCAGTCTGGATACAGATTCGAATGCCAGTCACCGCGAGATCCGCCCTTCGAATGCCGCATGGCAATGAGTTCAAGTATAACCCCGGCTTTAGGAGCTGAAGAAAACATTCTTTCCTAAACTGCTCTCGTTCTGAACTGTACTATTAACTGCCCAATATCTCTCGGGTTTCGGGATATATTTCAAGATTCTTACATTTATTTTACCCCCCCCCCCCCCTTCCTCTTCAGTGTACGGACAGACAACGGAAACACCTTTCCGGATCGTTAAGCATAAACGGCAATTTGACAGAAATATTATAACCACAGAGAATATAGTTTCGCTCTTTTCCTGATAAGTGTGACGATTCAATGGAGAGTTTTAGTAGACCGTATGCGCTGCGGACAGCGTGCCTAGCGGGAGAGGCCTCAATCCAAGTTTAAAAAGTGACAGCACGGGCTGTCACTTTGAAACCAATCTCGCGGTCAGTATACTGTGACCGGCTGTGCCGCTGGCACTCTCGCATAGTTTTCACAACTGGGCCATCCCCCCCCCCCCCCAAAAAAAAAAAAAAACAGCAAAAAAGAAAGAAAAAGGAAGTAGTTCTTGATTAAATAAAAAGGCAACCTGCGGTTGCAGACAACTGCGGCCAATGGGCTTGGGGTAGGGTAGGTGTGCTTCTTGAGAAAATCAAAAAGCGCATTCTACTAAAAAAAAAAAAGAGGACAGAAAAAAAATCGAATTAACTCTTGACCTGGAGCGCTCTGATTTAGACTGGCGCAAGCCGCCCGCACCTTACTAACCGAAATTCTTGAAATTATAGGAGATGCCGCACGCTTCGTCAAAATGATTAAGTGATTGGATGCCGGTGTCCCATTAACCCAGGTTGCTGGACTGCTACTTGTCCCCCTGTCAAGCAACGCGAGTAAAATGATCTAATGCAGTGTTGGATCTACCCTGTTTTCTTTCCAAGGTTATAAGTTTTTTTCCCTCGATATTGAAGTTTTCGTTTTTTATTATTATGAATTCTTTCATATTTTCGTGTTTATTCGCGTTTATTTGTATATATGAATCTTTATCACCTTCTTGCAATAATGTCATCTAGGCACTGCGCGTCAAACTAAATAAAGAGATAAATTCCTACGGTCGTGCGCGTTCAAACTGTCTCGTCTGGAAAATTGCGAAGTTCCGCGGTAAATACTGCCAGATGGGGCACGCAGTATAATTTCGGAGCAAGGGTGTATGTTATCGAAGCTGTTGGTGTGCATATCGAAACCAAAATATTCGAGTTCAAAGTAAGTCAGGCAGCTAAGAGTACGTATTGCTGATCACGCTTCCCGCCACCGAAAAAGGTTCCTACAGGTCACCGCAATATCTCAACACGAGCCACCACAATATCTATAGTTCGAACGCCGAAGTGCCAAGTTTTCATTTTGAGGTCATTGCGATCCGACATTCGAAACACGTCTCTCGCGGTAGCTCACGATCGAATCTGTATGCAGATTGTCTTTTGTATGCTTTTATAAGCAGTTTTGACCCCGGCTGTACAATGTGTAGTACCACATTGCTTCTCCATTGATCCCATGAAGTTTAGAAGATACCAGATCATGGGCAGCGGAGGGACGCTCAGTAAATATACCTGCCCTACGAAGAGATGAATGTCTGAGAGGACAGATGATGTAGTATTTTTCATAGTGATCATTCTGAAACCCCATATGCTGCCCATCTGAAGTGTCGATGGATATCAAAAATGTAACTTTATGTAAAAAAAAAAAAAAACTTGATTTTTTTGTTATTTTGTTAAAGCATAAATTCAGAAATACCTCAATAGCAGAAAAGTAATTTCTCGTGGAATAATACTTTTGACGTTTTCTGTAGTTGGGAATTAGACTGGGAATTTCGTTATAAATTTCAACGTTTCCAAATGATGTCAATAAAATTTACTATTTTGTTTTCTAAAACACTTCACACAGACAGCTTCTAGACGGAAATCAAAGCACTCGTTGCTGAAAAAAACAATTTAGCCCTTCGGAAACCTTATTGCTGGAACACTTGGAGTGCGGTAAATTTCAAAAGAAAATCATAGAAATTAAAAAAAAATGAGCGTGTTATTTTTAAACTTTTTACAGTTGCGTGCTAATGTAGGTCTGCCATTGAGGTGCGATCATGCAAGTTTTCTGGCGATAGCACACACCCATAATTGCTTTACATGTTCGCGGTGAGAAGTTCGCTAGGGGCACTTCTGTTTTCCTCACTCTGAAGCCTCCTCACTCTGGGTAGTGCACGTGCTGCCCACGCGGTTACGTTTCAATTTTCCTAGTGCATAGAAGCTTGGAATTGCACGTGCTTGCACCAGCAGAGGAAGTTGAAGTATCCCCACTCGGGGTTGTGAAAAAATTCCACCAGGCGGCGATAACCAACCTTCTCGCCGTGAAAACGTTGCGTTGTCCTGAATAGACCTTATTCAGATTCGCCCGCCATCTATCGGACGTGGCGCCAACCTTCCTTCCGACGCCATCTTTGAGGCGACTGGCAGAGCGCTGTGGCCGTTTGCGGCGTGTGAAAGCGGCGCGCAGCGACCGCACGACTGTTCTGTTCCGCTACGTATTCAAGGAGGAAATAAAATTACAAACAACCGGCGATCTAAAGATTCGGATCGTATTGTTTTTCTTTTCAAGTTATGGGTATTATGGCCAAAGTTTAGCAGTAGCGCTTTCTTCTACTATTCATGCTCATAAAAAAAGCACCCGCGCGTTAGTGGCGTGTGCTTTTACAGGACTCCTAAACTTTTTTTTTTTTTTAATATATGACATTTTCCACAATGGCATGACGGGCTCATGATATTTGTATGCAACATGAGCGAGCATCTATTATTTTATGTGATTTTTCGGGAGCTTTGTGTTGGCTTTGCATCGTAGCTTCGGTCGCGCAGAGCAACGGCGAGGTCCAGTAAACATCACTTAAATACACTGTTTTGCGCTTTTTTTTTCTTGCTCAAATAGGTTGTTTACATCCAATTGAAGGCTGCTGCAAAGTGCAGAAGAGCTATGAAACGTAACAACTTCGTTTCGCACATGAATGATAAAGGCAATGGTGCTAAAAAGCAAAGGTGAACGCTCGCTTACTTTACGCTGTATCATTATTATCTCGCGACTCTCACATTTCGAGAAACATTTTCGAGATGTAGTCGAATGCATAAAAGCGGGCTCTTGACTGCTAACCTGGACCTGTTGGCGAATTTAACAGCCGCGCTTGCTCGCTTCCTAAGATTGGGTTCGCGCTGAGGGATAAGCTCTTTTATTTGTAGCCTATACTGCAAGCAACCACTTTTATGAGCACTGGTCATATTATATTGCGAGTAAGCATGAAATTCAAAAGCGCGCCTAGCTATGTGACCCCACTACCAAAAGGAACACATTAAAATGTCGGTGACATTTATTCAGGCATTTTCTCTAAAGGGGCTGAAGAGTATATATGCGCAAGTACAGAATTTAGGACTAACGTACTTCTTGGAGAACAGGAACAAGAGGGACAAAGGACAAACACAAATCTCCAAACACAGCTAGGTGACTGGTGCGCGACCGAAAAAATCCGCCTGGTCCGGGTATCGAACCCGGGACCTCGCCATTACAAATGGAGCGTTCCAAATTTTTGTCATTCTTGTCCAGCTCGCTGGCACCTTTGCATTTAATTGCATTATAATTATAACCTTAAATTGAAAGCTTCACCCTTGTTGGTGTTAGACTGGTGGCAGCTGATAAAACTCGTTTGCTCTACAGACGTCTAACCCCTGGTTAGCTCAGTTGGTAGAGCGCTCCACCTGTAATGGAGAGGTCCTGGGTTTGATACCCGGACCAGGCGGATTTTTTCGCTCGCGCACCAGTCACCTAGCTGTGTTTGGAGATTTGTGTTTGTCCTTTGTCCCTCTTGTTCCCCTTCTCCAGAGATTATTTTCGTTATTCTTGTCCAGCTCGCTTGCACCTTTGCATTTAATTGCATTATAATTACTAAATATAGTTGTTAGTGTTATTATTATGAATATAAAAGTAAAATGAGTATGCTAGTGTAGATCTGAAGTGAAGTTTTTATTTTTTACCTGCAATAAAAAAATTCTACTATTGTAAATTCGTGCTGTATCACACGCACTCCTTATAATGTTGTTTTGAGTTACCATTTTGTGATCTCCCCGAGGAACTGAATACAAATTTATTTAATGAATTTCATTTCATGATTTTTTTTTTTGTGTGTGGAGTCATATCTGCAATATTCCTAAGGTTATGACAACTGGGAACCAAGATTAAACGTTCAACGAATCTATCATAGAACTCTGCAATTCGGGTCTGCACACGCTAGGTGAAGGCGCACTATGGGTGAAAAACTGCTCGCATTCTTTAGACCCGCAACCGCAAATGCCAAATAAAAACAAACTGTCACACAGGGGTTGACGGCCTGCTAAATATATTATACAAATCTTCTTTGTACGAACAGGCATAATCAGCTGGCCAGGCAAGTTAACGTACGATTCTAAAACAAGTGCGTGAGTCGGCCTGCTCTGGTGCTGTAATGAAGCTCGTTTTTTATAAAAAGAGGTGCTTCGTGAAACTACCGAAAACAAACTTGCGCTTAATATTCGTAACTTTTTCTCAAGCGGCTGACACCATCAATATACAAAAAAGAAAAAGAAAAAACACAAGAACGTGCACGAACGCTACAAGGGGAGAGGGGTTCGTACTGCGGCGGGCGGCCAGCGACGGGGACGGTGGAGAAGCCTCAAAGATGGCGCCGAGCCTCTGATAGTACTCGTGGCCGCCGAGAGATGGCGCTAATAATGAATAAGGTTACATTGTTCACGTATCACTTATCGCTGCAGTGGCTTGTAAGACGCTTTCGTTCAGACTAGGGCTATACCGAGGTGGTCACCTCAAAAACCGCAGTAAAAAAAGAAAAGAAAGAAAGAAAGAAAGAAAGAAAGAAAGTTTGGCTCCTTGCGAAGTTTTACTAATTCACCTCTCTTAGTAAATTAAGATACTCGTAATTGTTAATTTTAGATTAGCTATGTTTTCTTTTTTATCAAAACGTTCACGTTTCAAACGCCACTAGCACCGTTTTTCTCTATGAAAATTTAACCAAATCTTGCGTAAGAAATACTTAGCGCAGCGTAAAAAAAGATGCGCAGAATAGTCCTTTTTTCTTCTTTTTTATGTGACGGCGAGTACTCCCCGACAAATCAAAATATAATAGAGCTTGCGCTGTTATGACAGTTGGAGTCTGTAGTCACCGACATCTTAAAGGGGCTATGCAACAATTTTTTTACTTTGCGCAAATACCGCTTAGAACGGATCCCTGACGTTAATGACATATGAAACACGCCTTCGTTTTTCACCCGACGCATTAGAAGTCCCAGAAAAAAATTAAAAAAAACAACGAGCAGCGTTCACGCCCTCAACTCGCAGCCAGAACAAGCGGCCACGTGATCTGGAGCCGATTATATGCCGCCAATGTTGATCATAGCCACGCGCTGGGGTTGGCAAAGCACAGGACACGCGCTGAGTTCCAGACATTGTTATGGCTCGGCTATTGTCGTCGTTGCAGCGATTGGACACGGGCCACTACTCGAATGCTTCTCGAGCTATCAATTATCACGAGCCTAAATCGAGTGCCCACGCAATGCTCGGGTCCAATCTATGAACCGCATTCAAATATCGTCATACGGGTGTACTGCGATCCCCGCGTTACGTCATCGAATTTTGCAAGGGAGAGATTGAATGAAAATGATCGCTTTTGTCCTTGAAATTACACCGCAACAAAGGAGTTTCTTGGCTAGTGGCGTTGCGTGCAAGTATCCTTGAGCCCCACTAGTGCCAGTAAGCTCGTGTAAAGTGAAAAACATTCCAATTGAATATCGTTGCACAGCTCCTTTAAAGGGGCCATGAAACGAATTTTGGGCTGGGATAAATTATTTTAAATTGGGACTTTACTAATCGCATATCGTTTAGTTGGCCAAAAGAAAGAGGGTAGAAAGTCAAAAGCCAGCTTTTCGGTACGAACATTTGAAAATACAGCGGACTATTTTGTACCTTCTTTCCTTCGAAAGCTCTCCGCCTTTTCACTATGATACATCCGCGATTTCCAAAGCGCGTCAGCGGTGCCAACCTGACGTCAGTCGAGCCCAGCTCACGCATTGGACACGAGAACTGCGTCACTCGGACTTATGCGCTCATCAACAATAAATCCGTCGACGAATATTCGGATTCGCGTTCGTGGCCAATGAGTGCCCAGACCGAACTTATCGTCACTGGGGAATGACAAGTTCTATGGTGTGCATAAAAAGCACGGTGGAAGCTAGGAGTCATCGCACTGGTGCTGAAAAATGTCACGACGACTTGATTTCACAATTAACATTTGAGTTGAGGATTAAAGCTAAGGAGGAAGGGTAGGAAAATCGTTTCATGACCCCTTTAAGAGACGCAGGCCGCGGTGAGCATCGAGCTTCCTATTACCACTGCGTAGCCAATTCACCACATTCGGCGGGAGTTGATACCTCGAGGGCGCCACAGTATTTTGTGCCCCAGTGGACTTCCGGTAGTGTATATATTTATTCTTCAGAAACGCACAGCGATCGGGTAAGACGAGTTTCCTTCGGAGAAGTTTCTGTAATATGTTTGTAAGAAGGTTAGTGCATTGTAGAAAGTAGTACAAATAACAAAAGGATGCGACACCAATGGAAAAGAAGAGGAAAACCGGAAGCGCGCAGGGGTCCGCCGATAGGGGGTGATAGCGAGCTTGTTTGCAAACAAACATTGGTGAATAGGAAGTATTCACTGGCGGCCATAGCTGTGTGCTCGGCTGCGGAGCGCGTGCTGAACGCGAGCTTCCACAGTTCTTTCGCCACGTGCATTCCGCACCACTAAGATTGCCGGTCTTGGCAGCCTATTAATGCGAGCTCGTTCTGAGCATGCGCTCTAAACAGTGACCTCAAATATGGCGGCCAGTGAATACCTCCTATAGACCGATCTCACCAGGCAGTTTGACTACGCCACCGCTGCCGCAATACATCGAGGGAACTTTAGTCTTTCTGCATGTGCGACAACCTCGCTGGAGCTCTGCGCGTGAGGAGCACGAGCTAGACAGCTCGAGCCCTCTCGTGTACTGGCGTTTGCCTCATGTGAACTAAAGTTATGATGGCGTCACGCATGCCCCGAACGCTCGGTGAGATCGGTCGATTATATATATATATATATATATATATATATATATATATATATATAATTTTTATTATTTATTTACTAAGAAGCTTGCATCGCCGCGAGGCATTTAAACATGGGGCAGATAAGAAAGCCGAGGAAGAAGTTCCCAAGCAGAAAGTGTGAACACGATAAGCCACGCCCTAAGTTTCTTAAGTTGTCGGCGACTAGACTTCGGTTCACCTTAAAGGGCAACTCCGCTTCAAATTGGTTTTTGAAAAAAAAAACATGAAAGCCGTTTACAACTCCCCGTAACGCCGGATTAGAGCGCAGCTCTTGAGGAGGAGGATGGAAGGGTACTGAGGGATAGGATGGTAGGGTACTGAGGGATAGGTGACTCCCTGAGGTCACGTGACCTCAAAGGGGGGGGGGGGCTTCACGTGACCTCAGGGGGAGGGGGGTCACGTGGCCTCAGGGGGTCACGTGACCTCGGGGGTCACGTGACCTCGGGGGTCACGTGACCTCAGGGGGGGTCACGCGACCTCAGGGGGGGTCACGCGACCTCAGGGGGGTAACCCTCATGACCCTCGTGAGGGTAATCCTCGTGACCCTCGTGAGGGTAACTTTCATAACCCTAGTAACCCTTGTGAGGGTAACCCTCGTGACCCTCGTGAGGGCAACTCTCATAACCCTCGTGGCCCTCGTGAGGGTAATCCTCGTGACCCTCGTGAGGGTAACCCTCGTAACCCTCGGAAGAGTAACCCTCGTGAGAGTAACCCTCGTAACCCTCACGAGGGTTACGAGGGTTACGCGCGGTTACGCCGACGCCGACGCCGCTCAAGCCGGAAACGGGCGCCTAAGAGCTGCGCTCTAAAACAAAACAAAAATACAATACAGCCTTCTTTAGTCTCATCTAGGAAGACCACACGTCAAATATAACGACGTAGTTCTGTCTAAATGCTTCTTAAACGGTCCGGCAAACTTTGCAACTCGCCAAGGTACCCAAATCGGCTGACTCGAGCCAACAGCGCAGTCAAGGCTTCGGCGTGGGCGAAGCATAGAGTTCATATATACTAACTCTAGAGGAAAGGGTCCGCCATTTTCCCATGCATTCGGGCTGCCGCAAGCGGCGGAGCATGGAGGCAGACCTTTGGAGTCCCACACATGGTTACCAACTGCCTTCGATTTCAAGAATGCAATTATCATTAGAGCGGTTTCATGAACTTCAACAATCTCCGTACTTAACGCTGGACAGATATTCGCGTTCCTTTCGAAGCTTTCTTTTTGCATAGCGCGCAGGTGTACGGCATCGCGTCAGCGCAAGACTAAACCAGATAAGCGGCTTCGCGCTATGGTTTTGATAGGCGCGCCCCGGAAAAAGGAAACCGCGTAACCACCAGATTTCTCACGAGAGACCTTTCATGCACCTTGCGAGCGTACCCCATGTTCATCGACGGTACTCCGTTAAGTTCGGTGCGCGCTCCATTCACAAAATAGCGAGTTTTAGAATAGGGGGCCCCACAGCTTTGGGTGCCCCAAACAGCTTGGGGCATCGCAATGGGCATGCGCAGAAGTTCTGCGCATGCGCACTGGGACGCCCCAAGCTGTTTGGGGCACCCAAAGCTGTGGGGCTCCCTATTCTAAAACTCGCTAATGTTCCGAGTACGCTCGAGAGGATGGCGTTGGGGAAAAGTCTTTTCGGTTTACGGAAGTAACCCAATGCCGCCGGAGGTCTCGGTCATTTGGAAAGCGATGAAGTTTGAAGACATTGCAGCCGAAGTTGCCTGGTCAGATCCCGTGCGCGATACAGATGTCCTCCGATAACATTCTGCACTTTCGGTTGTTATTCGTGCAGCTTACTACCGAACAATGGTGCCGCGATGACCAGGAGATTGTCGCCATTGAATTCGCTCTCTTTAACTAAATATGGAAGTAAAGCCATGGAGGAAACCGCAAAGAAAACAAGCGAATTTAGAGCAAAACAAGCGTCCAAAGCGTTCATCCGGGTCTTCTGCTCGTTTTTAACTACTCACCTAGGAGGAGAGCGCCGATGTGGCCCGGCGCGCTCCAACCTCCTCCTCTCCCTCAGCGTCTACCGCACAGACTCGTCAAAGTTGGGAGGTTCGCGGAGCGCGCCGAGTGGAGTCTCGCGCCGCCGCCGCCGCCGCGCTTTTGTGGTCTCCGAAGTGCTATCGACGCGCTGCGCAAACTTTCGTGCTCCAGCGGTGACTGACGAGTGTATAGAGCAGGGGTGGCCAGGCTGATCCGGCCTAAGACCCGAAAACAAAACCACAAAACCTTCCAAGAGCCGCGGGGGGGGGGGGGGGGGGGGGGGGGGGGGGGCAAGCTTTTGTTTAGAGCAATAAACGAAACTCGAACTACTTTCGATCTATCCGAGTCAAAAGCAGTCCAACTGTACGTAAGGTAGCAGTAGCACAAGACAATCACACCGCACCTGTCTGTCGATTTAAAACGCGTTCCATTTCCCTTTTTGGGGAAGTGTTCGTGTGACCGAAAGGGTGTTGGGGGGGGGGGGGGGGGGGGGGTTAAAGGAGGGAGCCGCTGAGCCGCACTTTAACACGCGAAGAGCCGCATGTGGCTCGCGAGCCGCAGCTTGGCCAATTCTTTGGCTTTCTGACAATATAAACCGCAGACGCTTTATACTATAGAGCGTCTGCGGTTTATATTGTCAGAAGGGATATACGTACGACGGTTGAAGTAAACAGCTAGAACGTTACAGACACACTTCGGTGACGACTGTTTTTGCATTCGCGATAAGGATTCCGATGAGTCAGGGCCGTCATCTATATCCACGGGTCGATGCGTTCGAGCGAGGCGGACGGGCGGAACGAACCTCGATTCATCGTCGCGCCCAAGTCAGTCTTCGCGGCGTGCACGGCGCTGCATCGACATACACGCCGCAACGGAGACGAGACTCGGTATCCTGCATCGCCATGTCGGCTACGGTGCCTAAAACGCTTCTTGGAGCGGTGTTGGCGGTGTCTTTAGCGTCGTGTCCAGCCCACGCATCGAGAGTGGTCTCCAAGTGGTAACAAATGACGTTACGGAAGAAGCAGCCGTGTCACGTTCGAGGGCCGTGTTACGGGGATCGTCCTACCGCTCGATTGGCGTCACGTGGTTTGT
This sequence comes from Ixodes persulcatus, assembly GCA_013358835.2. NCBI lineage: Eukaryota > Metazoa > Arthropoda > Arachnida > Ixodida > Ixodidae > Ixodes > Ixodes persulcatus. Next base: position 757,139 of record JABSTQ010010281.1, read on the forward strand.
GGGCCGCGTTGGCAATACGAGTGCGAGGAGGGTGACGAACGCGTTGTTCGTCTGCGAGTCGTCTCTGCCTTTACGCCTGCTTTCCTCCGTGTCACGTGACTACGCAGAGCATGCGTACTTACGACCAATCTCCGCAAGAGGCGTCGATCCGCCATTACACGGCAAACTTTCCCCATGGATTGAAATGGACTTGGATGGACCCTCTCTACAATCTGGGGTCTCTATGTCATGTTGTCGGATGTCGCGATCCTGGCGGTTGGCGCTCAAAGTCCCGGCGAAAAAAGTGTACGAGCGAACGCCAGATGTCGATGTCGTCCCGGAATCTCCTTATGCCCGAGTCCCACTAGAGAGACAAACAGAAACAACCGACACCGACGAGCCTCAAACACGTGCATCGTTGCACGCGATGATATCCTTTGGCAGGCTCGCAGAGCTCGTGAAATAAGCACGAGTGACTGCCAGCCTGCCAGAGATACCCTCGCGTGCATGCATGCGCGGGTTTGAAGATTGCCAAACGATTAACGGGTCAAACCAACGCCATCGAGAATAGTCGGAGCCAGTGCAGCATTATAGCATTTCGACGTCATCCCAGTGAGATCGAGCGCAGATTGGACACGAAGGCTGCTTCAGAGCTCGGCTGGGCCTCGTGTCCAATCAGCGCGTCGAAGGCCGCTCTCTATCGGGCTCGGGCCCAATTGCTGAGTAGGCGCCATTCGAGTCTGATGACGTCACGTGGAGCTAGAGGAAGCTACTGACAGGCCTTGCTTCTTCCAGCTGGTGTTTGCTAAACGCACAGAGATTCGGACGGCAATCGTCAGAGGCGGTCCCTCTGCCTACTAAAATATTAAATTGGGTATGGTTGGTTAAGCATATACTCTGCTTCATACTTAAGGTACGTTTCTACTCCAACGTAACGTCGACGGGCGCGGCGTAGCGCAGCTCGCACAGATACTGATTGGTTGTATATCGAATTCCTGGTTGCCGGCCAATGAAAGGCGCGCGTTCTGCGCTACGCTGCGTTCACTGCGCTCGACGTCGGAGTATAAACAGCCCTTTAGAGTGCAACGCCTTCAAAGCTACTGACGCGAGCGCGTGGCTTCATCTATGGTTTCGTTTGTTCGAGAACGCGTGCAAATGATCAACGAGATCAAGCTCCACGCTCGCGCCAGTAGCTTTGACAACGTTGCACGCTAAGTATGAAACAGAGTATAGTAAACTTAAACCGAGTAATCGACCTGACTTGCGCTAGTTGGTGAACAGATTGAACTTGAAAAAAGGAAAACGTGAAAGTCCAGAGATGCAAAGCGATATCTCTCTACTTTCACGTTTTAGAGCGCAGCTCTTGGGCGCTCGTTCCCGTGTTTTGCGGCGTCGCCGTCGCCGTCGGCGTAACAGCGCACATTGGATTATGGGACGTGACAGACCTATACACCAATTCAATTCCCCGCTTAAGTTTAGCGAAGAAACTGAATTGTTGTGTAGGTCTGTGATGTCCGATAATGCAACACTGCGCATTCAGTTTCCCCGCTAAATTTAGCGCTAAAACTGACGTCACATGACCTCAACACCAATTCAGTTTCCTTGCTAAATTTAGCGGGGAATTGAATTGGTCTTGATGTCACGTGACGTCAGTTTTCCCGCTAAATCTAGCGGAGAAACCGAATTTGTTCATAGGTGATTTGACACAAAGTCACCTGACGTAATTTTCCCCGCTAAATTTTGCGGGAAAACCGAATTGGTGTTGAGGTTACGTGGCGTCAGTTTTCCAGCTATATTTAGAGGGGAAAATGTGGGAGAAGGGGAGGTTATGAAGGAGGAGGAGGAGGACGGGAGGGAAGGGTCCTCCGTACCAGACATGTACAAGTTACTAAAAAAAAAGTAATTAAGTTAAGTTACTGAGTATTGACCTCAAAAGTAATTTAAGAAGAGTAGAAATTACTCAAGTGGAAAGTAATTGAGAAAATTACTAATTACCGTAAAAATTATCGAATTACTTTTGAATTTACTTTGAAGTTACTTTTATATGTTTTTTATGGTAAAAGAGAAAGTACATAGGTTTCGATTCGTTAGCGAAATTGTGCTAGCCAAATATATATCGGATTGTTTTTTCCAAGAAATGCTTTGACAGCTGGTTCTTCTTCTGCGTGCCTAATTGTTTTGTACTTTCTTGTTTGTTTGGTCAACGATGTACTGCAAATGTGTCATTTCTAGTTTGAGGTTTAGCACTGCCTGAGCTTGATTTTTAGACAGTGTTTGCTTGTTTACAGAGTTGCGTAAAGTACATTTAAAAAGTACTTGGAGCAAAGTACAAAGTAAATTATAGGTTATGTACTTCAAGTAAAGTAGTAAGTACAGTCGGCACGGAATGAAACGCGAACAGTGGGTGCATGGTTTTCGCTAGATGCTGCACCACCTGAACCAGATGGGAGCTGCAAGAAGATGGCTCCTCCTTCGATGTGTTAGACTCTTGCTCAGTGCATCGAAACCTTCAGTGTTGCGTCTCTAGGTGACTCAGCGTGAGTCGAAAACCATGCGCTCCTTGTTCGCGTTTCATTCCGTGCCGACTGTACACCGGGTGCAATATACTTGAAGTTACGTACTATAAATACAATATATTTCAAGGTAAAGTACCAGTACTTTTAACAGAATTTTTCATGATGCCCTTTCATTCCCCAGTGTTTTTCTTAACTGGTACGCATTGCTCCAGAGGTAATCGGAGGTGCATCAGTTTTTTACGGAAATGGCAGCAAATCTTGTGTAAAGTCAAGTCGCCACAGAGTACTTGTTTTACTCTCGCTGACGAGCTATTTGACACAATCAACTTATAAGCCACTTATTTGTGTTGATCTTATAGCCACCATTACTTCACTCAGAGAAATAACTAGATGACGTCTTGAAAGAGCGCGTTTTCACACGACGATACGCCATTTGTTTGTTTTCAAATTCGGGGAATGTACATTGAAGTCGGGAGTTTTACTTTCGTCGAAAAGTACAAGTACAGAGACCCAATTTTTTAATATCAAGCGAGCGTCGACCGCTGGGACGGCCAGCGCTGTGCCGCGGAAAAATGCGGCGTCACGGGAGAGATTATGTTCGTGTGCACAAAGCTCTTTCTGTTGCGAGCGTCGTCTGCTATTAGCGGCGAGAAGTTGTGGTGGCGCCCTCCTGTGGTTCCCCCTTGTGACGTCATTACCCTGCAAACAACAAGTTCGATGGTGTTTGTTATTAACATGGTGGAAGCTTGAAATCATTGCGCTCTCAAAGGAACACTGCCAACACCGTCAAAATTAAAGTTCTTTCATTCCTCTTATTTCCGTCGATGATAAATCCCCTTCCCGACGTCATAGTCAGCGTTCGGCCAATCGTGGAAGGCCGACCACAGCGACGCTTTCGGTCGCGCACGGGGCTAATACTCTTTCACCTTATGACGTACCGCAGGAAAGGCCACAAGCGCGAGCTCCTTGCTTTAGAACATATCTCGGCGGCACAGGCCCTCGTGCGTTAAGAGCAGCTCCCAACGATATGAGCTCGCGCTTCTAGCCTTCTCTGCGGTACAACATAAGGTGAAACGGAGTATTAGCCCCGTGCGCGACCGAAAGCGTCGCTGTGGTCGGCCTTCCACGATTGGCCGAACGCTGACTATGACGTCGGGAAGGGGATTTATCATCGACGGAAATAAGAGGAATGAAAGAACTTTAATTTTGACGGTGTTGGCAGTGTTCCTTTGAGAGCGCAATGATTTCAAGCTTCCACCATGCTAATAACAAACACCATCGAACTTGTTGTTTGCAAGGTAATGACGTCACAAGGGGGAACCATAGGAGGGCGCTACCAAAACATCTCGCCGCTAATAGGCTATTCCGTGGACCGTACACAGCCCCTGTTCCTTATCTGCTGACATAGCTAACCGCCTTTATCTGAACAGCGCTTGCTTGCGTGATATACTGCTCAGGCGTGGCATAAACCGCGCGTCATCTCGAGTTTACTTTTTTTGTTCATTTCATGTTTGCGTTTACTTTTGTGAATACCAACAAAAATGAAAAATACGGTGACGCGACAAACTGAATGCAGCGATGCATTAAACTATATACACCTTTTTCGTTTAGCCTCAGACCCAGCCACGTTGTCCCCATATCCGGTATGCGTTCCGAAAAAAAAGCAAGAGATAACAACACCGAACAAGTAAAAAAGTATAGAAGGGTCATAACAAGAACGACTTACGGTTGCAATTAAAATGTTAACACGTTCTACTGTCGAGGCGAGAAGAAAGCGATGTTTTCACGCATACCGGAAGTTCCAGAATTAAAGATGGCGGCGCCCACGTAGAAAAGGTGTATACCGCAGGCAATGCTACGAGGCATCAAAACCAATCCAGTGCCTTCACACTGCCACGTTACATCGTGCTTCTTCCGTGCAGTTGTACCCAACGGGAAAGCCACGTGACACACTTTTAGTGATGGACTGGCCAAGATAACTCGTAGCGTCGGCTGCGGTACAACACAAAGTGAAACGGAGTATAGACAGGGTTTCCGCTTGGGCTTGGCGTTTTGTATTATCAACTGCGTTGTTGCTGTCGTCATCTAGCCTATGTAGCCGGGTAGTCACAGTTTTCTTTGACCAGTGTGCGCGCGCACATTTTTATGCCTTCTCGAGGGCCCATATAAACACGGGAACGTGTTGTGAGAATGTCGATGGGCGGCATGACACAAAGGGATATAGAAACAACAGTCGGGGTTACACAGGCTAACGTCAACTAGGATTTTGAACGCATTTCAATAGGAGGGGCGTATCGGCGATGCACTTCGACATTGCAAGCGCCCTGCCCTCCTTTGCTACGGAGCAGGGGCTGTGTGCGGTCAGCGGAATAGCCTAGCAGACGACGTTCCCACCAGAAAGGGCTTTGTGCGCACGCGCTTAATCTCTCCCGTGACGCCGCATTTTTCCGCGGCACAGCGCTGGCCGTCCCGGCAGTCTAGGGTGCCTACATGTCTGTCTGTCTCAGGGTGAAGACACCCATTGTTGCCCTGACTGTGCCAGCGCGTGACACTCTCGCGCACTCGGTCCGTGACTTGGGCGGTAAAATGGCATCGATGCATTAGCCAAAGCTACGCGCTCGAGCCGAGTGACACCGGATCGTGCGAACTTCAAAATACATAAAAAAACGATTGGGCGGAAAAATGGCTGAGATGTCACCACTCAAGTAAAAGCGCGCGTGTGTATGAAGGCACTCTACGGCAGTCATGCTCGCTTGATATTATTAAAAAATTGGGCCACTGTACATGCCCAGAGAATGTACTTCAAGTAAAGTACAAGTTTTCTATACAGTAGAATTCTAAGTAACATGTACTTAGAGTACTTCCCAACACTGCTTGTTTAGTATTTTTCATATAAAAACGTTGGGGGAATTACTAAGGCTTCTCGAACGATCTTCAAATCTTTGAGGATCTGCATATTCAATGTTTTGGGTGGAAAGGCAACGAAAAGAGGTCCCCTTTGCGTTGCCCTTTAGCACGCGATTCTTCGAGTGCAGCACAAACTACGGGAGCACCAGATGAGCTTCAGAGCAGGTGCTGCATTTTGTTGCCTCCTTTGAGTGAGGATGCGGTGTGTACACCTCCTGTAGTGGGCGAGAGTTTCTACGTTGGGGAGAAGCGGGAACCAGCCCTTTCTTCGAATGAGTCAAGTCTCCTTGAGATTCGGGACACAAAGAAACGTCAGTATTCGGGGCTAATCCCGCAGGTACTCGGTCTCTCTTGCGTCGTGCCTGTTCCCTCCCCGCGCTTCGTAGCAGTGTTGTTCCAGGGGGGAGGGGGGGGGGGGAGAGATTTTGTGGGGGTTTTGGACTCTCCAACTTACTTGCTCCCCCCCCCCCCTTTCCTACGCCACATGCTTCCCCCTCTTTGCAAATATCAGCTGATCTTCCAACTTCTTATTTCTTTTGTGCAGGAATGTTTGTTGATAGGCAAAACAACCACTAAAATTCGAAATTAATTTGTAATTTGAGGAAAAGTTACTCAGAAAAAGTAATTAAAGTAAACTACTAATTACCGAAATAAAAATGTAATTGAAAGTTACTGAACTACTCAGAAAAGTAGTTAAACTACAGTAATTTGGGTAGAGTAGTTGAACTACGTACAAGTCTGCTCCGTACCCTCCCCTCCTCCTCCTCCTGCGTATCCTCCCGTCACGGTATATCGCAAAATCAAAACACCTCAAGAGCTGCGGTCTAATTTCGCATTACAGAGATTTGTAAAACGTCTTTCAATATTTTCCCTTTCACGTTCACAGGGATATCACTGTTTCCTTTTCTGTCTCTATACATTAACGGCGTGAAGCACATGTCCTTGTCTGTCCTTCCAACTATGTATGATTAATAATAATAATATTAAAAAAAAAAAAGAAGTGCGCTTTCTTCTTGTTCGTTTCGAATCAGCGGACATGCCGTTCGGGCAATAATAAGCAACTGAGCCCACAAATATCGGGATTTAACCTTGCGTCGAAGTGACGCCCGGTAGACAAAAGGTTTTTTTTTTTTTTTTTTTGGGGGGGGGGGGGGGGGGGTGTCAATGACAGCCTAGAAAGAAACGTAAGGGCACCGGTTAGCTGCGGACCAAATAGGAAAACTTGACCAAGTCAGCGTGAAACCTCCCCGGTTTGCTTTCGGAGTTGCCCCATGTTGTGGGAATGCCGTATACAGCTCTCAAAAAGACAGAATCGGCGGAAAAGGGGTGACAGGAAGGACCTTGCGGTGTGCTCGGTGCCACCGGTTGACCCTCAACCTCCAGCCATCCAACGCGCTCTCAACCGTGCCAGTCTCGCTTGGTTCGCTCTCGAGATCGACAGGGTCCGCAAGCACCAACAAAACGAGCAATCTTATATACCTGCTGGGCGACAATAAAATATAAAAAAGGATAAACGCGAGTTCCAAACGACAACAGCAACAATAAGAAAACAAAGCAGCGCTCGATATCGAGCGCGAATTCAGTATATATACCGCTCAAACGGGTACTTTCTCGTCAAAAGATCACTTTTGCCGTCCAAACAACAAGAGAGAAAAAACAATTGTAGCGTTCAAAGCGTTAGATTTTTAACGCTTTGTTTGCAGGATGGAACAAAACATTAAAATCAATAACGAAACTAAACAACAATGCGACAGAGGAAAAGAATGTAATGGTTCAACGTGTCATTACAGTGGGGCGACCTTGCCCCACTAAAACGTGCTTGACAATATGAAGAAAGGGGAAAAAATAGAAAAAAAAAGGAACTCGTAAAGAAGCAAACAAAAACGAACGTAGAGCGAATGTTAAACTTGCATTCTGGCCCAAGTGCATTTACGGGAAACTACCCTGCCGTTACGTGTTCGACGGCAACTTAGCAACTGGTTTTATATCCGTGTATGCGTGCGTGCGTGTGTGTTTGTCTCTTGAGAGTGCCGTACCGAAGCAACGCGGTTGGCAACGACACAACCAAACAGTTCTCCGCCCACCCAGGCTTCCGTTTTTGCACGTTTATCTATCCGCTCAGTTGGTCGTAAACGTCGCGAAAGAAAAATAATAAAATTGAAGCAGCGTGGAGTGGTGTGCGTACGCGTTTTGGAGATTTCTGTAACTGCGGCAGTCGGTGCGACGGGGCGATGATTACCCGGGCCGACTTGCCGGAGCCTAATATACCTAACTCCTTTTAACGTTCAGTGGGATACAAAAAAAAGAGTAAGAAAAGAATGCGAAATTGACGAAGATTGAGCATTTCGTCCATTCGAAGTTTGGAGTCATTTCCAAAATGCTTGGAAAGTGTAAGTATCTGCGATGCAAAGTGCTAGCATACCGATAAAATATAACGTGTTAAAGTGCGTTTAAAGGCAAAAAGAAATAAAATTGCTGTTTTTGTTTTTTTAATTTAATGTAGGTTTTGCTGAAACGGTCTGAAATGATTTTCCATCCACCAAAAACTTAGATTAGCTCGTCAGTAAAAATCTAATGTTAATGTTGTTTTTTTTTTTTTTCAAGCGCACGAGCAGATTTTAGTGCCGATCATATTTCAATTAGAGGCAGTAGAAACAAACAGTTTGTCCGGAACTGTGCAAACTTACGAGGCGAGAGAGAGACAACCCAACAACAGCAACAACACAAAAACACATTAGTCGTCCGGATCTTTCTCTCGATTCTCTGGAGTGGCCTAGCTTTAACCGCGTTCTTGTTTTGGCGTTCCGCGAGCTTACTTGCATTCTGGAACCTATCTTGTACGTTTTTTTAAAGTTTTTTTTAGGTTCGCGGGCGGATATAGTTAGGCTAAAATGTCGTCCAGTTTCTACGCCGGTTTACGCCAGAACGGGGGCGGGCGTTCGCAGCAATTTTCCGTCGTTCGCGCACTCAGACGCGAACAAGTTGAGCGAACCTTGCCAAAAAAAAAAACATTTATATATGCCTGGAGGACAACTGAACGTAAACTGTACGACGCCTGGAATGGGTCTTCGACTGGTATCTTTAGCATTCTATCCCGTCCACGCATCGAAAGCGGACGCCAAGAGGCAACGGATTGCGTCGCAGGAGTCGGTCTGTCATGCTGTCGCGGACGTCTCGCGATCCCGGCGCTTGGTAGACCTCAAGCAACGTTATGCGGAGGGCAAGTTCGTCTGCTTCTTGCGCAGGGGGTAGCGGTGACGTCAGAACGCCGAGCCCGGATTGGCTGATCGCGACCCCCCTATCTGAGCGTCGTCTGCTCCTTTGCAACGTCGCCTGCTCGCAACGTCGTCTGCGTCTGTCTTACCTTTCCTGCGAGTTTCGGAAGTGCAGAGGCCAGATTCACAAAACCATCTTACGCCAAAAGAGTGCGTAAGACAAAACGTGAGAACAAATTCGTATTCACGAAACGAAATTATCGTAAGTTTTGCTCAGGTTACGACGGAATCCTACGACGATCAACTCAGCATGGCCGACAGCGTCGCTCAGTTACTTGGTTGCGACGATCAACGGACGTTTATTTTTGTACGGGCTCTTCTCACGCGTCCCGACTGCAAGCAGCAAGAAAAAAAGTAAAAAGTACTTGAAATAAACCACGACGAACAAGAACGGTGGATCCACAAACACCCGGGAAATGCTCCAACGGCAACGATTCCACCGACCCCGAGTAAGCGAGCTCGGCAGATAGGCCTAGCAGGCACAGCGATGCTCCGACGGTCCTTGGCCAAGACCGTCTGCCCACGACCGGCTGGCGTGCTGAATGGAATATGCCCGCGCGACCCTTGTGAACCCTTCAATCTCTTCCTCTTGTCATCTCCTTGTTTTCCGAGGCAGCGGTGATTCTCGCCGGTTAAAAAGCGGTGAATCTCCGACAGACGCACGAAAGGTAAAGCAGCCATCGCTTTGACTAGCAGACGTAAAGCAGACAATGTTAACTGCGCCGACCCGCCGACGCCGTTAAAGAGTGAGGAGTCTCGCCGCACACGAAAGAAGGGAAAAAGTATTTGGGAGGGAACTTGCGGACACTAACACGCTCACTCTCGGTTCTTAGCAAACAAACCTAGGCGCCTCGGGGCACCTCGCCAGTGAGTCCTTTGACTTCTCTCCTTGATACGCGACTGCTAGTTGTTAAAAACAACGTACCGCTCGATTTATTTCGTCTGCCCTCTCTGAAAGGCGAAGTCGAGTCGAAAGTCGCAGGAAAGTTAAGACAGACGCAGACGACGTTGCGAGCAGACGACGTTGCAAAGGAGCAGACGACGCTCAGATAGAGGGGTCGCGATCAGCCAATCAGGGCTCGGCGTTCTGACGTCACCACTACTTCCTTTCTCGTGCGCAGAAGACGAAAATGAGCCCACTTGCGAGGCGTATTAGATTAACTCAGTTACGAAACTGTTCATAGACGCTGCATGCACGAACTGTACCCCCCCTCACTCACCACGACTCGCCCAGATTCGCTCGACGCGCCGCCGGACGGCTGCTTTGGTAACTGAATCGGGATACGTTCGTTTGAACGTCACTAGAAACGTAAAAACCAACGAAAAAACCTCTTTTTGTAGTAACTTTTATTGGAGATTAGTACAAAATGGGGGCGGGTGATGTTTTCTAAAATTTTTAGTTTTCAAGGTTTTGCAGCACAATTAATATTGTTTTTATACAACCATGCCTCAGCGGGGATTTCAGGTAGCGCGTCCCGACCTGGGCGCATTTTAACTGTGGGGGTATTTCGCGGCGCGTCCGCTAGGGAGACGGGGGTGGAACCCCTGTAACCCGATTGAAGCCAAAAATAGATATCACGTGCAGTTCCTCGAGTGACCGCTGCGGGAGAAATGGCGGCGTTGTGATCGCCATTGGGCGCTTCAGCTGTGCTCAACGTTACTAGAATACTCAGTTGGGAAACTCGCCGTCGAAACCTGGGCCGCTGGCGTCCACCGAGACCGAGCTAAATGCGATAACAGCGCCACTCTTTATCATTTGTCTGTTCTGTGGTCACCTTGAGCTTTTATAAAGCATGTTTTTGCGTAAAAACAAACGAAAAATACTTTTTTGTATGATATTTATTGGAGATTAGTACAAAATGAAGGGCGCGTGATGTTTTTAAAATCTTTAGTTTGCAAGGTTTTGCGGCATATTTAATATTGTTTTTATACGACCATGCCTCAGCGGCGCTTTCAGGTAGCACGTCCCGACCTAGGTGCATTTTAACTTCGCTGGGGAGATGGGGGTGGCACCCCTGTAACCTCTTCCACTGTATCTGTTCTGGCCGATTATATTCAAAATGGAAGTAACGTGCGGTTCCTCGAGTGGCCGCTGCGGGAGAAACGGCGGCGTCGTGTTCGCTATTAGCTCGGTTCGCGAGGACAGATCGGGGACACTTTTTCAGGGCAGTCTCTATGGCAGTTTCCCAACTGAGTGTTTTAGTAACGTTGGCTGTGCTCTTTAGAATGCACAGTTATGGAACGACTCTAGGCGGATTAAGGTGAGTGAGGGGGGGTACCCCCCTCCGCGGGAGTTCCACAACTGAGGTAATCTAGTAACGCTGACCTCAAGGCATCCTTTCAATCAAAGCCAATCAGAGCTCGGCGTCGTTCTGACGTCACTGCAACTGTCGCGAAAGGAGCAGACGAACAATTGCGCTCAGCATTCCGCCCCATGCGTCAAAAGTGGTTTCGAAAGAACCAACGAATGACGTCACAAAAACCCGGAGTGTCGTGTCGCCGGATGTCGCGATCCTGCCGGATAATCGTAAAAGTACAGAAAAAATAAACAAAAAAAAAAACACGAGCGAACGCGAGTGTCGCTGTCGTCGCGGCGTCTCAACTCCTGGCTGCCGGAGCTTCCGTGGACTGCCAAACTGGAGAATAGACTGGTGGCGCTGTGACACCGCCAGGATCGCGGTCGGCGACGGCTTGACGCGTCTATGACGTCATTAAAAAAATTGGGGGACCACTTTTTTTTTTTTGTGATTGCGGTAAACACACTTGTTGGGAGACGCGCTCTTGGTGACATATAATAACGGCAAAGCGGTACCCGCGGTATTTGAGGTACCAAAAACACCGTTCAGTGTGTTTTTGGTACCTCAAATACCGGTATTTGAGGTACCAAGAACACCTGAGAAAAAAGCGAGACGAAGGATATGAAAAAGATTAAGCAGGTAGCGAATAAAGGGATTTGTAATGTATACTCACCGAGGGTTTTCGCTCTGGAGTAAGGTAGATTACGCAAAGGGTCTGGTGCTCAAAACTCGTCAAACACACCGATCAGCTAATAATAAAAAAAATTAACTTAGTAAGTCGTATAAATCTTCATGCAGAGGGAAGCCATTCTGTGACTGGCATTTCCGCTGCAGAGAATTGCGAGCAATTGGTCACGCAGTAGTGATCTCTGGCGCCGATAAAAAGCCCGTGAACATATAAAAATACGGCAATTGTGCTGGTTCTATTAACAATGTCAGGGAAATCAAATTTTCCCCCCGAATCGTAAATGATACTAAAAAATAAAAAAAAAAGGTGCTGGCAGTGATTGAACGGTGAAGCGATTCTTTCTCAGTGATGCACAAGCGAGCAGAAAAAAACAGGAGATGAAAAACATTCCCAAAAAGTGACTGAGCCGGCCCCGGGTTGCAATTCGCCCCGTTAACAGGACTACACCTATTCTCTTTTTTCTGAACCACACCAGGCAAACAAGCAAGCAAACAAACAAACGTGACCGTGACCGTCGAGACAAGAACCCATGACGTGCGAGCCGTTACGATTAAAACATAACCTTAATCGCACTAACGACCTTGCCGGGCAAAAAACAACAACAAACAAACCGACAAACAATTAGTTGTTGCACGCGGCATCGTCGACCTCCGTTCAAGGTACTCCGTGAATCGCTCACCCAAAGCCTCGCCAACGAAGGGCTCAACGACCCTACCAGTCAACTCGTATCGCAAGCAGACGTTTCGAACTGACCATCTTTAATGTAAGACGCTTACTTGCGAATGCAACGTCTCGGCTTCAGTTTGGTGACCTTTTCAATCGGAAATCATCGAGGACGGATCGCGCAGTTTTTGCCACAAAAACAACAACAAACAAACAAGGCACGGATCGCCGGGGACGCTACGGAGCCATTAAGATCCATTCTAAATCCGCGCGAGACTGACACGCGACCTTGGGGATAGTTTCAGCGATGTGCAAAGCGTGTGTAGTCACGTGGTACGTTTACAGCGCTGGATTGGCTCGGCTGGGGACGGCTCGTAACGTCTTCTCCGGTCCATCGTAAGAAGAAACAACGTAAACCTATTGTGTTTACGAAAACAAAAACACACAAAAAAAAAAACACTGCGGTCTTGCATGCGTTTACATAATCGCGATTTCGCCGCGGCGTCTTCTCGTGGAATCGTGTGTTTCCCCACACCGATAGACGAAGGGAGACACCTCAATCTCGGAGGGTGTGCCGAGAGCCTGCCTCATGAGCGACGCGATGCGCTCGGAATTGCGACGGGAATGCGAGACCTCGTCCACAGCATAATCCGCGCGGGCATGCACCTTGAGACGAACACGACCGTCGACGTCCTTGCGTCGGGCTCCTTACAGTTCCGACGAGTCGGACTTCCTTTCCAACCGATTTTGAAACGCCGGTGTCTCTATTCAAAGTTGTTTCCTCAACCGAAATCGCCGGACTTCTCCTGCGATTCAGGCAGAGCGCGAGGACTGCCGCACGGCAGGCACGTCATATGGCGACGAGTTTCCTCGCTTCTTGTTAGGACAGGAAAAAATATAGTAGTAGTGCGTCGTACACGCGTGAGAGTGTAGATCGCGTGCGGAAGGCGTTTGTCTCGCAAGCTCCTTTTAACGTGTTGCTAAGCTACTGGCCTCGACAGTCACGGCCAAGCGGCGCTGGGAGGTTACGTCAGCAACAAGAAAACTGCGAGTATCGCGAAGGTGGTCCCGCGGCGCTCATCGTCGATCCAGGGCTACGCGGGAAAGTGACCTCTGCTGACGCAGGGGGCATTCAGTGCGCATACGATATACAACAAACGCGGTAGATGGCAACCAGCAAACGATGAATGAATGAATGTTTAAGCAGTCATGTGTGAGAGAGTGGAGCAAAAGGCGGCATAAGACACCTGACGAGGCTCCATCCCCCTTTGCAGTCGCGGCACACAATACTATTAGTGAATGATGCACTCGAATGAATACATTACCTCCATGTACTCGGCCGTAAGAATATACAAAGCAGTACAAATTTAACATGAAATGAACATGAAATGGTATGGTTGAATGATCGCGCAATGGGACCGCCTCCCCAACTTTGACGAGAGGACGGCGTCCGTTCCTTGAACGGAGTGCTATAGACCTTTCCAATGTTTACAAAATCACAGTCCAGTGTGCGATCTTCACAGCCCAGCACGTGCGTGTTCGTCGCTTCGGAAAGCGAGCAAAGCACGCGCCATACGCACGAACGCTCAAAATGGCACCGGCCACAAGCTCGTTTTTGGAAAGGTCTATAGCCTGCTCCCCTTCAGCGAAGTATTAGCCCCGTGCACGACCGAAAGCGTCGCTGTGGTCGGCCTTCCACGATTGGCCGAACGCTGACTATGACGTCGGAAAGGGGATCTTCATCGACGGAAATAAGAGGAATGAAAGAGCTTTAATTTTGACGGTGTTGGCAGTGTTCCTTTGAGAGCGCAATGATTTCAAGCTTCCACCATGCTAATAACAAACACCACAGAAATTGTTGTTTGCAAGGTAATGACGTCACGAGGGGGAACCACAGGAGGGCGCCACCAAAACATCTCGCCGTTAATACCAATGCTTTGGCTTCCACAAATTTGTGAAAAACGGCGAGAGGGTGGGGCGTGTGGCTTCGAGGGCACGCTGCCCAACACAGTTAACGCGGACACGACATCGGCGTTTCTTTCAGGTGTCACAACAGTTTATAGTGTCTGTCCAACACCAACTTATGCCACCTAATTCAGTTCTCCTCCTTTGGACATCACCGTAGGAGCAGCAATTTTCCCTTTCAGTTGAGGGGAAAAAAATCACGCGTTCGTGGTAACTCGGTAGAATGACGAGCATGTTGGTTGAGTTGAGGAACATTGAAAGAATAAGACAAAAGTGGAACGAGGGGCGACGTCCCATTTATGTCTTTAGAGACACAGCGATCTGTGTCTATAGTCAGTACAACAAAGCCACCGATCGATGTGGATTTATTGTACTGTTGCTATGAAAGAAAATGTACGTCGTACCTTGTCCCACCAGTGTCTTAAGGTGTATTCACACGGTGGACTTGCCCCCAGGCAAGTTCCTAAGAAATCGGTGACGTCCCATTTCCTGCCGTTTGAAATCCGCCATGTTCCAGGGAGTAAAAACATGCAAAACTCAAGAGCTGGTCCGCGGACCAGAGGAACGTGCTCGGGGTCGAGTACCCTGACCTGTGAAATGCTTTGAGTCAACTGGCAAAACGTCATAAAATAAGTCCGCGGACCTGCCGTACCACGGTTATCGAAATTTGAAACCCATTTTATAGTCGCTTTTTCCAGGTTCACGGCGAGGTCCATTCCAAGTCCGCGGACTTGGCCAACTCGGAAGGAACCAATTGCGCCGAACTGTTCGCGCAACTTCTGCACTAGCCGTCCTTTTTTTATTTTTTATACGAATTATTTTTAGCGTTCGGTGATATGGTTCTTACTTGGCTGTGTCTTATGTAACGGTTGAGACTATAGTCAATTGCAAGCACGTGCAGCAGGAGCGTGAACATGGCTTTGGCAAGACATGGCGGCGGCCAGTCGGCTTGCTTGCAATCGTCTAGTGACACTAAATAAGCTACCCTTAAAGCGGGCTTCACATGCAGGATTTTGGCCCTAGAGCGGCGCGAGTTTTGCCGTCGCGGCGCTCTGGCCAGCACCAGTGATTGAGCGGCACGAGCGCCGCGACGGCAGAAATCGCGCCGCTCTAGGGCCAAAATCGCTGCATGTGAACCAGGCTTAAGAGTAGCGACACTTACCCATCTTGTGGCTTAAAATTCTGATTGCCAGTTATCTGAAATCACAGGAAACGCTTTTCCGTCCTCCACAAATGTTTAAACATTTCGCGACAGAGCAAAGCAGTATTACATGAGCTTCCTAACACCGAGCCTAATGCTGAGGAAGTCCCACTTTTGAATCATGATGATCTGCAGTTGCGTCTGCTCTACACAAGCACCAAGATGGCGGCGCCCACAACAATGTCGTGGAACGGAGTGCCGATACTCTAAGCGTAGCTCATTTAGGGGCTATTAAGCTGAGACTGCAGCCAATGCCACATGCACGGGAGCTCGAGGTCGCTGCGTTGAAGCGTTCTTCCGCAGAACGAGCGCTCGCGCTAGAAATGCACGTCTCAAAGCTAGGAGCGGGGGCTAACTCACTCATGTAGCTTTGGCTTAAAGGGCGAAGAGAGTATAGGGAGTATTCACTGGCGGCCATAGCTGTGTGCGCGAATGCTGAGCGCGTGCTGACGGCGAGCTTCCACAGTTCTTTTGCAACGTGCATTCCGCACCATCAAGAGTGTCCGGTCTTAGCAGCCTATTGATATGAGCTCGTTCTGAGCTTGCGCACTAGACAGCACCCACAAATATGGCGTCCAGTGAATACTCCCTATAGGGAGTATTCACTGGACGCCATATTTGTGGGTGCTGTTTAGAGCGCATGCTCAGAGCGAGCTCACATCAATAGGCTGCTAAGACCGGCACTCTCGATGGTGCGGAATGCACGTTGCAAAAGAGCCGTGGAAGCTCGCCATCAGCACGCGCTCAGCATTCGCGCACACAGCTATGGCCGCCAGTGAATACTCCCTATAGTTGACACCTCATTGAACCGGATGTGTTTCTATGTTTTTTGTGTAATTAGTGTCTACGTTGTTTTAACTTTCGCAAAATAGTACATAGAATCACTTCGTAACTTTAATAACTGAAGAAACTTGCCTTAGCTTTACTTTCAAAATAATGGCAATCGGCAAAAAACAAAAACGAGAAATATGAGTTTTGATCATTCCCTCAACTCGGAGCTATAGACCTTTCCAAAAACGAGCTTGTGGCCGGTGCCATTTTGAGCGTTCGTGCGTATGGCGCGTGCTTTGCTCGCTTTCCGAAGCGACGAACACGCACGTGCTGGGCTGTGAAGATCGCACGCTGGACTGTGATTTTGTAAACATTGGAAAGGTCTATACTTCGTTTCAGCTTCCGTCCGAGCGCAGCCAAAGCTACGTGTGGCCGGAGCCAATCAGACGCCGGCAATAGGTCACGCGATCTCGCCTGCACCTTTGTATCACTCCGCTGCGCCGCTGGTCGTCCGCGCCGCCCGCCCTCACCGAGTATTTCGTCTGCTACGGGGACGGTGTAGGACCTACACCGTGGCTACGGGTGTGTCAACGGTATCGTCTGCTCCAGGTTTAAAAAAAATGCCCCTTCACGTTCTGAAATTTAGTCACAGGGGATGTCAGTACGTAGGCTGGCCGCTGCCGTCTGTGTCCGAGCTTTCCACCTGTTCGGCATAGTTTCGAGATGTAAGTACAGGTTGCAAGGTGCCCGATGACCCGGCCGTTGGTGTTTCCTTGTATTGTCTGTATACCAAGGCTCGAGGCGCAGTCCTTTTCACCAGCTTCTCGGCGTTCAATGTGATCGGCAGGTAAAGGGGTGCCCTGGCTGAGTTCGCCGCGTATCAGTGAATTGTAGTGGCCCCGGCGCTTTTCTTGTTTACAACGCATTCGCGGTACGACGCGGCCGGAGTCTCCTGCAGAATTTGAAAACAGACATTCATCACGACCTCTTGCGCCTGACGCCCAAACGTGACTTTGCGAAAGGACGTTTTGAAGCGACTCGGTGAGGAAAGCAGCGAAGCACATTATTCGGCCATTACGGGAACGAAATCACACAGAAAAACTAAGCGCTGCAGCCGTGTTGCCAGCGGATGTACGTGCTTTCACGAAACCACATGCATTTACATATATTAATAAAAATATAAACTTCAGATGTTTAATTCCTTTAGTTGCAAATAATTCTCAGCAGTACATATCTGCAATATTGTGCAATGTTTACGCACAAAACAGTTATTTGAAAAAAAAAAAAAAAACTTTTGTGGACTACTTTGTGGTGCGTAGGAATGCTCTTCTCGAAGTTGCGAACCGTCCCTCAGCCTTTGGCTGCGCTCGGACGGAAGCTGAAACGAAGTATAGAACAAGCGGCCCCGTGGCCTGGTGTCCATCCGATGCTGCCTACGTCAAGCATAGTCACGCGCTGGGGTTGGCAACACTGATTTCTATTGTAGTTGGCTGGATCGCGGATCGGGAGCCCGTCGGTGTCGCCACCGGCGGCCATTGCTTGACACCAGGCAATACACGCGAGTCTATGGGAGAAATGCACAAAAGTAAGAATATTGAAGCATGTACGCTGTGCTCGGAGGTGAGTATTTTATGGTGTGCTGCGAGCCTTATGTCGGGTGTTTGGAGATCGAATCGGTATTTGTCAAACGTTAGAACGCCGATTAAAAAAATCAAACGTACCGGAGCACCTTCGACTGAGCTGGCAAGCTTGCTCTCGTAGAGGAGTAAACAAAGGAACTCGCCATCAATGAGACCCTCCTCGGGGAAGCCCAGAAGTTGATGAATGACAAAGAAGTTCCATCTCGACAGCGGCTTTCCGGGAGTGAGCGAATTCCGCGTAGCAAAGTCTTCGAGCTTGTCGTCTGCTAAACCCAACTCAACGAAACCGCCACCGACTCCGCGGTAACTCTAGGTAACTCTCGCTTCATTGAGCTGCACTACATTTTTCGCCCAGAGGAGTCACTCTCGACCACAAAATATTTATTTATAAGAACTGCGAGGGCTTTCAGTTTTAATGTTTGTACGCAAGGTGACGGGCTTATCGAAAAGCAGCCAAAAAGTTTCAGTGCCGACAACAGCTTAGAAACGGGGAAACGGCACTTTTTCTCGTTTGTCCCATAGAGTTCCACGCGATTGGTGGTGTCAATCAATGGCGGCCGGTGGCGACACTCGGCCCCAGCTGCCCAGGTCCGCGATCCAGCCTACTACAATAGAGATCAGTGGTTGGCAAAGTAGAAAACGCGTGCTGAGCTCCAGGTATGGTTAGAGTTCCGCTATTCTCATCCCCGCAGTAGTTGGACACGAGCTACTTACTACCCGAGTGTTGTCCGCCGAGGCATTGCATTGTTACGAGTCGAAGTCGAGTGCTCACGCTGTTCTCGTGTACAATCCATGAGCCGCGCTCGACTGTCGTCAGACGGGTGGTTTCGATTACGTCATCGAGCTTCGCGAAGGCAAGACTGAAGTAAAAAGTCTCTTTTGATCCTCGCAATTGCATCGCAACCAAGAAGCTCCTGAATCAGTGGCGGTCCGTGCGGGTATATTTGTTCCAGACTAGAACCAGTACGCCTCTGTAAAGTCATGAACATTCCAACCCGATATCGTTTCATGACCCATTTAAAAAACGACGATGTTTTACGGTCTCCTTCATTGCAAAATGCAAATAGTTCTTATCATTTCAAAACAGGAACCCACCTCGCTCAAACCAAACACTTACATTCAATACAGAAAGCAAAAGTAGTTCTCTAAAACCCCCAAGCGATATCATTACACAATAACACATATGTATGCACGCCTATAGATATAACAACGAGTGCCAATACCACAACTCGGATTCGTGGGGTCATTCTTGACTTTCCATATGAAAGAATGAAACGTAAAATACACATTTTATTTCGGAAAAAAGTTCGATGCGCTTAGATTTCTTTTCCTATGTCGATTTACCAGATTATTTATCTCGCCTTCTTGAAGGGATTTTTACGTTGATTTAACTCAATTATAAATTAAACATGAAAATGCTAACTGGAAAAAACAATTGCAATGTGTTCAAGAATATAATGCTGTGAAACCTTTATAGATAGATAATATCTGTTCCTAAACATGTGTAGCGCTTGCGGAGCTTTAAGCCGGGTTAACACTGCTTATGCATCATACAAAAGGCAGTCTGCATACATATTCGAACGCGAGTCACCGCGAGATCCCTGCTTCGAATGCCGCATGGCAATGAGATCAAGGAGAAAACGTGGCACGCGGCATTCGAACCAGAGATATTGTGGTGAGTCGTGCTTGTGGACTGTCGTTTGTATGACGTATGAACAGTGTGACCCCGGCTTTAGAATTTAGGCGGAATGGAAAACATATATGCTATTTATTCTCGAATAGTCAAAGTGGTAATCACTTCCACACTTCTACATGTAAGACCGAATAAAAATGACCCTCGTTTAATTTTCAGATGTTGTCCGCCACTATGCTTCCAAGATTACCAATGACATCAAAACTTTGGTCGCCAAGCTTTTGGTAATTTTGTTTTAACGCATCTGCGCAGAATCTCCATCTGGAGGCTAAGTATTCGTCTCCATTTTTTTTTCTAGTGTTGTGTTTCGGGTACCCAAGCGAGCCTGATGTGGTTTTACATTCGGGCCTATTGGTGCGTACGATGTGTGTGTTGAAGGCGTGTCAATACAGGATGCTGTCGTGTCAGCCACAATAAATCCCAACTCCGTTGCGCTGTTGTGCCGTAAGTGAAGATAATTTCATGAGTTAGTGCCGTGTTTCCTAAATTTCTTGAGCCCCTTCCCGTCAGTTATTCCACCAAACACGCTGCTAAATGCGTTTACGATTCAATTTTAAGGCTTTCTATTTTCCGAGGCCACGCTTATGAGTGTACATGCTTTTCCCAGCTTTGTCGTCTTGATGGAGCGTGACTCCGGTGCAAAACGTGGCTGACATTTACTAGCGTTAGTAGCTCCACTCGGCATATACTTCGCATTTCCGCAAAACATGACTTGCCCGAGCAAACAAAATGCCGAAATATGCTCAGCGTCTTCATGGCCAGGTTCAACGCCGGCGGAGCTGCGCAAGGCTATAACATATGCTATCGATCGGCAGCCTTGTTTCGCCCATGGGTCAACGGGTTCCATCGATTGAGAGAGAGCGTGAACACTCGTAAACGTAAAACAAGGAGTCGGAACATGGTTTTTGGGTTACTCACGCTATAAGGATCCTCATATTATCGGTAGACTAGATTTATGTACGTGCCCGGGGAAGCACAGACTTGTTGCGCCCTACGCATACCGTACTCCTTCTTAGCAGCTTGACCATTTTGTTCCCTTTTTCTTCTCTAGCCTGAAGATGTGTCGCTTTTTTATTTTTTTAAACTGCGTCTTACTTTTTTTTTTTAACATTATAGATAAATATATGAGGGCAAATAAGACTGCGCGGTTCACGCGAATCAATCAGCGTTCAATGAACTCGCCTGTCAGGTAAGGCCCATACCGGCAATAGCGCCGCTTCATTTCTTCGCTGAGGCCAGAGTTGGCATTGCATTTGTTTCGGTACTGGTCGTATTGGAGGCACCGCAGTCGTAGAAATTCTTCCGCGAGTAAAATTAGAAAGAACTCCGCTTCGTCGCTGGGGTCCTTCATCTTTGTCCCATTCGCTGGCAGATTGGTCAGACGCTGGCAACATGCAAAGTGAGCGTCACGTGCGCTGCGTGATCGCTCTTTCTTCGCTTGGAGTGCAGCGAAAGCTACGGCCGCATTGTCACAACTTTGAGAGGTGCTGATCTTGTTTGGGAGCACGTGCAGCGAAAGCAACAACGGAAGCTATACGAGCTCGAACTCGCAGTCCTCACTTCGGTCCACGGTATCCATGGGATTTAGCGCCAGGTTCGCGAACTTACCGCGGACCTGCGGACTTGTTCGTAATGACGTCAAGGTCACGTGATACGCACATTTTCCTGGTCCGCAGACCTGATTAATTTCTCCGGTTTGTCCGCCGTGTGAATACACCTTAATTTTTTGGATGTTACTCATGATAACTGTGCCGCGCTATGGACTTTCTTTATGGGAGTATATCTACAAACTAAATATTTTACAGAGGTGCTCGCTCGTTACCTTTAGTAGGGCAGCATCAAACTTGCGAGCTGGTGCACAGTCAGCATCTTGGACACATTGAACGTGCACAACCTGGTCTAGAAGAAGACCCTTAAAATAGTACGTTACTCTGCAAATAAGAAAGGCCAATCTCTTTGTTATGTCTTCAAGGCGCTCTAAACGTATAGCATTTTCAGCTCCTCTTTGACGTCACGCGTGACGTGGCGTCACATGACATCACGGTGTCCGTGACGTGACATCATAACGTCATGGTGTCGCCTGACATCAAGTGAGGCCACGTCACGTGACATAATGACGTGTGTGTCACGCGAGGCCGTCACGGTACGATTGTCGCCCCGCGACAGGATATCGTCATTGAGGCTACATCCCAGGCGCGGACACTTGAAAATACAGCTCGATATATAGCAGAAACAGCGCGCTCGTGGTTTATCAACGACGTCTAGGTAACTCTCAAAAGGTCTAAATGAGAGTATCTGCTTTGGAGAAGGAAGCGCTTCTATCGGCCGCGGTCTCTCCGAGCGGCACCAGCGAGCGAACTCAGTCGGGGCGCTTAAGACGCGGGTCAAGCGCCCTTCTCCGTTGTGTAACGTTCATTTCCGTCACCTCAAGGACCCCGGCATCACGCACCGCGTACCATTTTTACAAAATCCCGGGAGCGGACGACAAAACGCTCTCGGGTGCGACCTTCGATAATAAGCCGCTGGGGTGAAGAATGGCAGCGGTAAATTCCCGGGTTCATTACAGCGCTCCATAAGCCGCGTCGTACTTAGCGTACAACGCGGTCAAAGCTATACCGGCGCAAGAGCGTGACTTTATTTCGTTCCTCATTTGGACGAGAGCACGCGTGCAAATGAACCGCAAGAGCAAGTCATACGCTCGCGCCAGCAGCTTTGACAGAGTTCAACAAGAAGTTGTCGCGCTTTTGTCCTACGCCAACAGATGGTTTTAAACGGACGAGGGATAAGATTAAAAAAAACACGCCCTGATTTGGATAGTTTCGTATTGGCACATCTACGAATCTAGGTCGAGCATGGCTATGGACTGAGTGACGCACGTCCGCTTCACAGTCTGCAGTCTGAGGCGTGCTTCCTTCCTGTCACATGGGTCGTATGAAAATTGTACCAACACGTGTTCCAAGTATACATATATGTGTGAAGCAAACATGCCTTCGAACGTACCTGACGCGACTCCGGAGATAATACTGCCATCGTGTCTGCAGCAAACACGATGTATTTTGTTTGATGTATGAGCAGACTGCGGCGTTACGTCGCCTTCGAGTAATTCAAGCAGACGTATGATAAAAGCTACAAGCTATGCAGTACAATCAAATCTACACAAGGAGCGTGAGAGCGCTTACACTGCGCTGATGAAGCGCTAACCGAGCGCTATGTCACGCCCAAGTTGGTGCCACATGAGCGCTGCTTCCAGCGCTCATGCTCCGCTGTATGCGTGAACCGGCCTTTAGTTTAGCTGTCCCTGAAACATGGAGCAAATCGCTCCCTCACAGCGAACACAAAAGACACAACGTTCAATGCAAACTAACTCAAAGTATACAGTTTCTTTTTTTTTTTTTTTTTAAGACTTGCAGATTTGTTTAAAAGTAGCTGTGAAAGCTGCACTTATGCGGTTTGTGCAGGTGAGCTTTACAGCCAGGGGCACATTTTATAGGGGGATAATCGCAACGATTAGTCAGATAATTAAGTATAATTTGTTGATTAACTTTTTAATTAGTGAAATCAGACATATGGTCCCAATTAGAAACTTGCTAAGCATAATCGAAAATCACTAAATCAACTCTTCTTAGGAAGATATAAGACAGGGGCAGCATTTTACGGAGTTCTGAAAAGAACGCTCAGTTTAGACGCGTTTCTAGGTTTTGGTTTCTTATTGGAGCGCATCTTTGCGCCCGCGGTCCTGCTCCCAGGTAGTCGCTGGCTGTGCGAAGTCACCCCCTCGCCTCCCTCGTAGGACGGAGGGAAGTAGGGCGCACGTGCGTTGCGCGTCTCAAGCAGCAGTTTCTTATCGGGCGAAGAGATGCGCTCCGATAAGAAACCGAAACTTAGAAACGCGTCCATATGGAACGTTTTTACGGAACGCCATAAAATGCTGCCCCTGCTTTCTATCTTTCTAATACGAGTTGATTTAGAGGTTTGCGATGACGCTCAGCGAGTTTATAATTAGAACCATATGTCTATTTTCACTAATTAAAAAAAGGTAATTAACAAGTTTTACTCAATTAGCCAACTGATCCTTACGATTTGCCCCTTATACTATGTCTCCCCGGCCGTACAACTCCCCTGCACAAACCGTATAAGTGAAGCTTTCACGGCTACTTTAAAACAAATATGTTAACCTTAAAAAAAAAAAAGAACACCCTCCATAAATATTTACACACCAAACTCGACTTTCGCTCCGTGACGTTCTTTTGTCGTCTCTTGGCGGTTTTCATCTCGCTATCGCGCCGTGAGCGTGCTCGCGGGGATGTCGCAATCGCGTTTCGATTCCGTCCGCTCCAAACACGCAGAAGTGTCAGATGACTCGCCGCGGGAGGTACTTTGATGCATTCGGGTGCGGTAAACGCACGCGACACGAGTCTCGCGCTGGACGGCAGAACAAGATCGTTCCGATCACGACGGACCTCTCTTTACCCAGTTTCGGCGATAACGATACGACACACTATATATCCACGTCAAGAGGAAAACGGCATTGGGTCTCTCGAGGCTGCTCGTCCCCCAGCCAATATATCGACCCTTTCCGAAATTGTGAAATGATGCGTAAATTATGGGCCGCCGCCATTAGTGGGTCTCATCACTTCCGGCGTGAAGCCCGCGATCGGTTCCGAGTTCGCAAGCCTTGCCTTCTATGGTGGTATTACTCCAGCACGCGCTTGGTGCCTTCCGCCGTACTTTGACCGTGCGCTCACGCTCGAGGCACGTGAAACGACGAAGCGTCATCGAAGGCGCTTTGTCGCTGGACGCGGAACCCTGCCGTTGTCATCTTATCAGTGACTAAAGTCTCACCACTTGTGTGCACGACGAGGGAAATGAAAGGAACCGGTTCCTTTTGTAATGGGCGATAAGCTCCAGAGATGCGGCCAAATTACTTAAGTTTGTTAATTAAGTGACGTTAAAATTAGATCACTTAAAACGTTTGTAAAGACAAAACAAAAGTGTAGAATAAAAAATAAACACAAGAAAAATGGTTCCACGCGTTTTTTTTTTTCTCTCAATGAAATGAGTTAAACGGAGACGTTTATTGCACATAAATTGCAAACATGCTTTATCTCTTTGTAGGTCAAGATGTTTTCCCCAAAATATGTTTCCCAGTGGTCAGGCTTTGTTTCAAAAGGAATCGAATAAAGAAAGGTCCAACGCACAGTCTTCTTTCTCAATTGTCTAGCGGTAGCGCTTAAAGTTTACTTGGAAGCTGTTCGAGCTTAGAACCATCAGGTGGAAATATTGAAGGCAAAAAGTTGCCTCTTTCTTCCATTCGGTTTCACTTTGGTGCGTCTGCTTCCGTGACATTCTGGCGGTTTCCTATTTAGAACCGGAGGTACTTTATAAAACTTCTCTATTGGATGATCCTCTGAATTCAATTGTGAGATGGGCTAAAAGTCTGAATAGAAAGAAACACCACTCCTATAGGCCATACGCAAAAATAAAAGTGCCATCTCGTGTACTCATGACCAATTATCGAATTTCCACCCCGGAAAAATGGGAGTCGTAGAACTAAAATATGAACACGTGCTGCCATTCCAGTGCGAACTCTTCTCACGGTGTCTTCGATAAAGAGCGTTCGCTGATCTGGATGGCCCAGTTCACTACTTGAGTGACGAGTCTCGCGACCTCGTAGCTGACAATTCCTTTTCCAGAATTTCGCGGCCGTCTTTCTTTTCTTCGTTGAACCGAAACTAAACAACCCGTTGAGTGCACAAATACATTGCTTTAATATTATGAAAACCGAGATAAATGCAGATGCGCGTCGTCCACAGCTGGAAGATGTGAACACACACACACACACACACACACACACACACACACACACACACACACACACACACACACACACACACACACACACACACACACACACACACACACACACACACACACACACACACACACACACACACACACACACACACACACACACACACACACACACACACACACACGCACGCACGTACACACACACACGCGCGTATCACGCGCGCGGAGTGTCTAATTTTGAAGCTATAAATGGCCGTAGCCAACCGAAACACCGTGCGAATATAATGAGGCTTGTTCGCACTTTTGTGTCGGTTGCATCCGCAGTATCTAAAGCCCGGTTCACACAGTTGCGTTTGACTGCGTTTGACTGCGTTGCGGCTGCGAGACGCCAGGACATCCCTGCTGCTTATATCGCGTGCCAAGAAGATTCCTTGAATTGGATTCCACGCTTCATACGAAGCACAGATGTGCCGGTGACTCGCTTTCGGTTCTTGCCGCAATGAAATCAAACGCACTCAAACGCAAGTGTCTGAACCCGCCTCGTGGTCCGCAGCAACCGAAGCGACACCGACGACAAAGCCACCGGGACAAGTGTTCGCCGTACACAACGTGGCAAGCGATCTCGCGGAGCAGGAGGCTATGCTGGAGCACTCGCTGCACGAGCGCACGTGCAGCCGCCGAGGCTTCATCTAAAGCAAATAGCTCGCGCTTTTAGCATGCGCGATTGCTAAGGTGCTAAGGTGAAACCAAGCATAACATATTTGCTCGCGCTGCAGAACCCAGGATACTGGGTTCAATCCCCGCCCCTGCCCGTTTCGATCTGGATGAGCATCGTACCGGCGTGCGGTCGTGTATCACTATACTGCGTGATGCACGTTAAAGACCCCAGGCTAGCGGTTGTACTGCACTGGCTAAATTGCTTATCTACAGCTGGGAGACTCGTCGCCCTTGGAGGCCGACCAAGTTCTAGGCTGTATAAACATACAAACAACAAAATTTTTTTCATAACATATTTGTATCTGTCACTACCCTCTTTCTCTCTAACCCCACCTATATAGATTTCAGCGTTTTAGCGTTTGTTCAAGTTGTCTCGATTGCTCTTTTGTATATAAGTATCATTATCCCTTATGCAATACCCTTTTGGGTCTTCGACGAAAAGAAGAAATAATGATGATCAATGGCCCGCCAAGATGGAGGAAAAGCAAGATACGCGAGTCGCTTACGCGAGCCGCCGCGGCTGACCGAACGCTAAACGGCGGGAACAGTTTATGGGTTTCCGGTTTATTTATGCAGCGAGTCGACAAGAAGTTTCAAGACCGAAGAAAGCCTCAATTTCTTTTTAAAGGCTGTGTAGCAACACGTTCAAATCTTCCTCTCGGAGGAAGACGGGTAATACACGACGATGCTTCCGCCCAGAATTCCCTTTCAAAGAAAGACGCTATCGAGAGGAACGCACGGGCGGAACGTACAACTCCTTCCATATATTTTTCCATCGCTTATCACCCAGGCGGAAAATGTCGATTCACCGGGCTGCGGTGTCCGATATCGCGCAGAAAAGAGCTACAGCGCACGCCCAGAACGCGTTTTACACTCCGGTAGCTGAGAAAGATGGCAGGAGGCGATTCTTCGGAGGGAGGTCTATGTGCGACTCCAGCGAAATCGACGCCGCGTAGCGGCAACGCCGAGAAGCTCAAGAGAGCAGGCCATTTCGACTCTGTCGTCTGCTATCGCTGCTTGGTTCTCGTAGGCAGCATAGAAACAAACATCGTTTCCAGTAATTATTTGTATGCTTCCACCGTGTCATTCCTACGCACTGACTAGAAGAAGGTTTGTACCGTCGAAAAATTGCTTGGCTTTTATATGTAACACAAATTTTACGCTGCAGTGCAAGAAATTTCTGATGGACCGCGTGCTCAACGACGAAAACGACCTCCTTTCGTCCGCCATTTTGCCTGACCAGCGCGCCCCCTATAGACCTTTCCAGCGGCAGTCTCAAACGAAGCGCCCGGGCGGAAATGCTGAGTCACTGAGCTGTGGACGCATGCGTAGCATCCGATATACCACACAACAGATCAACAGCGCATGCTCAGAAGGCGTTCCACAGCCCAGCAGACAAAGATGGCAGCGCGCAGAAGGCAATTTTCGCAAAGGTCTATAGAAGGCGCCTGGTCAGGCAAAATGTCTGCTGTGCTTTTTGCTACTGGTTTGTCTGCTGGGCTGTGGGGCGCTTTCTGAGCATGCGCTGTTCATCTGTTTTGCGGTATATCAAACTCTGCGCACGCGTCCACAGCTCAGTGACTCAGCAGTTTTTTTCCCGGGTGATAAGCGATGCTATACACCATTCCAATATTTACAAGTCCTTAGCCCAGCGTGCGATTTCCTCAGCTCAGCACAAGCATGCTCGTCGCTTGGAGCAAATCACGCGCCATACGCACGAACACTGAAAATGGAACCGGCCAGGAGCCCTTGTTTTGGAAAGGTCCATGCAGAAAGAATAAAGCCTGGTTCAGACAGTTGCGTTTGACTGCGTTTGACTGCGTTGCGGCTGCGAGAAACCAGGACATCCCTGGTGCTTCTATCGCGTGCCAAGATGATTCCTTGAATTGGATTCCACGCTTCATACGAAGCACAGATGTGCCGGTGACACGCTTTCGGTTCTCGACGCAACGCAGTCAACCGCACTCAAACGCAGGTGTCTAAACCGGCCTTAAGTGTTCCCAAACCCGCCTTTGGCACATCTCGACGCGAGGAGGAGCACGCCAAGCAAAGGACAACATCAAGAGTTC
Organism: Ixodes persulcatus; assembly: GCA_013358835.2. Classification (NCBI taxonomy): domain Eukaryota; kingdom Metazoa; phylum Arthropoda; class Arachnida; order Ixodida; family Ixodidae; genus Ixodes; species Ixodes persulcatus. The sequence continues at coordinate 785,331 of JABSTQ010010281.1, forward strand.
GCAAAGAACTCGCAATGACGAGTAAGTACAGTCAAGCGCACTCTGTCATTGGTTGAGATCGGCGGAAACAAAAAGCACGTGGGTGCATTTGGAGTTTAAAGAAACGCACGAGGTGCACAAGGAGCAGACCAACTTCCAACTGTATAGCTAGGGGAAAAAAAGATTCCGTCTGTCTATGCGTGAGCACTCGTGTCTGATCTCCTACAGACCTCGCGACCGTTTTACGAGAAGCAAAAGTTTTCTCAAGTTTTCTGGCGATGGCCAGTTTTCTAGCCGGATTCTGTCGTAAATTTATCGCACCAACAGTGTCACTATTTCTCTCGAATGATTTCACTTGGGCTTGCTGAACTGATACTTACCTATTTATAATTATATTCATCACGTAGCTTTTTTCCAGAAAACATACATTCGATACAAAGGTAAAGAAAATCGGTGGCCGAGTGTGTGGGCGCACCGCAGCGAGGAGGACGCGGAGAGAAAGCTCCCGCTGCAGAATCCAGGGAACCCGGGTTCGATCTACTGGTCCGATGCCCACCCTTGCCTCTGCCTGTTTCTCCTGCCCGCCGCGTATATAAGCACCGTACCGTCGTGCGGTTGTGTTGCGTGACACACGTTAAAGACCCCAGACTAATATCAGCACTCATCAATTTTTTTTTTTAAATGTGGAACGGAAACACCAGACATTCACAGGGGCTGACTAACTTGCAGCCGTCTAAACCTATACACAAACCAATTATCGATAAAAATGTCGAGATTTTGTCCTTTTTCTTTTTCAACGCTTCAGAAGCAGCTGCCGTGAACGAGGAGGGCGCATAACAATTACGATTCTGCACGTAGCCGTCGCGAATTTCCTAAAGAAGAGAAAAAAAAGTCATAGTACAAACAACAACAACCGTCGTAAAAAAGAGAAGACACAGATAGCTAACAATGACGACGCACAAACAATATGGACGAAACACAAACAAAAACAACGACTATAGACAAACGTACAAAAAATAGATCAACAAACGGTGACGACAAAGAAGCCGACGAGTTAAGATACATCCTCGTCGACTGTGTCTACGAGTCCAACCCACCGGAGGACAACATTGCTCGGTCACCATGTACGCATCAGTGGCGCTCGACGAGTTGCACTTTGTCGACGAACTCCCTCGGAGCGTTTCGAAGTATTCAACTTGAGCATTTTGTTTCTACTTTGTTCTCCTTTTTCCTCTCTTTTTATACTTCCTTCTTTTTCTAAACTTTCCACAGTCTTACAGAGACTCCCGTAAGACTGTGGAAGCTGGTCCGCTTTTGGTTTTGCGTTGTCGCCGCTGACACTTTGGGCATTCCTAAAACTTCGGGGACGTCGAGCGAAGTGAGAACTCCCGTGTTCACTCGAGCGCACCCAAAAGGAAATCGTCGCGTCGGTTCCTTCGCGTACCATGTCGCGCTCACGCACCCATGTCAAAAAAAAAAAAGATAAATAAAAAAAAATAAACGAGTATTACAAGGCGGAGAGTTTTAAGCGTGCGAGCGAGATATATTCGAAGATACTGCATCGAAACTCTGGCGCCTTTTTTTTTTTATTGTCGAAATGTCAACCATGTTCTGGCCACACCACGGAGACAGCAATTCTTTGCTCGAAAAAGACACCAAAAACAGTATTAAAATGAATAAAGCTAATGTCGTTACGTCGCTATGCACGTAAACGGCGTGCGTGCGAGCCCTGTCGAACCGAATTTCCCCTTCTCTCCCGGCCTACATTCAACTCTTGCGGGGAACGGGGAGGGGCAACCAAAAACGGCCAGGTCGCGTCGACGACGCCAAGTGGCAGAGCTCGTAACCACGCCAGCCCCCAAGCAGCCTTGCCCGTGCTGGACCAAGTGACGTCACGTCTGTAACGTCAATTGGTCCGCTCCCGTGACGAATCGTGCTCTTCGATGGCTGGTCTTCGAGCGCTCGCTGGGATCGGTCTCTTGGAACGAAAACTATGTCCATCCGTTCAACATGCAAGCGTGCGATTGTCATTAACAGATTTAGTTGATCAGTGTTTAACTTATTTCTGAACGTGAGAAGTACATATATATTTTAGTGTCGATACAGTATATGTCTAAACTATCGGTTCCGCAGAGTTTGATTACGGTTTTTATAGAATTAATTGTAATCTAATGTTGCGCTAACAATATTCCTCCAGTCTTCATTCGTAAAAAAATCGTCCTTCCGAGAAAGAAAAAGAAACACACAAAAAACGGACATCTTACGTTCACAACAAAGAAACTTAAACTATGCTTACTTTTTTTTTTCCTGAAACAGAGCAACCAACGACTGTGGCCCGATATATTCAGCATATAGTTCATGGCAGTTCACAAAATATAGTTGGCACTGTAGTCGGTAAAGGGCTGAAAATTGAGTAGAAACTTTGCCTCCAGCACGTGATCGTTGCATTTTTGTTAAAGCTGCACGGTTGTTTTGAAGTAAGTTATTATAAAAACCATGGTGTTTTGTCTGACATTATTGAGGGGCTCTGTTCGACAAGATAAGTACGAAACTCTGTCTCCAATAGCAGTGATTTAAAGTAATGGCATTGGCATAGTGCCCAACAGCGTAAGAAACGTATAGGACGTTTTTTTTACGCTGTCTTATGCCTTCTTTGCTGTGCGTGACTATGGATGCACAGCTTGCAAACAAGATCCCACGATTTCTAGAGATTATTCGTAGTTAGCCCCAACCCAAAACACAACCTCCAAGTTCTTGCGTCTTTATATTTTTTTTTTTCTCGCAAGAGTTGTTTTGCGACGTTCACGGCGATAAGCGGTGTGTAACATAAATATAGGTATAGATAGTTTATTTAGTGCCTGCCGATATATGTGGTCGTGCCGCCCAAATATAAGGTGTGACGTATGGTGGTAGTGCATTGCTAAGGCGGGAGACACAATCATGTCGGAACCTCCGTGTGTGTGTCGCACGACGCCTCGAAATTTAAGGCCGATCGACAATCTTTCAGATGGGTCGTACGACGCGTCGGACAACGCTGTCTCACCTCTGTGTACAGACAAACTTCATTTCTAAACTAAAAAAATGTATGCGTAAAAAAAAAAAAAACCTAAAAAACCCGGCTGTTTAAAAATATTATAAATGCGCGCCATGAGCGTCACTGATTTATCCGAAAAAGTAAAGTACACAATAGAGAAAAAGGCACCTACACAATGCAACGAGCGCTCAACGCATTCGACAATAACGAGACCAGCAAAAACAACGACAAACCAACGGCAGTACCAACACCAATACCAACCCTCCAAAAAAGAAAAGAAAAACAACAAAAAAACAAGGAAGTAACACGGCCGGCAAATTTCTAATCCAGAGTATACAAGCACGAGGGCGAAAGATGGGTCGCTCTGCTCGGCGCGAATCTCCGGTCAGACCAACGTCACCCAGTAACGACCCGAGCGACGTCTCCGAAGAACTATGCCAGAAGACCTCCCCCACCTCGAAAAGCCAGACGTCTCGTCTTTTCTTATATTTTTTAAAATTTTATTTTAAAGGTAGAGGCGCTTTCTTGCAGACCGCTCGTCAAGTGAACGGCGTCGCTGCGCAGAGAACCTTGATCGCGCTCGCTTACGAGGCGATTTGGGTCGAACGTTCTTGACTGGCGGTTAAGTAGCCACGACGACGGCGTCAAAGAACTTGGAACCTTTTTGCGGGTATGCAGCTTTGCTCGGGCTTCGGAAGTGGTGCGAAAGAAATAGACCTTTCTCGCTATCGGCCTTGCTACGCCTTCGTCATTAGGGAGACTTAGGGGAATCGTTTTCGCGCTTGCACGACGGCATATCGTGAACTGTTTGAGGGCAGGAGGATCGAGACAATGGAAAGATGCAGTAAAATGGTCATATTCGCTACCGCAACGCCGTCATTTGACTTCTGTTCAGGCCGAAATTTCCTTCCGCGAAATGATATTTAATGTGTCGTACTACGAAATATATATTTTTTTTTTTAATTCGGTAGCACTTTTTAAGGTCGTCATTCCCCCCCCCCCCCCTTTCCCTCTCCACCCAATTTTGAAATATTCCGGTCGTCACATCGAAACCCATTCGCATGCGCAGAAGAGTGAAGTACACGTTGCGTCCTCCTCTCCTTATAGCGCGCATGCGCGGGTAGCGGGGCGAGGCGCTCGCTGGAAGTTCCGCAGTCCTCTTCACAATGCCTCGCAAGAGGAAAGGGCTGATCGAAGAGGAGAAGGCTGAGTAGAGGCGGCGATGTACAGAACATGGTCGTGCTCGACGTGCCAAAAAGACGCCGGAACATAGCCCTTAATCTGCCTCATTGTAAACTACTTCATAAAATTTCTTTGTATGAGGCGAATCGCAGCGTCATGCAGTGGGTCGGGGCATACTGACCTAACCGAGTGCAGTACGTAGAAATAAACGGCACGTGTCCGACATTAGCCGGGGCACCCCCGGGTGTCCCCAGGGGTAAGTCCATGGACCAGAATTATTTTTAATTTACATGAATAATATCGCGGCAGAAGTAAATCCGGATGTTACAGTACGGTTATATGCGGATGATCGTTTAATATATCCAAAAGCATAAATGAAACTGATCAACGCAAGTTAAGTACGTCTCTTAGCTCTATTCAAGATTAGTGTTCAAGATGGTAGACGGAAATAAATTTCAAGAAAACTGTGTTTGCTAGAGAGACTAACACAACTAAAAATTATATTGTTTTTCCTTATGAGTTTGGTGGTTGTTCATTAATTGGGATCGACAGCTTTAAATACTTGGGGTTAACAATCTCGGGTCGGGTTGGGCTAAATATATTCATAAACGTACAGCTATACAAAAAAAAAATTGTGTTGCTTGTATGTTTATACAGCGAAACATTTAGCCAGTGCCGTACAACCGCTAACCTAGGATCTTTAACGTGCATCACGCAGTAGCGATTACAAAAACGCGTGCCGGTACGCAACTCATCCTAATCTAAACGGGCAGGTGGCGGGGATCAAACCCAGGAGGTTCTGCAGCGCAAGCTTTCACCCACGCTCCAAGCTGAGACGCGTACAGCTATGAGAAAACGGTGTTTTTTAAGACGAAACCTTAAGAGTGCTCCACTTTGGCGAAGGTAATGGCTTACAAAACCTATATTAGGCCAAAATTGGAGTATGTTGAGATATCAGGACCATAATAATAATAATAAGAAAAAAACTCATATTGATCAACTCGAAAATATTCAAAGAAAAGCGGCGAAGTTTAATTTCTCGAAATATAAGCGATTTGACACAGTTCGAGATATGTTGAAAACACTAGGTCTTTATTCTTGAGCTACTCTCGCCTCTTCGAAAAATAGCCCGACTAAAATATATGTTTATGGTTTCTAATCACTTATACAATATTGACGGACATTCTAAATTAAAACCACGCGCTTCGAGGGAAATAAGAAACGTCAATAAACCTCAATTAAAACTTCCAAAATGTAACAACGACGTCTTTAAATACTCGTTTTTTTCCAAGAACTATCAGCGACTGGACTAATCTGCCACATAAGATTGCACTCGCTTACTCTACAGATGATTTTGAAGAACCTATTTTGAAGCTATTTTAGTCCGTCTTTTATTTGCCGTAACAGGGAGCCTTAATTGCTTAGACGTTTTGCCATAAGTTGTTTTTGCCATAGGTTGTGATAAGAGTTATTTTTGCTATAAGTGGCGATAACATGTGCAAAATATTTAAAATTTTGTTTTGTTTTTTGCGTGCTTAGTTTGAGATGCATGCGTGTACTTAATATTGCCTACCCCGTTCAACTGTTCATACTAATGTTTACTGAAACGTTGTCGTGGAGCGACCGTGTTGCATTGCTGATCATATGTTTTGTATATTTATGCTACCTTTTATTTCCCACACCTATTAAAGACCCTCAAAAAGAGGGTAAACTGTATTTCTACATAATTATAAAAAAAATAAATAGAAGACAAGTAGTATTATATATGGTACCTGGAGCGCGTCCCAGACAGGTGTGCTTAGCGTCCCCCACCCATAAAAGTCAAAAGTAATCCCGAAGTGGCACCAAACGACGTCTCAGAAGCCGAAGTAGTGTCATGCTTGTTGGACGTCGCGATCCTGGCAGTTGATCGTAGAAATACTTGCGAAAAAGCCCGAGCGAACCCGCAAGTGCCGCTGTGTTTGCGGCGTCCCACCTCCTGACTGCTGAAGCTTTAGTGGACCGTCAAATTGGAGAGCGAGCTGCAGCAGCACAGGCCTTCCTGCAGGGAGGATCGCGACCGGTGACAGCGTCACACTTGTATGAAAGTCACAAGGCGGAAATCCAAGGACCACTTTTTTAGACGCGGTAAACACAACAGTCGTATAGACGCGTGCTGCCGGGAACCGTGGTATTACGAAGTTGCGGCGTATACGGAGCGAAAGTTCGTCTGCTTCTTTTGTAGGGGTTGTGGTGACGTCAGAACGCCGGGCTCTGATTGGCTCCGATGGGAAGAATAGTGGGTAGACTGCAAGGCAGCTAGCTTTGAGGTCTACCCACTATCCTACAATCAGGGCCAATCAGAGCTCGGCGTTGTTCTGACGTCACCACAACCCCTGCAAAAGAAGCAGACGAACTTGCGCTTCGTATAGCCTGCGGCAAAGCGCCACAAAAACACAGCCCTGTTTTTTTTAAATAAAATAAACGAATAAATAAATAAATATATTTTTACTTACATGTTTATGTTTGGTCTCTGTTTACATTTCATCGTCGGGGCACGGCCCCGCCGATTACGACCGGGTTTGTTTCCCCGCTGTTACGATTATTATTATTTCCGATTACAAAACAGCCGTCGTTGGGCGCACGGGGAGGGTCGCAGTAGGTTGACCCGAGAGCTGCGCAGTACATAAAGAGAACGCATAAGTTATAAAAAAAATATATGAACGAAGTAGAAACGGACGTTTTCGGTCGACACTTCCGCTGCACGGTTGGAAAAACCCGTTTGCGAAACAATGGCCATCAAAGTCCCCCTGACGGGTCTGCTTGTCTTGAGTTTCAAAAGAGAGAGAGAGAGAGAGAGAGAAAAAAAGAAAACGCGTGGAAACCGGCAAACGTGGTTATTGGACGTAAATGCGTAACGGCGGGGTCACTCGATCGCGCACCTTGCAGAAAAAAAAAAAAAGAAAAAAGAAAAAGAAAAAGAGGTATCTTGTTTGTTTGCTTGTTTTTTCTTTCTCGGGCTTGGCTCGAGAAAACGAGTGATCGAAAGTTTACGGTTCGAAGAGTTTGCCAGCATAGCGAAGTGCGAAACGTGAAAGGTTATATACAGCGATAGCGTTTATTATTGAGGTGTGAGCGTGGGTCGCGCCGACAGTTGGGACCAGAAGAAATTCCGACCAATGTCAGCCAAATGTATAAAAAAAACAACAAAAAAACAAACAAACGTGTGTCACAGTTTTTTTTAGCGAGCCTAAAAAGTCAAGCTACCTGTATGGACCTCTTGCTAGCAGGTAGTTATTCTGCTCTAACTTGATCTTTCCGTCACAAAAGAACCAATTTAGCTAACGCAGTACGACTGCTAACCTCGGATCTTCAAGTGCAGTTACCCCATAGATCACAAGGACGCCGCCATCTTGAAATATCGTCACTTCTAGTATGGGCAAAAACATTGTTTTTGCCGTCGCCATGCAAATAGAATACGTTTAGGATATAAGCGTAACCTGTCACACGTTCTCGTTTTGTCTCCCCTTTATTTATTTTTTTACCATTTGCAGGCTGAAATGCTTTATTACTTTTTCGTCGCCCATACCGGCTATGCCTGCCAGGTGACTGGGGACGAGAGTAAGCGACTCAGCCTTGTTACGTCACGCCGCGGTGGTGGCGCTTCGGTGCAACTTCCGGTCTGGGGGTGTGGGCGGAAGTCACCATGCGGGACGGGTATTCCTGTATTCTGGAAGAAACCAGACGAAAAGTTGCCTTCTCGTCAAAACGCTGCGACTAAGACTGTACCAAAAGATCAGGAAAGGTGTGAAGATCAGTTTTCATGTGTTTCCTGCCTGTCCGGTTCGCTTAAAAATGTAAATAAATACCGTTAAAACAAACAAAAAAAAGCAGACATTGTTGGATTACGATTTCTTGTACGGGAAGCACTTTCGGTTGAAATCACGGATACTTGTGGTTGTCAGATTGATTTGTTTTGTTCCATCATGAACACGGCAAAACCGTCGAGTTGTGTGGACTAACGTCCCTAGATGAACGCTATAGACCTTTTCCCCAGGCCGCCATCTTGAATTGTCGTCACTTCCAGTATGGGCGAAAACATTGTTTTGCCGTCGCCACGCCAATAGAAGGCATTTTGGACATAAACGTAACCCACACACATTCTCGTTTTGCCTCCCCTCTATTTTTTTACTATTTGCAGGTTGAAACGTTTTGCTATTTTTTCGTCGCCCATACCGGATATGCCTACTTGGAGGTCGGGGGCGAGAGTAAGAGGAAAAGGTCTATACGAGGTAGCGACAAGCCTCCTCTCCCGCCCTCATCCCCTCGCTCTTGTCGTCTGCTTGCACGCGGTCCGCCATGTTCTTCCTAACTCGACCTTTATGGCAGCGTTCGAAATCTCCCGAGTTACTCCGGCGGGTCATGCAGTGGCGTCACGAGGGTCAGCGGCACCCGGGGCGGTGGCCAGCCGTACGTGATACCCCCTCCCCCCTCTCGTGCCCCCCTTCTTTTCACTGCCCAGCTGCACCCTCCTGAGCCTTGCCTGAGGTCTTCGTAACCTTATGTAGGAAACCTCAAAGTAACTTCAATCGCGTTTCTTCGGACGCTGATATTACATCAATGTGGAACGTTCTGTTATAGTTTGTTTAGCTACGCATTTGCAATGTCTCGCTCTACTTCCACGTCGTCATCGTCGCCACGAGATATTACGTCCTGTACACGTCACGTGTTTGGAAATAACTTCACTCACTTTCGTTCTGTGTTGAAGCAACGTGAATACTTTTTCCTTGTTTTGATAAACGGCCCTAGTTGTCTCACTGAATAAGTAACGTTCCGTCGAGCAATAAAACAACAACAATATAACGGACGTTGTATGGATAACTCTATTAATTTATGCAGAGTTTTAATACTTTTACCAGCAACTGCCTTATACCCGTGCCACACGGGCAACTCGAATGCCATTTACAACGAATGACATTTGTGTGATCGGCGAATCAGCTCGCAATCTGTCGGACGTGCAATGTGCCACGCCTTTTCCCCCAACCTCTCTCACAACGCTTCCAACCCCCCCCCCCCCCAGAGTGTCGCGCGGTGATTGGCCGTCCGCTCAAATGTCATTCGTAGTAAATGGAATTCGAGTTGCCCGTGTGGCACGGTTATTACTTATCACCCACCAAAATTCCTGAACACGCGGGGGCGCCCCCCCCCCCCCCCCCCCCCGCGCTTCGCCAAATACTGCAATAGAACCGGTCAAAGCTGACGCACAATATTAATTTCATATTGAAAACCAGAAAATGAGTCGAAAACAAATAAGAGTCGCGCAGAACGAGATGTCGTTTGTAATAGCCGTTTTCGTTCAAGCGTGGCGTTAAATAGGAAAACTTAAAGGGATTCGACCGGTTCGTCACAGGCACATTTGGCTTGGCCAAATTGTTAACAGTGCAATTTAACATATCGAAGGTTTTGCCATAAAAACAACAACAACAACAAAAAAAAAGCTGGTAATTAAAAACGTCAAACCTGGACAAGAAACGAATATTCTTGCGGTGTGTAGTTTTTGGTTGGTATTTTCTTGGGGGGCGAGAATAGCAAATTGATCCATTCTACGAAATAACTTCTCATAGTTCTTATCTAAGTGCGTTGTTTGTTTTTTTTCTTCAGTTTCTTTGCCTACTCAATCTCAGGGCTCACAAGTATCTCCAAAGTAAACTGGAAGATCGACGATAGACGTTCTTGAACGGTCAATAGGAAGCAAGGTGCAGAAACATAGGGTGTCCCAGTGTGGCGATGAGGCGTCCCAGTACGGCGATAAGGAGTTCGAGTCACTCTTCTAAGTTTTTCAACAAAAGAAAGAGAGAGAGAGAAAGAGAGGGGGAGACATCGAGAGAGAGAGAAAAAAAGGTTGAATTGTGATAATATTTCTAAATCCCATCTAAGACATACAAGAACCCTGCAACGTTACGCGAGAAAATTGCCAGAAAAACCGCGCCGTCCAAAAGCGACCAAATATCACCGGCTGCATTCACAGTTCAGAAAGACTGAATGCTTTTCTCTCGATCGTTTCCACGTTTGTTGTCGTTTATTCATTTTTTTTTGTTTTGTTTGTTGTATTATTACGGTAGAGGGCAGAGGGCTCGCGAGACCAACGCAAATAATGCCTTATGCCACTCGCGTACCGGCCTTCGCAGTTTGCGCGCATTAGCCCGGGGTAGGATAAGTGACCGCCTCGTTTCGATCGATCGTCGCCGGTCGTGTTTGAGGCCTAAGCGGCCACCTAACGCAATCCTAACGCCATTTGAGTCGCGGCCTCGGGCCAGTAGGCCATTGTCGCTCGAAGAGAGCCTGCGTGGTGCACTGCTAACGGACGAGGAATATACTTTTTTTTTTTTTTTTCAAAAGTAAGAGCCATGTTTCAACTATTACTTTTTTCAAAAGTAAGAGTTGAAACCATGTGCAATGTACGTGGTTTCAACCATGTACATTGCAGATGGTGACAGCCATCCAGTGGCAGTCGCGAAAGCTCCGATATTTCCGCACTAATGGCGGTGATAGGAGAACAAGATGAACTAAATCTAGCAGCATCGTGTTCGTGAATCAAAGGTGACGTACGAGGAAGGAAATAAACTGAGGGAGAGAAGGAGATGACAGCGTGCGGGGATGTCAGAGAACCGAGCTCTGGTTGGAACACTAGCAGATAGACAGTGACACATAGCTATAGCCGCCTTTGTTGTGTATCACTACTGCGTGGTGCACGTTAAACACCTTAAGCTAGCGGTTATATGGCTATATTCCTCGTCTACAGGCTGAGAAATAAGCCGCTCATTAGGTCTGCACGTTAAGAAACATTAAGAAACACAAACATTAAGAACAGCCTAAACATCCATACAACACTATAGCTGTTGGGAAAATATGGTGATGAAGGGGTCCCCGGACCCCTTCATCACCATATTTTCCCTTCCCTTTCCCCGCATTCACCCTCATCAACCTACAATAACCCAGGCCCGTGAAACGTGCCCACCGTGAGTGAGGCAAATGTCACGTCTGGCAAACAACACAACCAACCAACTAACCATGTCCCTGTACTCACTGCTTGAACCCGTTCGAACGCCGAAACCCGGCGTTCGCTTTCGAACAGCGGGCAGAGATCAAGGGCTTCAAAAATAACTCATTTAAAAGATTCGGCGAATCAGCTTGTCATCTCAGCTCTTCGCCATCGGCGAGCGCTGGTTCGCTAATTCTTAAAAAAAAAGTTCGTTCTGAAGGCGGTTTGTAGGTGCACGTCAATCAGAGTATATTTAACTATACATTCTCAATAAAAAAACAAGTCTTTTTTTAGACTATATTTGTTAATACCCCAAAGAAAAAGAAAAAAACGTTTTGCGTATTGCTCGTACGAGGTGCGAAGTATTCGCGACTCCAGTGACCTACAGGGGGCGCCACCACCAAACAAACATGGCGGCTAGGAACTGGTCGCGTCGGCTCGGCCGCGCCGCCTGAACGGGTAGCGCATTCAATTTAACAGATTTTCTTTTGTTTAATGCTCTATTTTATGAACTGCGACGGTTCAGTGTAGCCGGTGCACATAAACTTGCAGAGCATAGTTTTGTTTTCCCGGTGCTTTGTGTTCTTTTCATGTCAAATCTTTTGTTTCAGAGATTTCGTTCAAAACCGAAACTATGGGCTCCGGAAAGACGGTAATGGACTCTAATCAGTTTTGATCAGCTAAGGAAAGCGGCGATGGCTACAAAATTGTTCCACCAACAGTAATTTTCAGCTAATCGCACGCTTCGACCGTGCGAATTATCCGCCCGCGAAATCGAGTTTTTGTGCGTATCCGCGTTAAAGAAACAGCTCCAGTCGTCTGCTCGGTCAACAAAACAGGCTGCAGGAAAACTACGAAAATTAAGCAAGCGCTTCTTGAGTCAAGGAGCATATTAACCCGCTGGCGCCCCACTAAGCAGCTGATACTCAATTCAGGTTTTAGTAGCAATCGAGAAGTCCTTTTGACGAATATGCGGGTTATGTATATATTACGTACTATGTCCCACTAAAGCGATATTAGTATATTCTTCGGGTTGAAATATGAGCTTAACTGACTAGCTGTTGGGTGAACTGCTGAATAAACGTATTTTGACAGACAGAGATACTTAAACTCAGCCAAATGGTTCTAGCCGACAGCACGGAGACGAATCCGGACAAACTGGAGACAGTCTTCATCGGAGATTCACGCAAACCCCTTTCTGCGTTAAACTTGACTTCGAATCCTGAACGGAGAAATTGAGTATCTTTTGTGGCCGGACAACCTGAACAATGTATAGACGTATATTGCTGCTGGCTTCTACGGGGGTATAGTATAAATATTGGAGGCGCGATACATCATAATGTCGTGACAGCTTCTAACTTTGCGAGACGCGTCCCCCACCTTTTGAAATCAGACAATTTCCGTCATTAATCGACGCAGCGAGCAGGTTTTCCGGAATCAAGTAATCGCGAAATCAAACCCAACTCCTTCGGTGTGGTCCAGAGCCTAGAGGCTTTTTCGGCGAAAAGCAGCCAACATGAATAGCCAACGCACTGACCGGCATGGGTGGCTCAATCTTCAAGCTAATCGAACACAACCAAACTCACGAAAAGCAGCTATCGAACCCTCCCATTCACTTGACTGCAACATTGGTGTTCCCTCCAGTGAAACACCTCGTCTGTCGTCCTGAGTACACTGTTCTACGTCCCTATAAAGAAACCACTTACCAGTTACTAAGTAGTCGTTACTTTGAATGTGATTCGAGACAGACAAGAAATCAAAACGTCTTTCCGTGATTCCTTCCCATCCAAGAAATCGAAAGCACGTGACCGTATGTTGTGGGGTAAACGGGCTTTCAAACACGTGATGGAAGGAAACAATCTACTGAGGCTTCACCCCACTAATGAACACTCAGGCAAACTTAAGAAATACTCGGACCTTTGTGAAATTACATTGTTCGCCACCGCGCCGACGACACGTGTCCGCGAAATCCGCCAGAGACGCGGAGAGGCGCAGAGCGACCTGTTCCAGCCGGTTCCCGGTTTTCCCGCTTGGTGGCGTCCGTTTTGCTGGAGTCACGAATAGTTCTTACAAGATTTGGTTGCTGAGGGGAGATCAGAGGTTTTCGACTATTGAAACGTGTCTAAAACTCACCTAAAATGTGTCTAATCTAAAGCGCATCTAAATATATCTTAATTCTCCACATAAAAGGGGAATTTAATAATGCTTCGCAAAAAAAGGCCAACCTTTTTTTTTTTTTACTACGCGAGTTTTTGAGGTGAAAACGAGCATAATTACTGGATAACTTTTTAGTGTTTGTAATATGCATCCATATTTCCAAGTAGCGTGGAGGCGCTGTCTGGAACTGGCAATATAGGCGACTTCGTCCAGGCAGGACTGAACTGCCACTAAAAAATATATGCATAATAGCAAACGCGAGTTGTTAAAATCCGATCTACGAGCCCCAGACACGGCAATAACTAGTAGAGAACACCTATAACTGTCGGCCATAGAACTGAATCGCTGGTCATGGGTTAATAATAACCTCGAGTCGAAAGGCCTATTAACGCAAATCAGAGGTCAATACTACCGAAGGATAGACAGCAACGCACCGATGACACGTGACTACGCGTGCCACGAACGCCTGCAGAGGAACCCGGCAACGAGAACGCGCGAACAATCTGAATGCGTCCAAGGCGACGAACAGTAAGGGTTTAAAAGTGATTGATAACGAGGCGCCAACATTTTGAGCACGCACCTGGCGAAACCTCACGCGAAATGACCATCGTATTGGCGCACACAAACACAAAACAATTTCATGCTCAAAAAAGAAAGAAAATACAAAACGTATAAAAGGTGTCTTGCCTAACGGTGTCGCATGAATACTGTTGTGTGACGCATAGCCGGGTTTTCTTTCGTTTTTGTTGGACCGCCAGAATTTGAGCGTTGCAAGCTCAGAACCCGGCCAAGTTTATGAGCATAACCGGCGTTTCGCACACTCACTGTCGGTGTTCTTAGCCTGCTTCCATTCGCATTTTTTATTGAATAATGCCGGTTTGTATCAATAATTATATTTTTTTTTTTAAAAAAGGAGAAAGAAATGTAGCAAACAAAAACACAGTACAGTATTTCGCTTTCAAGTTAGAAACTTTCGTCCTGCGAATTCGCGTCGCGAAAAGTGCATATGTGGTCGTGATCGCGACGGGCAAATATGGTTACATAGAGTACGGGAAAAAAAAAAAAAAAATCCTTGCTGATGATCACAACTTTGATGTTCAAAAGAAGCCTTACGCACCTTTCGTTAAGCCGATAATAAAAGTATTCTTGCTCTACTGTTGTCGTTTTTGGACAGTTTTGATGGCAACTTCTTTTCTAAGCACGAGTGTTTCCGAGAACCACGGAAGACGAGAGCAGTCTTATGATTGGTCCGAGTCATTCTTAATCAGTCAAAGGTTCATCCTATAACAACAATATGAACTTTTAAAACACATATTTTTGAGACCTTATCAATAATTGCACCGCGAATACGTATATTAAGATTCATGCGGTGGCATTTTCAACTAAAATAAAACGCATGACTTGCTTCTTCCACTTTTCTGTTGCCAATAGTTATCATGAATTGATCAGAAGACGGTTTGATTTCCTCAAATACTCACCAAGCAGTTGTGCTTGAAATCAGCAGACGGGGCAAAAATTACGTTGTGACGAGAGGCGTTCTTTCGGTTTAAGGCCTATTGCAACAGACAGTTTTGAAACCGTGCGTTCACAAATGTGCAGGGTGGGCACATTTGTAAATTGTTGTTTTAGCTGTGGAATAAAAAATAAACTTCATAGTGTTATGCTCGAATGAAGTCTTAATATAAGATTGAAAATCAATTTGGAATTTTTATTCAAGCTCTAGGGACATACATAAAACTATTTATTTTTTATTCGGCTAAAATGCTTCGCGTTTTCAAAGCTTGCTCAGTGGAAATTTAAACTTAGCGTTTCATGATGATGTGAAATGAGCGTGTAAGAAATAAATTTGCCTTCTTAAAAGATCCAGTTTCATTAATTAATGTAATTCACAGGCCTCCATTCGCTCACTGTTAAACTTATTTAGGTTGAATCTAAACTCTATGGATAGCTCCCTTCCCCCCTCTACAATTCGAAGGTCGATATAAAGGCGGATGCTCAAAGAAAATACATTTCCCTAAGAATTGAATTTACAGCGCAGCCCAGCGATATTATATCAAGGTCATTTAAAAATCATCTCGCTAAAGCAAAACTTCGCGCCGGAGGAATGCTTTCCCCCCGGCGCGCGGCTGCGCTGCGGGGAAGCGAGAAATGCAAGAACCTGACGTCCACCCCTTGGGGGTTCACTTCGCCGCAGAACGCGAATGCGCGGTGACAAGCGCACTCAACGGAGCCAGCTAACCCGCCTTCCTGAACAGATTACGAACTACGATAAGTGTTGTGAAACTTTCCGAGCACCGTCAATGTTTGACACCAAAATGAAATAAAATAGCACGATATCTAAAGCCATATTTGGAAGGTATAAAAAATTCGCACAGCGTGTTTGTCCTAACACTCTGGCAGTGTAGGGCTAGGTTTCGGCACCGACAAATTTAAACCAATGTTTGGCGCAATGTTGGCGCAAACCCCTCGCACATTAGTACCGAAATGTAGAAGGATATACACAAACGTGATGTTTACGAGCAAACCTGCGCAGAAACCAGATTCGCGCGATATGAAGTTTCTGCGCATGCGCAGTGCCGACAGCAGCGCCACCGCAGTCGCGTGACGTCGAAGTTGAGTTGATCTATAGTGCTGTGTACTGTCTCCTTTCTACTTCATCCGTGTCCCATTCCGTTGTTCCACCCCGAAATGTTCGTGAAACAACTAGTCCAAACAAACCTTTTAGCGTGTATATCGCAGAGTGTGTGCTTTGAAGCGGTTTGGCACAAGTGCCGATGTAATCCCGTCACCCCCAGACATTGGGTGACAGATGACGTTCAACTTTGAGAAGTATAAGGTTCATGGGGGAAACTGAGGTTACAGGCGCGGAATCAGAACGTTCGGAGGCAGAGGCCCCTCCCTCCAAACGTCTGCGGCGAAAACAGCCACCAGGAGTAAGAGCTGGCACTTTTAGCTTTCCCTGTATTCTGTTACAGTAGCAGCTTCGCTCGTTTCGTGCAGACGATCCAAATCGCCACAGGGTGCACAGAAACTCTGGTGGGTGAAACGCGTCTCTGAATTGTGTGTTTGGCATCTTATACCACCCGTACCTCAAAAATGATTGCCAAGTAAAAAAAAAGAAAAAAAACAATAATGACGTCACAGGAGCTGGGGTGTCAGAGCCGTATATGTAGAGAGTTTGGCCATTCGTTGGGAAGTATAGGAGACAAATGAGGAGGCGCCATCGGCCGAAAGCGGGCTGGGCGTGTTCCAGGGCATCTTTAGAAATTCGAATGTAACCAACCAGAAGCCGGAAATAATACCCTGGCGGTGGTCGCGAAAAACAAACCTGATAACTGCACCGGAGTAACTCTCGGTGACTGAAAATATGGTACACGTGATGTTTCAATCACGCTCATCCAAAATGATGGTGGAAGAGTGCGACTAGCGGAACGATCGACATAATCCTTACGCCAAGCGCCGAGGGCCGGGAATCTGCCGTCGGAGCGGTCACACTGTCCGAGCAAAACAGAGTTAGAGCAAAACAGAGTTCGAGCGGCGCATTCATTTCTTACATCTTTCTGCATAATCTATGATCGAAACATCACGTGCACCCTATTTTCAACCACGAAGAGTTACTACACTTCACTCTTACGGGCTTATTAAAACCATATACGAACATATACCTTTGATCAGAACTGTTTCTCGCTACCACCGTTAGGGGATTCTTTTCGGCTTCTGGTTGGTCAAAAGAGCATGCCAAGCCCTCTTTCTGCATGTGGTGCACGCCCTGGCTCTGCCCGCGCCTCCCATTGACCAAACTCTCTCTATACACGGCTCTGTGGGGTGTAATTCTGCCGGATGTCGCTATCCTGCTACAGCAGGATAGCGACATCCGACATATACTGCAGGCTCATGTTAGAGTCCAAGCAGGAGTGAGCATCACAAATATAAACATAATATATAACACCGAGAAGACATCAGTATTAACTGCAAGACGTAACAACAAAGTAAACCCAAAGGAAAACATAAACAACAAAAACATTACAAAACCATCACATGAGCGCAACTTTCAAATTTCAAATAACTTCTTCGACGCCGTCACTTTCTACTATGTTTTTCTGGTAGCTGGTTCCACGCGGTTATTGCCCTAGGAAAGAACGAAAATTTAAATGTATCATTGTGCGCACGAAACTCCCGAATCGTTTTGCCGTTGTTAAAACGAGTTATTTTCGCGCGACACCCGGGTTACGTAAAGTCACTGCTTTAGATAATTTGAATCATTATATATAAGATTAAAAAAGTTTTAACCTTTTTTTTAAGCGCCGCATTTGAAGCGTTTCAAGCAAGAAAACTGATCATTTCATTCACGCCGTCCCCCTTTTTTTATGCCGGTTGCAAATAAATCGAGCTCTATACTCTTTCAAAATTCAATGCTTTTGTTTTGTTTTGTAGTGTAAGGGATCACATCAACGTAAAGCATACTCTAGACAAAGTCTGATCATGTTGAAGTTCCAGCAAAGAAAGCATGAGCGAACGTGAGTGCGCTGCCGTCGGCGTGTCCCAACAGCTGACTGCCCGAAGCGTCCGCGAACTGTCAATCTGGGAAAGCGAACTGCAGCAAAACATGCGTCTGACACACTTACCACCGCTGCTGTCTGACACCGCCAGGATCGCGACAGGCAGCAGCATGGCACGTCTATGACGTCATAAGCGGAAATCGAGGGACCACGTTTGAGCACACGGTAAACGCAGCAGTGAGATAAACGAAGATGCCTGCTCACAACCTCGATGTAGCACCATATCGTAACCGAAAGCCTCATTGAAACTAAAGGTACTCGGGTTTATGCTTCTCGCTGAACGAAGTTGCTCTTCGCCGGTCTTATCGGATAAGACTCCAATCTCGTAGGCTCTGGAGCGATCATAAGATCATTGAGATTTACCACGCTATGCGTTTGTTATGATGTCAGTGATCACAGAGACCAGCAAAGACGGGACAGCGAACGCAGCAGCGATATGACCCAAACGAGGACGCCGACGGAAGCTACGACGTACGAGGTTCCCTCGTTGCGGGCTGAACAGAGACTCCTCCTTTGCTTCCGACGCGGTGTCAAGCTGTCAGACGCAATCAGCAAAAATTCGAGCGACGCCGCTTTCGAAGAGTAGGGTGTTTCCTTAAAGCTCGCGCGCACGAAAACACACGGGTCTCCATTCTTTCCCGTTGCGAAATATACATATTTAGGAAGGCGGATAGTTCTCAGACAGCGCGAATTCTCCACCCCAACGACAACTTCAAGTGCGTTCTTTTATCTTCGCTAGAGGAATGTTCGCGAACACCGACCGGGATTTTTAATTCGCGTTCATTTTATTACGCGTCGTCAATGGTGTCTTGAGCGTGACATTGTAATTTTGCGCGAGAAGGTAGTCTGCTCGACTTTCGCTTTCGAAAATTTTAGCAGGACCATCACTCTTGGTCACTTTTGGAAAGAGAAGATTATCAGTGTTATTTTTTTTTTTTTGTCAGCTGGGATATCTACGTAAATAATTGAGTCTGAAAAACTAAAATGTCATATGCGATCGGAGTAATACCCGTGCCACACGGGCAACTCGAATGCCATTTACAACGAATGACATTTGTATGATCGGCGAATCAGCTCGCAATCTGTCGCGCGTGGAATGCGCGCTATGCCCGGAGAGTCGCGCGCTGATTGGCCGTCCGCTCAAATGTCATTCGTTGTAAATGGCATTCGAGTTGCCCGTGTGGCACGGGTATAAAAAGGGAAATAAACAACTCACGATCGGTTAATTCTTTCCTTTCAGAACAGCCTTTTTATTTCTCTATATTATTTCCGCTTGTAACATAATATTATGTTACAATTCACGGCTTGAATTTGCCTCTGTTGTTTGGAATTCTCTAACAAGTACACAGTCTTTAAGAATTGAATCAGTGCAAAAAAGAATGATACGCATTTCATATGATAGACACTTTCAGCGTCGCTTTTATTATGATTATGAATTTCTTCTTAAGAGCGTTTTACTTAAGTCTTTGTCAAATAGAAGATTCGAGCGTGATCTGATTTTTTTGCACAGGGTGGTAAATGGTTGGACTGATGCTAATCAGCTCCTGAATTCTGTCGATTATCATGTTCCTTGTCGCGTTACCAGAAATTTTACTGTCTTTTATGTTCAATTCATGTCTAAACTCTCACCCCTGTCCCGTATGCAAATTTCATTTAATACAATCGCATCGTCTAGCTTGGACATCTTCACAGATCTCCCAGTTTTTCGCCGGAACTTGGCAAGTCTAGTTGAAAGTTGAAACTCTATTACATTTTGTGTGAAGTGTGTGACCTATTTGTAGTCATGCTAATTTGTACATTTTAAGCTGTGCGTGTGCTGTGTTTCTTCTTTCTATCTTGTGTGCGCCAATGTGAAGACCCGCGTGGTTGTTTTTGGGCACATTAAATAAACAAATTATTATTATTATTATTATTATATTCCCAGTACTCCCAGGTGAGAGAAAACAAATATAGTGTCATTGTGCCGACATCAGTTCGAAAGGTTTTTGCAACAAACGTCTGGAGTGAAATAGAAAGTAAAATCGCTGCGCTTCGCAAGGGCTGCAAGTACATCCTTGAAAAACCTTATTTTGATACGCAACTGAAGTATCATCTCACATGGTAACCAAACCTCAGTCGCATTTCTGAAGTTACGTGCCCCTTACACCGCGCTGCCCACATTGCTTCTTTTGAGTGACGAAGAATCGCACTTTATCGAGAGGTTGGACGCACATCTAAAGAGGCCAGAAGAGTGTAGGCGATTCGGTAATGAAGTAACGAAAGGGTGCTTGTGAACGCAGGGCGCTTGTACAACGGCAGTGTCTCGTAGCGGTGGCGATGGAGTCCTTTGGCGGCGAGGGAAACTTCATCAGCGGCGGCGGCCACCACACGATAGCCACGTCCAACTGCGCGCTGCTGCTGCACAGGCACTACGTGCACGGGATGGGAAGGTCGCCGGCCCCACGCTTCAAGGACTTCTTCGAGGCCTTCAAGACGTGAGTTGTTCCTTGCCACAAGGAACATTGTTAAATTGCCGAGGTGCAAGAATCACCTTCCATATGTAGCACGGAAATATAAATCCCCTTCCAGAAATACGTCATCAACAAACAAAAACCAAAACTCAAAATCCTGTACTGCAGAGGACATAAAAAACAACGTAGAAGTTGAGACAGTATGATGCTACAAAATACAACTCTATAGAGGTCAGGATAAGTGGTTTGGTTATATGATTCAGACATTTATGTTTTCTTCCTAAATGTGTAACAACTGTGTCTTCCGCTTCAATATGGATAATCGTCGCAGCGGCGTGCGGTCCTGTAATCATAGCGACGTGATTACGTAATACGCGTTTAAGACCCTCGGTGAGCAGTCCACCCGCTCCAAACTGTCTCTTCTACAACTAAGGCAGCAGACGCTATTGTAAGACAGGTTTTAACTTTCCATTGCCTAACGCTCGATGAAACAAATTATTTTGTGAACAGCTATTGCCATGACATGCAGTGTCGATGTTAAATCCCCGACATTGGTTGTTCCACCCCTTCCAAGTAGATTCAGACGTACCAACAATGAACACCTGACTACCGAAAGGCTGGACTTTCCAACCCTTAATAAATGGAAACCACCTACTTTAAGATCTCAAGACATCATACAACGCCCGACACCGAAGCTACCCACAAATCCCCAGAATCCCACGTACACCCAGCAACTCACAGGCATTTGACGTGCACAGTTCTTGGCGTCCAGTAATTGGCAATGCACCGAAAAACAAAACAAAAAACCCTGATGATTAGAAACTACCGTGTCCACTATATTAAGAAATGCAGGACGTGAGTTATTATGTTCACGCACCTTGTTTCGTGGTTTTGTTCTTCAAAAAGTAAAAAAAAAAAAATCAAACAAATCGTGATTACAAAGAAATTGGTTTATTTGATTTAAATTAGATTGATATGATTTCAATATTGTTAATTTGATTTAAATCTCTGAAGCTATTACATTCTGATAGTTAATCTCTAGATGCATTTTAAACGTGGCAGATTGATTAATTAGTCTATACGATCACTGAAAACAACGTGAAAGAAAGAATTAGAGTACATATAAAGGACAGTTTGTATAACAACTTTTCATTGAGTAAGCCACGCCGTAGTAAAGTAAACACAGCTTCAGTTTTTTTTGTTTTTTTTAATTAATGAACGGAGAATGCGAAGGCTAGCGTAGGGCCCTAGACTACTAAACACCAAGTTGGGGCCGAAGTTCGCGGAACGCGTCGACTGGATTCTCAAGAGGGTGACTCCGACTAGTGTTTGACGAGCCTATAGAGCCTCTGGTGAACTTTCGGCATCTTTCCAACCCGAGACCGCGGTCTGGAACCTTCAAGGTGCTGGAGATCGTAGGCTCCGTCTCGAAGGTTGCGCAAGACGGGCGTATGTATACGACACCCGTACACGAGCGCGAGAGCTGCGAGCCATTTCTCGGCAAGGAGGGAAAATCAGCGGGTCCCGTACCACCGCCGTCAGCAGCAGCAATTCGCTCCGAGCCACGCTGGGCAGGTTGGGAACCCGCCCGCCCGCCCGCGCGCACGATAAAAGTGGCCGCCTTTTTTTGTTTTATTTCTTTCTCAGGCATCGTGCTTGTTTCCGTCAAGTGGCATTCCGTTCGCAGGTCATTCGTGAGCGCGGGTCCCCACGAGCAAGTCTGCATCAAGTACTCGGACGTCAACAACGCTGTGCGAGAGGCCAAGTCAAGGCTGAGTACGTTTCACTGTGTTCCGAACAGCAGTTTCCACGTACACATAAAAAATAAAAAAAAATAATAAAAAAAGAGAGACACGGGGTTTGCTAAGAAACAAGTTTTTAAAGTGATAGGCCTGTTTCTCTTGGTCAGGGGGCACTGTAGCGTCCACGAGACGCGGCCACAAAAAAAAAGAAAAAAAGGCGTCTTCGCTAACGTCCGCGACACGTGACCCTTTGAAGGGATACCGAACCAAACAATTTAGTTTGCATTATAAGTGGCGCACGTTCTTTCCACAAGCCAACAGCCGCCGGTGTGTGCGAGCACACGCAACGAAATTGACGTCATTGTCCCCCATTTGCGCTTAAGATGACAGTGGAATGTATGGGCTTCGGGCCAAAGGAGAATAAAGACAGGCTTTTCATCTGCACAAGTGAAAGCTACGTGCTTGTTAGACCAATTAATCGCTTACCTTTTATACCAGACCCCAATATGGAGATGAAAAGCTTGTCTTTATTCTGTATTTCCCTGGAGCCGACACATTTCACTGTCATCTTAAAGGGGTTATAAAACGATTTTCCTACTTCTTCCTCCTTAGCTTTAATCCTCAACTCAAATGCGAATTGTGAAATCACGTCGTCGTGACATTGTTCGGCACCGGTGCGATGACTCCTAGCTTCCACCGTGCTTTTTATGCACCCCATAGAACTTGTCATTCGCCAGTGACGACAAGTTCCGTGAGGGAACTCATTGGCCACGAACGCGAATCCAAATATTCGTCGACGGATTATTGCTGACGAGCGCATACGTCCGAGTGACGCAGTTCTCGTGTCCAATGTGCGAGCTGGGCTCGGCTGACGTCAAGTTGGCACCGCTGACGCGCTTTGGGAACCGCGGATGTATCATAGTGAAAAGGCGGAGAGCTTTCGAAGGAAAGAAGGTACGAAATAGTCCGCTACATTTTCAAATGTTCGTACCGAAAAGCTGGCTTTTGACTTTCTACCCTCTTTCTTTTGGCCAACTAAACGATATGCGATTAGTAAAGTCCCAATTTAAAATCATTTATCCCAGCCCAAAATTCGTTTCATGGCCCCTTTAAGCGTGAATGGGGGAAGTCAATTTCGTTGAATTTGCTCGCGCACACTGGCGGCTGCTGGCCCGTGGAAAGATCGTGCGCCCCTTATTATAGACACTAAAATGTTTGGTTCAGCATCCCTTTAATGCCGACGTGAAGCACTCTAAAAAAAGGGGTGTATTCTTACAACCCACGTCCCATATTATACACCCCAAAACTTCAGTTCGACGCACAACGCACTGACGTCGATCTGACGATACTAACTTTCACGAGAGGCTTGATAGCCGTGTAGTACAACTTATTGAAATAGCTAATGTACATGTTACTGACTACAAAAAAAAAAAAATGTGGTTTTCTTGGTCCTACTGCAAAACCTCAGTGTTTTCTTTCTGCGGTCTTTGATACGTACTTTAGCTATTTAATACGTTATATCGCACCGTTCTCAAGCCCATCGTAAAATTTGGGGCCGTCTGCTCGACTATAGGGCGCTGTACGTCGAAATAAAGTTTTGGGGTGCATTATATGGGACAAAAGGGTGTAAGGTGATAACCTTTTGTTTTAGAGTGAGCGGCGTCCTAACGCCCTATTATGAACGATCCACGGACGTAAACTAGCGTTTGTCAGCGTCCCTTAGCGTCGGTTCACGGGCTGTAACAGAGCGTTTGAAAGTACGCATCAAAACGCACACTGTTAAAAAAAAAAGTTTTATGTATATTTTTTAGAAAGTGAGGAACTACCATGTCCCCCCCCCCCCCCCCCCCCCCACACGTTCCTTTAGAAAAGGAGCAACGTTTGTCCCTGCAAACGGGGGAGCAAAGTTCCGCCCTCGTCTACTTAGCAATATGGCAGCTAAGAGTCGAATGAATAGGGCTCAGTAAGGCTTAACGAGGACGTCAGGACGCTATGGATATCGTCAGCCTTTAAGCGGAACGCTCTCGCAATTCACCCGAATAGAGCTAGCATAGGTTTCGGGCAGGCAAATACCTCGCACCACTGGCGGTACCTCCGGGCCTGCCAAGCAGCTGTCGCAAGAAAACGCAGTCATCCGCTTCGAACACTTCGAAACAAAGTCTCTTCTTTCGGAGCGAGGGCTGTATCAAATTAAA
This sequence comes from Ixodes persulcatus, assembly GCA_013358835.2. Taxonomy (NCBI): domain Eukaryota; kingdom Metazoa; phylum Arthropoda; class Arachnida; order Ixodida; family Ixodidae; genus Ixodes; species Ixodes persulcatus. The sequence goes on from JABSTQ010010281.1 coordinate 809,650, forward strand.
ACGTAACACGGGCTTTTCACGAACTGTATCTATTGCCGAAGCTGGCTTCTCCCGCAGCTAAGGAAATCCGTTTTGAACGCAGTCACTCAGTCTTCCCGTATTCTACACTGCGATGTTAAACGGATACGATCGAAACCCGGCCACTGCGCGCACGTCACGTCTCACCTTGGAGATTCCCCGCGACAGAGTCCTTCGTTAACACCGCAGGTCAGAGAGGAGTGGCAGTAAGTCATTCGCGAAACCAGAAGCTCCCGAAAGAGCTCATTTAAAGTAGCCTACTTAGCTCATTGCACGGTCCAAAAAATATCGCGGAGTGTGAAAGACGATTAAATCGCTAGCCACCAGTTGGCAGGCACAGGCAGAATAACGGAAAATTGCTAGGCTAAGTGGCGCTAGGTACCGTCCAATTCATCGGCCACGAATCAGTTTTTTGCTCCACTAATGCGATTTAGACATTTTTATTATATCCACACATGCACTTCGCGCGCCACTACACGAGATACAGTACAGTTCACATACAGCGAGAACATACACATACACAGCACATACAAACATCAACATGAGCGCATACTAACACCATCACAGACTCCGTACACTGCGCCTCCGCGTTTTATACTCGTTCTTTTGGAGGTATGGATTTTCTCGATGATCATGTAAGCAATAAACAATGTTACCAGTATGTAGATTTTTTTCTCAGTAATGTCATTGCTCGGAGGTTATTTTGAACGGCACAAGGGATGCATCTCATACTAAAAAGTAAACGTTCACGCCGTAATTATTTGCGACAGTCAATAAAACGAGACTCTCCACCACTCCAGCTCCCAGTAGCAATATGCTCGCTTCCCCGCAAAGCACATCGCAGAATGACGCGAGGAATGCCAGGTTTTCTATCATAATATTCGTTTATGGTTTGCGCTGTTAGTGTGTGGCGGTAGTGGTCGTCATGAATTAACCTATATAAAGCTCGGCAGCAGCAGGAAGAGATGTTTCACGGGCTGAGAAATCGCTTTTCCACCAACATGAATGCAGTGAAAGCCATGATTTGCGACGGGTAGCGGACATTTCATCGAACGCCGTTTCATCGAATCGCTAAGGGCCGTTTCATCGAATTTCTTTGTACCGAGATTTGGGGCATAACAGTGCTTTATAGATGTTTTACTTTGTATTTGTTAAGACTAAGGTAGTCACTTGTGAAATTATTTTGAAAGTTTCACCACGAACACGAAACTCTTAAATCCAGGATGCTGTGTGGTATATTACCCAGAAGAGGATCCGGACATTTCGGTGTAGGAAGTTTCGGTGTAGGGCGTTTCGGTGCGGTCTTTTCGGTGCACGGACGTTTCGGTTCACGGACTTTTCGGTGCATGGACATTTCGGTGCACGGACATTTCGGTGCACGGACTTTTCGGTGTGGAACTTTTCGGTGCGCGGACATTTTGGTGCACGGACGTTTCGGTGCACGGACATTTCGGTGCACAGTATTTCAAAATCACGAAGTTGTTTTTTTTTTTTTTTTAAGTAATAAGCACTACTTTGGGTAGAAGTTTTTTTTTTTCGCACTTTGTAAATTTGTAGACTTGGTCATTCATTTACGGGCACTTACTCATATACGACCTAAGTGACTTTGTAAGGCGCAGCACTACCCTGCGGATGGACTGGATACGTTGGACGTTAAGTTTAATTTGCCGGCGGTGTCTCTTTTCCAACGTACGCACTAGACGGAACCCATCGTGGTTTCGTGTTGGGTCGATACAGGCGGTCTCGGCGCTTTCTCTAAAGGTGTGGGCTTTATTATTGGTAATCTGTGTAGGAAAGGCCCCAACAGCAAGAAGACTAAGATTGTTGAAAATTACCTGAGACATGTGATGCGACTAGTGCGTACGTTGGAAAAGAGAAACCGACAAACGAACCATAACGTCCAACGCCTCCAATCCTCACGCAGGATGGTACTGCGCCTAACAAAGTAACTTAGGTGGCATATCAGTAAATGGCCGTAAATAGATGACCAGTCTAAAAGCTTAAACAGTGCGAAAAATAAATTTCTAGCTAAACAGTGCTTCTTACGTTTAGAGAAAACTAAAAAAGACTCGTGATTTTGATTGGCCATGCACCGAAATGTCTGTGCCCCGAAACGTCAGTGCACCGAAATGTCCGCACCGAAAAGTCCCACACCGAAACGTCCGTGCACCGAAACGCTCGTATACCGAAAAGTCCGTGCTCCGAAAAGTCCGCACCGAAACGTCCTACACCGAAACGCCCTACACCGAAAAGTCCTAGACCCACAAAGAAGACATCGGTTTGTCTTTCAGTTTGTGTCGCCCTTTATGTTTGTTTGTTTTCTGGTAAGATAAGCAGCTGTTCTCTCTTGTCCTTTGTCCCCAAAACAAGCCTGGACTGGAACCACCTTCCCTTCACTGTCATCTTTATCACCAACCCATTTGCCAATGAATAATCTTCAGGTCGCTTTCTTAATAAGGTCCACCCGCACCACACAATAGTGAAGCCCTGGGTGCACTCTGTCACCCAAGAAGACTGAACCCTTACGGATCCTCACATAACCCAAGGTTACACATACACGCTGTCAGATAATATAACACTACACGCTTCCCTGAAAGCACGTCGTGCTTTCTGTTTTTTGCCTAATTTTTAATTGTTTCATGTGACAGGGAGAGGGGTCATTGTTTCGTGGAGGCTTTTTTCTGGAAGCAGGATAAGTTCACGATGGAACTTATCTCGTCACTGCACCCTCTGATATAAAAGCAAAAAAAAAAAAAAAACAGAGAGAATTAAATGAAGTTGTGCATAAAAATTAAAATATATTACAAAAATATTACAGGTTGTAATAGTATTCGATGAAAAGGCGTTCGATGAAACGGCTTCGATGAAACGGCGTTCGATGAAACGGCATTCGATAAAACGGTGTTCGACGAAACGGCTTCGATGAAACGGCGTTCGATGAAACGTCGTTCGACGAAATGTCCGGACCCAATTTGTGACATCTGCTGTGTACGGTCAGCTACGTCGTGCTGCGTGCGAAAACAAGCAAATGGTGAGGATGGCTTAAGTAAATAAGTAACTATGTCGCTCCAAGAAAGGGGCCCAATAGCCTGAGGTAGTTCAAAACATGTCATCTAGCAGTGACGTGTAGATTTGGAATCGGTAAAGTACGAAAATAAAAAAAAAGAGAGAGCTAGAACGGCGGCAGGTAAGTGTTTTGGGCTTGGCTACAAGCCGACTATCGACTAAAAATTATTCAGCTATTACCGAAAGCAAATTTACCTAGCACCACATCGGTCCTTCTGTCTGATTTCCTTCAATGATAGTTTTCCAGACTGTAAACATACGTATACGTGCTTTTTTTCCGTCACATTTCAAGTATTTTCAGCCATTCTCCGCCAGCCCAGTCATTCTCGGGAGAGGGGACAACAGGGCTTTGGAGACGACAGTTAGATTGGTCACTATATACGATAGGAACTACTTTTCAGACCAGCGTTCCAACATGACTATCCGCCGCTCAATCGATTGCACCATAATCGCTCAAGCGATTTTATTAAACCCTTTAATGTAAAGCAAAATGTCAACCTGCGACCGTACCACATAACCTCGTCTCGCTGTCGCACCACTGGAACGCGAAACCCACGGAGACATGAACGAAGATTTCAGACTTCGTTCCCAACGCACAACACTGCCATGGCGATGTAGGTGGCTCTCGGAAATACCAAACCACGTTTATCGTCTGATGTCCCTCGGTAACAGGAAGCAGTCCCAGACGTAGCGCGGAAGACGCGCAGGCATCCGGCAGGAAAACAGGCTCGACTGGGACGCAAAATTGCGGTGGTTACAGAGACGGCCATTTCAGCCCAGTGTACGTAGCACTGCTGGCACTGCTCTGGAACTTCGCTGCTTATGACGGCTTCGTTTGCCCGTTTGGCAAAATTAGTGGAAAAAGCGTGAATGCAACCGATGTGCTCTGCGTGTTTGAAATGGGACACTGAATTACATTCAGCCTTCGTCGGCTGCTGTCGCTCAGTCAGCTTTGAGTCAGCTCAGTGGCGGTTATTATAAAATAGTGTGCGGCGTGCCCGAAAAAACGAAAGCAAAAAATAAAAAAAAAACATGAGGCGGGAGGGAGGAACTTTCCTTCCGTCTGCCTGGAGAAGGAGAAAAACATCTCGTTCCACCCTTCTTCTCGTGCCCGCCTGGGGAAGCGTCAGTAGAGAGGAGGAAAACGCACCGCTACTACCTATTACTTTTTTTTTTCTTAGAATGTACAACGGTAGTGCGACTTAAAAAATATCCGGTGTTTCTTACCAGGGAAGCTGCTCAAAACTTGAGAGGTACAGGCCTCTAGCTTTATATCGGAACCTCTCGCGAACCCTGCTTTATCGTGTTGATTGGTATTGGCCCAACGCCTCCGCGAGAGAACATGGTAGTAGTGTTCAATTTTCTCTACTACCGCCTCGTTAACTAGGAGGGGTTGACCGTTGCAAGACCGTTATAATAGAGTTTTAGTAGATCGTTTCTATACGCCCGATGTCGATACGATGCCTGCGCAAAGGCGGCGGCGGAGTATCGGGTATCGTTATCGGAGCCATCGGAACGATCTACGAAAACTCTCTATTATGAACACCGGAGCGCAGAGCTAGCTGTCGGATTGACGTCACAGAACGTGACCAATGGCGTTACGCCGCGCGGTATGAGAGAAGGGGAGGTGAGGGGGCGGGGGGGGGGGGGAGTGCGCTAACACCTCCCTCTCTTCCCCATCCACTGCGTATAGGAACGCGGACTGCGCAGTAGGGTAGGAACTGCGTATTAGTATACGCTGCCTGCAACGCGTCTCCGACTGGTGTGTCGAGCGTCCTATTCCGTCCATGCATCCAAACTGGTCCCCAAAGTGACAACAAATGACGTCACAGAAACCGGGGTGTCATGCTGTCGGGTGTCGCGATCCTAGTGGTTGGTCGTAGAGATGCTGGCGTCCCAACTCCTGGCTGCCGAAGCATCCCTGGACCGTCAAGATGGAGAGCGTCCTGCAGCGGATCAGGCGTCGGCTACCTCCACCACCGCTGCTGCGACGCCGCCAGGATCGCTGCCGCCGACAGAGTGACAGTTCTATGACGTCATCAGGTGGATATCGAGGGACCTGGTCTTTGGACGCGGTAAACATATCAGTCGGACACGCGCTGCAGGCACCCTTAGTATTAGTGCTATCGCACTTTTATTGCATACTGAATGTCTAAGTCAGGCGATGTTTTCATCGTCTGTTCAAAGAACGAGAGGGAGAGAGTATTCTGAAGCATGTCATTAGCTTAAGAATATAGAGTCGCTTCTCGGTAAAAAGAAGAAAGGAAAAAGGCGGGGGTTGCTATTACCAGACAAAAAATAAATAGCTGCAAAGCGGTTATGTCCCATCGAAACCGGTGTCCCCCATGCAACTTTGTGTTCCCAACAGTCAATTCCAGACCAATTGTTTATTTGTTCAGACACTGCCATCGAGCGACGCGGTAGCATCGTGCAATTCGTTGTCTGCTAACCGAGAACGTCTGGTTAGCCAGGTCAAGTTTGCCGAACCCCATCGATTACGGGCAGGGTATACTTTATCGTAGGGATGTTTTATTTTAATCGCCGATACCAAAGGGTTCCGTCGGTAGCACTGATCTGTATTATATCGTCTGGTTATACTAGCATTCGATATCGCTGCACAGATAGAGCCACCAAGCCACTACCGCACCGCTGCCACAATGCAGCTTTTTACGTGCTGCCGGGTCCTGGTGGACTCGGCAGCACGACAGCACGCTGGACATGGCAACACGCTGGAAAGTGTACACAATGCGAAGCCACGTAAACGACGCTGTTTGGACTGGTAACATGGCAACTCGTCGACCAAAAGCGTACCGAATTGGCGATTTCTGAAAATAGAGAATCGGTCGACTAATTGCCGATCTATGACGCAGCGGTGTTTCTTACTATGAAGTGGCAAAGCCGCTAATCAGAGCTTGCTGAAAATGCGAGCCAAGCACATAAGTCCGCCTTGGTCAGTGCACGTTCCTGCAGCTCTCATTTCTCTCTCCTCTCGCCCGGACCAGACTACATTCACCCGTACCGTGCCAATGATGTTCTGCCAGAGCCGAGGGATATTGCGACCACGGCTGAACTCTCGCTACTCGTGACCAAGATCCTGGCAACACAGTACGTATTCTTGTGTTTAAAGCCTAAAATACTATTTAAGCGGCACTTCCAATGCCAAAGTTTTGTCCTTCTCTTTGTCCTTGCATTTCCCGTTAAATGTAGCGGGGAAACTGAATTGGTGCATAGGGCGTGTGACCCGACGTTCCGTGATCTATGCACCGATTTAGTTTCTCCGCCAAAGTCGGCGGGGAAAGTGATGTACGTGAACCTGTCGTCACGTGGCCTGTAGACTAATTCAGTTTCCCCGCAAAATTTAGCGGGAAAATTTACCTCACATGAACTGATGTCATGGGACTTATACATAAATTCACTTTCCCGGCTAAATCTGACTCACGTGACCTAACACCACGAGACGTATACACCAATTTAGTTTCCCCGCTAAGTTTTGCTAAAAAAGTTGACGTCAAGTGACAACAAATTCAATTCCCTCGCCACATTTAGCGGGGACATTGATGTCACATGACCTAAACACCTTCAATCCCCCCCCCTAAAAAAAACAAAAAAAAAAAACATGGCGGGGATTTTAATGTTACGTGATCTGACTGCACATGAAACATATATCAATACAATTTAGCCACTAAATATATCAGGAAAATTGACATCGCGTGGCCTATACACCAAGCTTTGACGCCGCGTGACCTGTGCACCAAGTTTCCCCGCTCAATGGAGCGGGGAAGTTGATACAAATAAAGGTGCTTCGCTCCCCGAAACGACGGTTTAATCTCTTCCAAATAATTTTAAACGATCGCACTTTAAATACCGTATTTCCATGCGTTATACAACTTTAAAAATAAAATTCGCTGCCACTTTCTTTTTTACGTTAGTTGTAGACGTCGTAAGAAACGCAGGCTGTGATTACGCCCCAACTAGAATGCCGGTTATTTGGCCTCAACTTTCTCCCGGCTACAAGTGGCCTAGTCGGCTCCTTTCTCCTCGCGACGAAAAGGTCGGATAGAAAGTGCCACGAGTTTTTCCCAGGTTCACTTTTTTTTTTTTCATTTTTAATGCCGGAAGAACCAATTATAGACGATGACAGTTCCTCCCACCTCTTCCGACTCTAGCAGAGCGAATGCTGGAGAGGCGGTCGCCTCTTCTTCAGCGTTCGCTCTGCTAAAGCCCGATAAGTTCGTCTGCTGCGGCCCTCGAACCCTCGGACGCCATCGCCTGCGACCGAAATGGCGAGGAGGGAGTTCTCCTCGCCCACTAGGAGGCAAAAGAGGGCGTCCGAAGGGACCACGGCGGGCACATTTAGCGGTTTAAGCTAAGGCCTCTAACGACAAAATATCATTAAAGGCAAACTAGTTCGCCGACCAACCGAAATAGTTTGTACCACCCTCCCTCTACCCCTCCGCCGCGAAACTGGCGTCCCAACGCCCTATCGCAAAAAGAGGGACGTTTTTCGTCACGTCATGCGCGCTTCGGGAGAGACAACTTTCCCTTCGTACGAATGCCGCTTTGGACTTGTACGGAGGAGCGCGGGAACGCAAATAATAGCCTCCCTCGAAGGTTCCGGATGACCCACGACGAGATCATGAACGGCCTGCCGCTCATCGACACCTCTCGGACGGAGATGTGGGACATGTGCCCGGCCCACGTGAAGCCCATCCCGTGCACCGTGGAGCGCTACCGGAGCATGGACGGCCGCTGCAACAACATCAAGCACTCGTCCTGGGGCGTCACCAACACGCCTTTCGTCCGCTTCCTGCCGGCCCTGTACAGCGACGGTGAGACGCGCTGCCGTAATAGACCTTTCGCTAAATTATCCGAGCTCAAGGAGCGTGCGCGAGTGTGTAGTTACACGCGCTGCGCGTACTGCCTTCTACAACAGTAACTGCTCCAAAGTAGAACTTGGAAACAAACGACAATTTTCACACGCGTTCATCAACGTCTTAATTTGGTTGTTTACTCATATACCCAGCGTTCTTTATGATGCTCGCCTAATTTAGCAAAAGGTCTATTCCCACTTGCCCGGTGGGCAAGCGGTTTTACCACAGAATCAGGATATGGGTGATGTGGGCAACTGGCGACGGAATTCCATGCACACAATAGCGAGTTTTTAGAATAGCGTACGGAAAAACGTTGCCTAGGCAAAGAAATGGCGTCTACACCATTGCGCATGCGTTGAGCCTAAGCCTCGTTTTAGATTGCCGCGGTTACGGAGGCGCTATTTCTTTGCGTACGATACTCATCACTGGCGGCCATAGCTGTGTGCACGGCTTCTGAGCGCGTGCGCAGACGGCGTGCTTCCACAGTTCTTTTGCAACGTGCATTCCACACCGTCAAGATTGCCGGTCTTAGCAGCTTATTAATGTAAGCTCGTTCTGAGCATGCGCTCTGAACGGCGCACTCAAATATGGCGTCCAGGTGAATACCCCCTATTAGTAATTCTGTTGTTTGTATGTTTATACAGTCGGAAGTTACTCAGTCCCAATGGGCGTCTGGCCCCCTATTAATGAGTTTCAGTATTGTGTGTATACGAGCGAACGAAAGCACTAAGCGTTTGCGTTAGTGTTGAATGGTCCACATTGCGCGTGCGTGGAGCCCAAACTGCGGTCTTAAGGCTGAACTCCATGGGACGAATATGCTGCGAATAACCGACGAATTTTGCCCGGCGGCTTTTGCTCTGCGCGTGGAATCAACACAGTGGCTGCTACGTCGCGCGCAGAACGAGCGTGCCGTCGGGCGGTGTTCGCCAGTTATTCGTCACATAATTCGTCCCATGGAGTTCAGCCTTTAGATTGGCGCAAGGCGACGACGCGCTTGCGCAGCGTCGAGCACGCAACGCAAACGCACAAAGCTTGCGTTGTGCTCCTATACGCAATACGGAAACTCTAGTCTTTCACGCCCATAGCCCTTCTATCCTCTCTGTCGCCCGCTTTCTCGCACTCTTTCTTTTTTCAGGACGTGAACTGCTGTTGAAACTAGTTGAAACTGTTGAAACTCTGTATTGAAACAAGAAAGACGTTACGGCGTCTTTAGTTACTTCGTTACCAGCCAGAGTAGAATGTATCATTATCATTATCATCAGGTATCACGCAGAATAGGACGACCAAACATCCCCCCCCCCCCCCCGAAAAAAAAAAAATTCGTAATACGCCACAAACAGAAAGCGATCCATGGCTTGAAGCTTGCGATATTTCCAAACGAAGATGAGCAACTCTCCTCTTGTCCCAACCAGGTTCTAGACTTACTTTCAGGATATTTCAGTAGATCGTTCCGCTAACTCCGATAACGATGAGATCGATGCGCAAAGGCGTGGGCGGAGTACCGAACATTGTAATCGGAGTTAGCTGAATGATATGCTGGTTCGTAGATTTTTTTATCGCTTTTAACCCCTAAACACGTTCAACCAACTAGCCCAAATTCAAACCCTTCTATGATATGCTAAAGCTCTTTCTCTCTATCTCCTCCTCTGTTTTCCCCCTCTTTCTATCTTTCTGTCTATCTCTATCGTTTTGCCAATGTCTCTCTGCATCTATCTCTTGTCTGTCTCTCCGCGTCCATCTCTGCACCCGTCTCTTTCTTTCTGTGTCTCTTTGTCTGCCTGTCTCTCGGTGGGCGTCCACCAGTATTTCAGCCCATATTGCTCTCTCCACAGTTAATAGTGTTTAAACTTCTTTAACTATTTTCAAACGTCGCTAGCCCACCGGGGGCGTCGGAACAGGGGGAGCAGGAAGAGGGGGGGGAGGGCGACCGCCCCCCCCCCCCAGACAGGTCAGACATTTAATGGAAACAATACGGGGTAGGGGGGGCAAAGACGCAGTCGCCCCCCCCCCCCCCCCATCTCCTGAATAGTTCCGACGCCTCTGCAGCCCAATGCGCCACGGCAGATGAGGTAGGGGTGTAGGGACACCTGCGTCTAGAGAGGTTAATTCACGCGTGGTGAGGATTCGGAGAAATGTGCGAACCCACGTTCGCGCTTCGCCCTTAATTTCCACGAATATCCTACATTCATACGTATATCTACCAGGAAGGTGGGCTAGTTTATAAACGAGGGTTTTGCAAACGACAAGCATCTCGTCTAGACTTACTCGTAACTCTCACGGTGGTGGGGGCGTGGATGTAGCGGTTAGCGCTCAAGATGTGCGCTCTTCACTTCAGAAGAGAAAAAAAATGAAGTGACCTCGGTTTTAATTGACACGTCTAACTTCAGTGAGTGGGAGCGCGCGACAACGCAGCAAAAGACAGAAACACGAGGCGCTATAACGCGGCTGATGAACTAACCTAACCGTGCAAGTTACGGCCGCAGTAAATGTGACATCATTCGGGGCGGAGATTGAGGACAGCTCGGCTACATGAAGAGAAGTTTAACCAAAAGAAGTAAGCAATGAAACGTAGTTTAAACAAGAAAACAAATCTGGCAGCTTTTGGGCTTGTTTTACTTACTGAAAGGTAGTGTAATACAAAAGGTAGACCGCATCACCACCGCGGGTGTCTCCGAAAGACAACCAAGGTCCAAAGTTGCCGAGTCACTGTCCCACGCGAGTCTTCTCCGACACCATGGCTGTCGTTCTGAAACACGCCACAAGCCCGATCTTTCGCTTCCAGACGCGCAAGTACTTACAAAGCGACGCTACCTCTGCCGCGCCATCTATCGAGACAGGCGGTTAGTGCTTCTCGAATCTCAACTGCAGACTAAAGACTAGTTCAGACATTTGCGTTTGACTGTGACGGAGCGCGTTATGACCCCTTGTGACCCGAAAAGAGACCATATGCTAGCGTCACCCACCGAGTATACCTGGAACACTTCCAATTCATGTTATTTCCTAATTTTTGTATGCATCATTCTTTCTCCATGTGTTCAAACTACTTTTCGACAATGTTATGAGCGACTCGTAGAGCATTGGTTATCATACCTGCTTCGCGATCCGAGGAACCCCGGTTCGAATTAAGGAGGGTGAACGTTTTGCTAGACGCCAAGTGACGGCAAGGAGCGTTACGTGAACTACCGTTAAAACTAGTTGAAACTGTTGAAACTCTGTATTGAAACAAGAAAGACTTTACGGCGTCTTTAATTACTTCGTTGTCAGCCAGAGTAACATCTATTACCATCATCATCATCATCCGGTATCACGCAGAATAGGACGATCAAACATCCCCCGGAAACAAAATTGCATAATACGCCATGCACAGAAAACGACCTGGCTTGAAGCTTCCTATATTTCAAAATGGAGAGGAGCAACTCTCCTCTTGTCCCAACCAGGTCCTTCTTCAACATGTTTCTACTATATTCGCAACTCCAACACCCTATAGATGGCGGGGCAGTAGTGACAAGATGTTGGAAGAGACGGGAATATATCCTCTAGGGATTTCCCGTGCGCCTGCTCGCCGACGCTGAATACGAAGCTGTAAGGGCAGGAGCATATTGCCGCGCGCTTACGTAGTCAAGTCGGCAGAGCGCTTGGCTGAACTGCGTGTCGTTTTTATCTTTCTTGATGTAAGTAGAAGATACGAGAAGGTTGAAGAGTCCCTTATAGTTTGTTCATGTTTAGAATGCATAGTTCGTGAACGATCAAGGAAGAATATTCTAAGTCAATGGAAGACGTAATGTGCCCGGAGGAGGTTTTTCAGATTGCATAAATATGGCGATAACTTATCCCTGCTGGCTCTAAGCATTCTAGGAAATCCCTAAATCATGACGATACACGGCCGATTTCTCTACTAAAAAAAGCAATCAAAGATCGCAACCGACACCGAGGTCATCTCCGGCGATGGGAGGAGCATATTCCGTACCACTGTCAGCCGACTGGCAACGTGCGCGATCGAAAGCGTCGCTGCGGTCGGCCGGCCATGATTGGCCGAATGCTGACTATGACGTCAGCAAAGGATTTCTCATTGACGGAAATAAGAGGAATGTAAGAGCTTGAATTTTGACGGTGTTGGGAGTGTCGCTTTGAGAGGGCAATGATTTCAAGCTTCCACCATGCTAATTACAAACACCATCGAACTTGTTGTTCGCAAGGTAATGACGTCACGAGAGGGAGCCATGGGAGGGCGCCATCAAAACATCTCGAGATCTTCGCGCCTCCGACCGGTGGAACCTCGGAGTGATATCTCGAATGCGCGCGGCCCGTTGCCCCCATAGGCTTCCTGCGCTGAAGCTTTGAACAAACTGCAGCGCCCTCATTTTGGGTAGTACAAGGTCACCTGATTGAGCCTCGCACTACTTATGGCACGTTGGTTGAGCATTTTTAATTCTGTCTGATGCTGAAGAACGAAAAAACACCTTTGGACGCCTGAAATCGGCCAGACTCAACGCCGCAAGACAATCAAAAGTGCCAAATTCATGACACCACCGCTAGGGTACGCGTCTCTTATCTCTGGGTGGTGACGTCAAAACACCTGTGTCGCGACCACGGTGGTCACGACGCTTTCATTTTTCTTTTTCTTTGTCATGTCTACTTTGGAACGCGTGAAACGTCATCTCTTGGCTCGCGCTCTAAGCGTCTTAGCTTTGACGGCGTTCGAATTTTTGTTGTTTCTTTGTATATTCATCGTGATCTCGCGCTCTGCACCAGAGCAGGCACATTTTTGCATGCGTGACAGTCTGAGACGCTAAAGTTTGTACTACCCAAAACAAGGCCTAACAAGTCCCTTTTCGCAGCACCCCCTGGGCAACGCAGGAGGCCCATACAGCCCAGACTACAACTCAACCCAGCGAGTGCGCGCTCGAGAGCTGACTTCCGGATGCATCACTCGCGCAAACGACAAACATAAAAAAAACGGACACAGGGCGTTATTTTTGAGAGGATAATTGCAGTAGTATGTTCCCTTCGCAAAAAATTAACATTTTTCGACTACCCTTATTTGCTTTTATCATCTACAAAAACATACGCATTTTGTGAAAGCAGCCTTTGCAATCTCAACGAGAAGTCGCGTTTTCATCGGTCACATGTCCTGGCTGCCGGAACAATGACCCTCCCATCGCCGGAGAGGATCTCGGTGCGTTCGATCTTTGATTGCTTTTTCAATAGAAAAATCGGCAATGCATCGTTATCATCTTTGGATTCCTAGGATGCTTAGAGCCCGCAAGAGTGAGTTATCGCCATGTTTAGACGATCTCAAAAACCTCCTCAGGACACCTTTAAAAAAAAGTTGCACCGCGCCGTACCAGTTCGTCTCGCCCCAGCGCTCGATCCTGCCGTTACGCCGCCATCGCCGCCTGCGAGGCTAGCCTTCCTCTATTCTGTTTTGGGCACAAGTTCGCCCCACTAAACGTTTAGTTCCCTTCAGTCATTCGTCGCCTCATCAACTGTCATTTATAAAAGTTGCGATGCGGAAAGCAACAATTCCTATTTGAACGCACTCGCATGATGCACAAACACGCCGGACAGAACCATGTGCTAACAGCAGCACGTAGGCCGGTAGACCCCGCCACCCTCTCCTGCCGCCGTCCCCGCTCCTATGGTTCTTCGTTCGCCCGCGAGAGGGCGAGCGGCGGGCTGGAGTTGCGAATAGCTGCGCTGGTCATGAAAGCTAAGCCAAACAGTTATAAGCTTGCTGTTATGCTTAGTTATGTTACTGGTAGTTCACGCAGTTATGCTTACTGGTAGTCCACGTACTTTAAGCAATAATTACCGATTTGTACCGGCGCAGCTCGGTAGGTGGATAAACAAACCATATTTTGAAAGCTATATCAATGCCGAAAACGGTCTACCGACACCCTAGATCCTGTGGTACATGACTTTCGTTGGAGTGCGGTCCTAGCCAGGGTTGAAAAAAAAAATAAAATAATGATTTTTGTTTTGCTTAGATCAATCAGGTTTATTTAATTTAAACCATATTTGTTTGATTTAAACTAGATTAATCCGCTTTGAATCACTGTAGCTTGGAAATTGTGAGTCTTAATCAGTAGATGTATTTTAAACATGACAGATTGATTGATCAATCTGCCCGATCGCTGAAAACAACGTGGAAGAAAAACAATTACTGTATGTCTAAAAGTCTAATTAACAACCTTTTGTTGGTGTATAACCTGCCATACTAGAACAACAGCAGCTTTAGCTTTTAGTTAGGGAAAAACGAATTGCTTGCGTTTTTATCCGCGTTCCGTCAAACGGAGTGGAATGTAGAAAATTGAACACTCTGATATGCTCAGAAGAGCACCACTTTTAGCTTGATGTCACTTTGTAAATATTTATTACAAGGTGGTCTCTCGATTTAAATGAAAACATATGTATACACAGAACGCAATATATGATACACGAACGATAGTTAAAAAATCATTTTCGGGATTATTTTTTTTTTCGGAAAATGTCTAAGGCATCATAGCCAAATCGGTCTGCTTTAAGTCACAATTTAAATTATATTGCTTTTCTTCTCCGCCGTGCTCCTAGCACAAGATGGGAGTGAAAGAACAAGAGAGCGTAGACTAAGTGGCGTTATTCCGCGATGTAGGAATTCAGGGTCCTCGACAAGCGGTGGACGGCGGGCAACTTCCCAATGCCCGTGGCATCAGCAGCTTTGTCCACCGGGACTACGACCACCCAAACCGGCAGCTTTCCATCCTGGTCATGTCCTGGGGGCAGTTCATCGACCACGACCTCACGCTGGCGGCGCCGCCCAGAGGTATACGCTCCCGTGTCGGACTTGCTCGGAACCTAATTACCAACCGAACATTATCTTAAGATATAGTCTCAACGGCAGCAATGAACCTGGATGAATGGATGGATGGATACGGCTGAACCCTTTCAACCGGGCGGCGGCCTGTGCCACCTAGCCAAAGGTTCTAAATCTAACAATTAACTAATGTCCGATTAAATTTTGATTTAATGGAGAAGGGCTAAGAATCTGACATCGCCGCTAACCACAAGCATTCATCTACTATTCTCCACAACCGAAAGTTACAATTCGTGTGACGGTGACCTGGATGGATGGATAGATGGATGGATGGATGGGTGGATGGATGGATGAAGCTGAACCCTTTTAATCGGGCGGCGGCTAGAGTCACCTAGCCAGTGATTGTTTTTTCCTTTTTTTCTAACATTTATTTAACATTGAGTTATATATCTAGAGATTTATTCTTAAAAGCTACGATCCGTGCAACGAAGGCGCCTCGATGTGACCGGGTGCACACATTTTCCGCCCGACGAGTCACCCGGAAGAGAATTGGGAAATATTTCCCCTTCCCTCGACCTATGCAACCAGTCAGATAATCTCTTCTTGGTTATCTCCACCTTCCCCGTGTCTATTTTTTCCTCACTATGCCTAAATCCCTTTTTCCAGTAACGAACGCCGTCTGGTGGGTTGTCTGCGAACTACAAACGAAGGGCATCCCAACATGTCTCAGCCCGTCAGAACACATCGGCATCGTACCGCTGTATCGGTTTTGATTTCTTTTTATGCCCCCATACTACCGATTCTCAAACAATAATCGTCCAAAAAGACGAAATATACGGAAAGATCAGTGCTGACTATGTTGGCCGTGCAGGACGATGCCCTCCGAAAATAGCGACAGCGGGAACCAAGGATCAGGGGACAGAGTACGCATGCGCAGATACTGGAAAAAAAAAGCGTCCATCGGCCGGCTGGTGCACCGAAGAGGAAGACACTTCTGATGTGATGATGCTGGTGAACGAGTGTCTTCCTATCGGGTGCGCTACTCGGTCAATTGCTTTCGCTCGGACTATCTCGAGAGTTGATTGGTTTATTCGCTAATTACGCTTTGAGAAAGCCAGCGCTGGAGCTACAAATGTTGAAGTTTACTCGTGGCAGCCTTCGCCGCCTCGCTAACCTTATTTATATCGGTATTTACGGCGCCATCCGTTACTTGCAACGGGTCCGGTGTGTGTACGGTGCGCTGCAATATGAAAGACCCACTGGGAGTGCGTGGCCGAGGTGGTGGCTGGCGAGGGCGCTGCGAGCGCTCCGGGCAATTCCATTCTGCTTCGAGGGCAGGACGCTGACTCGGGGCTCAGCACAAACTGATAAGCACGTTACGCTTTAACTAAGCCCCGAGTGAGCGTCCTCCCCTCAAAGCAGAATGGAATTGCCCGGAGCGCTCGCAGCGCCCCCACCAACCACCGCCCCCGGCCACGCACTCCCAGTGGGTCTTTCATATTGCAGCGCACTGTACATGTGTTGTTTACAGGCGTAGCGCGATAAATTGAGCCGGGAGCCTTTCCGGCAAACTTAGCGGGAATGTTCAGAGTGCTGGTCGAGACTGATTACGTGTAGTCTGTGCACCGCTAACACCACCTGGAAGACAAGGCCCGCCCACTTTCCGCCCAAACGTCGTCATTGGAGGGATGGATGAATGGATGGATGGATGAATGGATGGATGGATAGGTAGATGGATAGATGAGGCTGAACCCTTTGAATCGGCCGGCGTCTTGCGCAACCTAACCAGTTTTTTTTTTTATTTTATTTTTTTTACATTTGATTGAGAGGTTTACCACGACCGGCTTTTCCAACCGGCGCGTTTCTGAACTCCGTTCGCTTGCACGTCGGAGTGTAGACGAGCGAGACCTGGACTTCGTGTGCTGCGGCGTCCCTCCAAAGTTCCAGCACCCGCTGTGCATGACCATCGAGGTGCCGCGGGAGGATCCCTTCTACGGGAAGTACCGCAGGACGTGCATCGAGTTCAAGCGGTCGCTGGCCGGACAGCGCCCGGGCTGCGCACTGGGTAAGCCGAGGCCCACCAACATCAATGCGCGTTTTTTTTTTTTTTTTTTTTTTTTGCTCAGTAAGATTATGGAAACTCGACACTGGTACTAGGAATAATCAAGGGGCGGAGGCCAGACCCCCGGGAAGACCACAGCGCGCCCCGACTAACGCAAACGAGAAATCGGCGTTTTTTTTCGCCGTTCGCTCACTCAGGTTTAGTGTATTTCGCCCAATTTTATACCTAAGTTGTATACGTAAGTTTCCCTCCCACATAAGCACATTACAAAAGTTGGGAGTCTTGATGACAGCCTCTGAACTATTAGGGAAGAAATAGCACGAACCACTGATTTCTTGTTCATGCCAGCTGTGCCATACTCTGTCCTTCCCACTATCTTTGCATAAGTACCATGTGTGACCATACGGGGATTTGTAGCATTTTCAATTTTTAACCCACAGTAATCACTCCGCTGTCGCCTCTCGCGTCACTTACACTGCGCCACGTCCACGTTTTATCTCTGCTTACGGGAGGAAAAAAAGTCTTAGTGACTGTGGCCTAAAATGACACTGTCCTTTCATCTGTTTCTCGCTCTTTTTTTTTCTTCTTCTTCTTCTTTTTGTTAAATAGATTTCGGCACGAAAAGACCCAACTGAGATGAATTTCATCTACGTGCTCTTGCCTTCAGACACCAAATCTCGAACTATCGTGCTTAACGAGCCAGGATTGGCGTGTGCACGACTACCGCTGTCGCTATATCCTTAATAATCCTGATGCAGGTCCGAGGACACACATCAACATCCTGACGCACTCGATCGACGCCAACTTCATCTACGGCTCTTCTGACGACCTCTCCAGAAGGTTGCGCTCTTTCTCGAGAGGTACGTGGGCACCTGACGCCGGCACATCGACCAAAGAACGCTTGGGCCACCGCTCATAGTTTCACGTTTCCTTCTCTAGGAAACCTGAAACTCTGAGTTTTCCCTATGTATTAGATTCCACCAATATTACTCGCGTTGAGGTCATCCGTGATCTAGGCGTTTTTATGGATCCTGCAATTAATTCAATCATCACGTGACTACAATTACGAATGCTTCCTTTAGAGTGCTGGTAGCCATTACACGAGTGACACGCGGTTTTTCTAAACCACTTTGTATTTTACGTTTGTTTTCTTCACTGGTGCGTAGTCGTGTTGAATATGCCTCAGTTGTTTGGAACTGTATTGGAGTGACAAATTCAGGTGTAATTGAGAGTGCACAACGTAGATTCGTTCGTGTTTTGTTTGATCGTTATTTTCAACCGAATTATTTCTATAGTTATGAGAGGATTTGTGAACTCGTGAAGTTAGACTCGTTGCACAACAGGAGAACAATTCGTGAACTAACATATTTGTATAAGATTGTAAAGGCATAATTGATTCCCCAGAGCTACTCAGTCACATCTACTTGCACGTTCCTCGTCAGTCTTGTAGACTTTATTCTTTGTTTTACCCTACTGACTTTTACCATGATTCACCCATGACACGCCTACAACTGACTTATAACCATTTAGAACAGATTTGTGCGAATGCTAGCCTTGATATTTTTGATGAAAAGCGTAAATTTCGAAAGTGTGTTGAGGCTATTGTTTTTTCCTAACGTTTCGCTTTTATCCTGTTTAACATTTGACTACTCATTGACTCATTGATAAGTGCACCACTAAGGAGGCGTTAAGTTGTTGGTGGGTCACTGAAAATAAGAATAAATAAATAAATAAATAGTGCCCAATGCGCCCGAAATCAACGAGAGTCCGTGTATTTAGCTCGTGTTCGTGGATTTATTCAGAGAACAAGTCGTCTGCTCCTTGCGCAGGAGTCGCGGTGACGTCAGAACGACGCCGAGCTCTGATTGGCTTTGATGGAAAGGATAGTGTGAAGACCTCAATGTGAGACTCGAAGTCAATCACCGTTACCATAAAGGGCCTCTAGCCGTGGACCTCCGTAATATTCGTTCTTATAGAGCGTACTTCAATTGCTCGTGAAACCGTGCCTGCCAGGCTGTAATGTGTGCATGCTGGACTAATTTTTGGAAGCGTCTGAAAAACCCAGCGTCTAAAAAATCACTATCGGGGGTACGAAAGTCCCGTAATGAGCCTGATAGTCGCTTTAATCAGCAAAACAAGGCAAGCTCTTGACACAGGAATGGTGCAAGCTTGTGACGTCAAGAAAAAGTCGACGCGTAGACTGCCCTTCTTGCGAATCGGGGCAAAAGTTGCTAATGCAAGCAGTTCCATTTATTTAAAAGGGCGTATTTTGTGGCGCATATGCGCACTCAGCCGCATCCCCGCGGAAAGGTGGACTCGAGCTCCCGGTTTCGGCTCAATTTCAGCACCAGTGAAGAGTAAAGGAAGTCTAAGTTTTGTTTGGCAAGGCACATCGCATAACAGAGGGGGTACCCATCGGAGGCTAACGGCATCGGCAAACACCCGCGTTGTCTTGAAGGGCAGCTCCGAACCTGGGATCGCTTCCGTGAAGTGGGCCTCAAGCCACTCCTGCCACCGGAGTCAGAAAACCCGGAGCGCGACTGCATCGGCCGACCCAGGCGGCTCTTCTGCTTCCTCGCAGGTGAGTGGGTCCCTGCTCACGGCCGCTCGATACTTCGCCCTGCTACTCCGCTTCCACTGCTGCCGGTACACTGCAAAATATTTTAGACGCTTAGGAATGTGGATGCGTGAGCCTAAAGAAACACCTTTTCTATGCACCCCCTTATTACTTATGTCCGAGTCCCACTAGAACGACAAATAAAAACAACCAACACCCAGAAGCGTAAAGCACGTGCACCAGGCACACGAAGGTACCTTTGACAGGAAAATGGCAGTAGTGTTCGGAAAGTAAGCACGAGTGATTGCAAGCCTGCCAAAGTTACCTTCGCGAGCATGCTGCACGTGCTTGAGGTTTGTCTGTGTCGGTTGTTTTTGTTTGTCGTTCTAGTAGTGGGACTAGGGAATTACAAGTAAGCACATTTACCTATGGAGGCGTGGGTACTGCGCACTTGCAGAAATCTGCTGAATCACCTGTGCATGCCCCAGCGACACCTTCTTGACGTGACAATGGGAACACGAGTTAATGCATAGTGATAGGTCTGAACCCCTGTCGGGCAAGCTTAGCTCGAAATAACCTAACCAATCCACATTGCCTAAGGCCCCGTAGTTAAATCAGAGGGAGTTCTTTCCGGCTCAATGTCGCTTCGAGACAGGTACCCGATCAGATATAAAACCCACTTCATTCAACTTACTTAAACGACATCACCGCAAAGTAACATGTAACAAAGGAATAGGTATCAGGATAGATTCCGTAAAAGCACCTCAACGTCTGATTCACCAAGTTGCATAACCGACGTGGAAGACCAAAGCGAGGGCAATGAATATCGCTGAACCACTAAAGCATCAAGGCAATCTCCCTCTACTTTTTTGTTATAGCAGAAGTAACATTAATATTTATTTGGCTATCTAAAGCTGCATTGCTGCAGCGATGTGAGTAGACCATATCAAAAGGCCCGCTTACCTCAGTAAATATGATGAGACGAGTATGGTAAAGATGCATTGACGTGACAGCTCTCTTTTCTTATGTCGTCGAAGGCATCAGTCACTTTTAGCCTAGCGGAATCTGGATTAGGTTATTCTACAATGACAACGTTCCGCTTTTTTCTTGCAACCGGCGGAACCCGGGGTCCAAAGGCGACGAGCGTGTGAATGAACAAATCCATCTGACGGTGCTGCACACCTTCTACGTGCGCGACCACAACCGGGCAGCCATGGAGCTGTCCAGGCTAAATCCGCATTGGGACGACGACCGCATCTACCACGAAACCAGACACATCATGGCCGCCGCCGTCCAGTACATCACCTACAACGAGTTCTTGCCCATGGCGCTGGGGGAAGACCTTATGGTCCGCTACAACCTCACGCTCCTCAAGGACGTAAGTACGAAATGGCGTCATGGTGTTCTGAAGGGAGATGGGAGAGACCATTACGGGTTTCGTAATGTGAAATAGGTTGCAAAAAAATTGCGTTGTGTGTATGTTTATACAGCCTAGAACTTGGTCTGCCTCGACGGGCGACGAGTCTCCCAGCTGTAGATGAGCAATTTAACCAGTGCAGTACAACCGCTAGCCTGGGGTCTTTAACGTGCACCACGCAGTAGTAATACACGACCGCACGCCGGTACGATGCTCATCCAGATCGAAACGCGTAGGGGTGGGGATTGAACCCAGGATTCCTGAGTTCTGCAGCGCGAGCTTTCGCTCCACGTGCTCCGAGCTGGTGTGCGCTAGCCCACTCGGTCACCGATCCCCCCCTAGGTTGCACGTTAGGTGACACAGTTAACGCGAACGAAACACCGGCACTCATCCAGATTGTCCTCGAGCAGTGCATTGAAAAACACCCAATTTTACCACAAACATTTGTGCCCAGAATGGGCACATTATCACACCGGTAGTTTCACTTGTTCGTGCTCTCTCGCGCTCTGCATTTATTAAGGTACTCTGACAAATTAGATCGTAGAGTGCGGCCTTACTATCCTACCATGTAATTGGGACGTCACTTGTGAAAGCCGGTGGAATTCTGCAAACAGACGTATGCATTCGGGAATGTAACATTCGTTTCTTCCTTCTAGAAAGTCTCCAGGCAGACCCCTGCTTGAATAAATCACAAACTGGTTTGTTGTTGTCTTCAGTATATCCGGGAATGCCGTGTTGTGAGGGCCCGAGAGTCCCTGGGAGTAGATCCATTCGTTATATGATCGCAGGGCGTGCTAACTGCACCAACATGGCGTCGGTCTTGTTCTGCACAGGGCTACTGGCACGGCTACGATCCTGAAGTGAACTTGGCACTGTCAAACTCGTTCCAGTCGGCAGCGTTCCGATTTGGGCACACCTTCATTCAGGGCATGGTCAGGAGGTACAACAAGTTCCACGAGTTCATCGGTAAGAGCCAAATCACCAGTTCATGAAAACTTCGGCTTAGGACAGCGTGCGCTCAGTGGCTTTCGAACTCCAGTCGACTACAGGTGAGAACTCGTGTCGACTCCATAGTAATATTCTTATCAACTAGCCAACTAGTCTAGTGACATTTGCTCTGTGGGGCTTAGCGGTCACAGAGACCATCGACCGTTTCATTGGACGACGACTATAAAAGACAGTGCGCTGTTCTGCGTTGCTCACCAAAAAGACGTGATTCTGACGTCGTACGTTTACATACGAGTGAAAACTTCAAAGCAAATATTTGAGAGAAATCGGTCTGGTTGGAAAAACAATAAAGAAAGAACGACAACCAACCGAACGCTAAATATATAAAGACCCTACGTTTTGCCCCAAAACGCATATATATATGAGGCCTACTCGGCTCTTCTTCAGGGGTGACTATGGCGATGACCGTTGAGGAGCAGTATGCTTTAATCTTTTCTCAGCCTGAAAACGCAGGGTTTCTATATTCTTAGGAGTTGGTTGGTTGTCATCCTTCACTTACACGGATGAAGGTGCGCTATATATCGTTTCACATAAGGTCATAGCGCAGCTGACTGTGCAAGCCGACATGGGCCAATTATAGAGCACCAGGAGCGCGACGTAAACAGCTTTTGTCGGTTCTCAGTGCGCCTGCTACAAAGTTCAGATCCAATCAAGTTGAGGACACGCACCGTGGCTCTGCGTTTTTAGTCTGTGCGCTTGTGTGTGACTCTAGCCTTTGACTCCGCCTCGTCTTATGGTGAAACGAAGTACAGACGTTTGCACGCACAGCCTCCGGGCGCCGCCATCTTGCTCCTGGCGTGTTTAGATCGTCTAACTGTTACGCCTTGTTAAGTTGCGCTTATGGTTGCCAGACCGGTGCCCCAACAAAGCGTTTTTCACCCATGGTGGCCAGACTAGCTTTTTCAATCGTGGCTGCTTGCAAAACGTCTATACACAAACGCTCATGTTTACAAACAAGTCAGCGTTTGCCCACACCAGGAGTGGGTACCGCGCGTGCGGAGAAACTAACTTCGCGTGAAATGAAGCGTTTGCCCATGCGCCGAGCTGACAGCAGTACCACCGCAGCGGCACGTCATCAGCGCTATGGCTGACCCTTGACCTCGCGGTGACGACAGCCAGCGTTCCGACTGCGGAACGTTGCCACGATTTGCACAAGATGAAATATCACGGGCCCAGAATTGGATCGTAGACATTGTGTCGCTGATGGAGATGAGATGACCGGAGGACAGTGAACAAAGGAGTCTGCAGCTTTGCCTCGAGGGCGGCGGCGTGGGTCGCCCCCGGTTGTTGAATGGAGGAGGAAATGAACGAAGGTGACGAGGCAAAGAGAACGAGGACGTTCTGAGGCTGAGATGCCGTTAACATTGGAATCTCCCGATGGTCCTCTCATGCGCGAGCAAGCGTCTGTCTGGCGAAGAAAGTGGGTGGAACGCGGACTCGCGTTTTGTAATAGGTTGAACGCGCGGTTGTTTAGAGTAGCACCTTGCGTTTTGCAACGGGGGAGAGCATTCGTTTGACCGTGCGAGGCTGGCGCCTTGTAAAATATTACAGAAAAATCATAAATAGCAAAGTACATGTCTTTGTCCTGACATCAAATGACGTCAAATCACGTGACGTTAATTTCCCCACTAAATTTAGTGGAGAAATCGTCATCGTGTCATGTGACGTCGCAGTTTAAAGGGATGCTACAATTTGACGTGACGTGACAGCACACATTTACCGCTAATATTAGCGAGAAAATATATCCGCTAGATTAAAATAGAGAAGTGCTGCTCGCTATACTTTGTGTCACCTTAAACAAAACATATAAAAGAAATTTTGTTTTAGCGGTTTGGATGGTCTGTTTAATGTGACGCCGCTGCTCGACGATCACAAGGACTGCAGCCATTCGTCGAGCAGCGGCGTCGCTTTGGGAAAACCGACATGTTACAACGTAAAACATATGACACCACGCCCCTTCAAACAAAAAATGGCGAAGTTTTTGTTTGTTTACGTATGAGTCAAAACGAAGTAATGATTTTCTTATACTTGTTGTTTCTCGAGCATCAAAATATATTGCTAAGAAAAAGAAATAAAAAAAACAAAACACGGGGATTAATAAGTAACTTTTAGAAGCTCCCGAAAGAGCGCAAGCACCACGTGATTATAGTGGCCAGTCACGTGACTGCTAGTTCCCACTTCTCCGCGGGGTCTCGCGGGCGCCAACTACAAATTCGTTTCGCGCCATAAAAACAGTTCTAATTTTTGTGTTTCATTGTAAGCCCATTTTATGACATATTTCTTTCCATCAAAGCTGTTCGAAGGACATTCGAAGGACATTTAAGCACTGCTTATAAGTTGTGAATGCGAAAGCACGAATGTCGCTCTTTCGCTCCCTTAGATCCTCTGCGGTGTAGTGGCGTGGACGGCCACGTTTCGCTACTGCAGAGGTTGTGGCCGGCGGCCGAGTGAGCGCTCTCGTGAAGCGCCCGCAGCCCCCCCCCCCTTCCCCCTCCCTCTCTTTCCGGCAACACCTGCACGAGAGCAGCCGCCGAGCGCGCGCTCTCGTGAAGCGCCCCCCCCCCCCCCTCCCCCCCTCCGCGCGACACGAGAGCAGCGGCCGGGCGCGCGCGTTCGTGAAACGGCCGCCAATAGCTATCTAGGAGCCGTTTTGCTCAGCCAATTGCAAAATAAAAATTTCTTTCGCGGTTTTTCGCGGTTACAGACGCCGCCGGCTCCACTCCGTGGGATAGTTAATGATTTAAAGGGGCACTCAAGCAGTTTTTGGAGAAGCTACTTTTTGGTGCGATGGCGTTAAGGAAGTGTCAGTGAATGAGTATCTTCAGTTTTAGAAGGCAGAACCGCCTATTAATCACGCAGGAATAAAATACGTGCGGACTCTTTTCTGTACTTGCGAGGACCAATGAAATTATCGTATGTTTGAAAATTTTGGCGGCCTTTGTAAAGTTCCGCTAAAGAAACAATTTTCAGTTCATTTAAATATGTTGTGCATGATAATTTCAAAAGACGTAAAATATTTCTAGTTTAGAATACGCGATACTGCAATTATCGTTTCACAAACAAGGGACTACGTTTTCTCCTTGCCTTCCTCCCCCCGGGATGCGCGGAAGCTCACGTATCTGCGAGCGTTGCAGGCCGGTCAGTCGGGCCGATCGTGTCGGTAGCGGGCCGGCCAGGCCTCGGTGGTGGTCGTCGACGTTATCGACGTGGACGGCGTGGTGAAAGCTCATCGTTCCGCGTAAAAGCGCTATCCTTGACTGTGAATTTTCGTCGTGTGTTGCTATGATAACCCAGCACGTACTAAAAGGGAAGATCCACCTACTCGTGCGGCGATGTCGTGGCGGCACTCTCAAAACAGCAGAAACGCCCGTGCCGTCGTGTTTGTTTACTTCGACTACAGTGGTGCTTTCTAAGCATTTGTGTCCTCGAACATCGCCCGGATTTCTTATTTGGCGCATTTCATGCGTGTGCTCAAGTTCAAGGTATTACTGGCGCGTACCGTATAAAGGATGCGAATTTTCACGCGTTTTCATCACCGGAGAAAAGTGATTAGTGTTAGCAATCCTGAACGCTCGCAACGTCTATCTGATCACGAAATCATATTTCTACGTTGCTATATCACTGTTAAGATTACATTGTCTTTTATAATCGTAGAAAAGGCGTGTGGCGATATTTGTACTATTGCAATGTCGTGTATTAGAGTCGTGATCGTCCAAGACGGTGTACTGCATCTTTTTATTTTCTTTTTTTCATCCACTGTACCCTGCAAGCCTATCAAGAAAAAATAATAATAAAGCTTTAGGCTATAGACAACTGTCTGTCTATATTCGGTTACGGCATTGAGTAGCAGTGCGTCCCCTTTTTAGAGGGGCTGACGACCCGCTGCGCTTGTTGTAGTGGTTGCAGATGTGTGTACGCGCGGCGCAGAGCGGTCGTTCCGGTCGCAACAAACGCAGTCGTAGGTACGCGCTCGTTGCACATGTCTGAACCAGCCTTTCCCCCGTCCTCCCGAGGCGAAAGGCAACGTGGCGACATCGTTTGACATCACGTACCAGAGGTAACGCTGCGATGTCAAACGTTGGTTCGGTTACGACTTGCCCCAACCGCAAATCGAAGAATGCCCGAAAAGGTCTGCGTTTCGCCGTCCTCGGAACCCGAACATGACTCCGAAGCGCTGCTATCGTCCACATCGCACGTCGAAGTGGCGTCATAGGAAATCATCCCCAGGTTGGCTGTCCGCCGAAGAATTTCAACCTCTAACGGCGTCAGGTCCTCGAGCGTAGAGAACCCCGCCATGATCGAAGCTCGAATGACAAAGAGGTTCGGCCGATGCGGCTACCTCGGGATCACTGCGCGACGGAACGTCGTCCAACGCCATTGGCCCGAGATCCTTTTGATAAGCGTGCGAGGACCAATGAGAGTGGTTTCGTTTTCGGGTGGATCCGAGGTTTGGCGACCTTCAATTACATTTTTATTAAAAAATTAATCACCGTATGACTATATTTTTTGGTTTTTAGGGATACTTAGAGGGTCTAAATTCAGCTGTCATCATCAAAACACGAACTCAAAAACCACTTGAGTGCCCCTTTAAAAATTGTTTCCTTTGTATGTCCTTTGAGTACAGGTGCAACCGACGCTACGACCTGATGAAACCAATCAGAAAGAGTCAAAAGAGCTCCATCATGGTGTTCGTCATGTTTCTGGACGTGTTGTATCATCGCTGAATCAATCATATAAACAGAAAAGGCGTAGTGATTTACGGTTTTGAAGCTGTTTGATTGGTCCCCTTAGCTCGTAGCGTCCGCTGCGTCTGGGCTTAAGCTGAAACGAAGTATAGTAAATTAGTAATCCAATCAAGTGATACTGCGCATCTTCATTGCATTCGACAGAATATCTAAGTCAGGCTTTTCTTTTTGTCGGTGGCGTCCGTCGCTCTGACTAGCTCCGATTTCCCCGTTCCAAAAGAAAGCAACATCGGCTATCTCATGCAGGGGAGGATCTGCTCCGAAACCTGCTGCGTCACCCCTTCATCGTATACGAGCCCGGGAAGCTGGACGAGTTGGCCGGGGGACTCATCAACACTCCGGCGCAGACCTACGATCCCTTCGTGACGCAGGAGGTAAAGACATTGCGAGCGATACGAACGCCGCGTGCATGGGCTAGAGTCACCAAATAAGGCCTCAGAGCAATGACACTTGAGCCATCTTGGCACTTCAAATCATCGTTGCCATGGATGCGGCCATGGACGCGAGAGGTCAGGCAATGCCGGAGCCCTCACTACGGCCCGGCCCCATAGGACTAGGACTAGGAACTAAGGATAGGACTAGGGACTAGGAACTAGGACTAGGAACTAAGGACTAGGATTAAGGACTAGGACTTGAAACTAAAGACCCGTTCACAAACTTGCGACCCCTTAGAACCTTGTGCCTAGGAACCTCCTAATATATCATACGACGAGAGGACACACTGGCGCCATCTATTGTGTGGCAGTGGAAACTTGGCGGTCCCGCATATGTTCTATTTCTTTCGCGCTTCATCCTTTCTTTCTTGGCTCGAAAATGTTTTGTCAACGTTATAAACGACCATTTCTCATAGGTATTACGCACTTTTGACCTCGGAAATCCCGCAAAACCTTCGCTCTTGCGAAATGCAGTTCCAATGTCACCGCATAGATGGTGCCAGCGTGCCAGTGTGTTCTCTCGTCCTAAAATATTTTAAGAGGTTTCGAGGCACTCGGTTCCAAGGAGTCGCAAGTGTGTGGACGGGGTTTTATAGGAAACGCTATCTGAAATCGCAGGAAACGCTTTTCTGTCCCCCAGAAATGTGAAATCCGTCCGCGACAGAGCAAAGCGACATTGCCGCGTGCTTGGCCGACGCTACTCCATACTTCCAGAAGATTCGCAAATCACTCTCCCGACGAACTCTCGTGATAGTCAGCTGTCCCACCGACAATCCTACGCTCGCTGCTGCTTTATCGACGCTCAATTTTTTTTTCGTTGTTTTTTGCACGCGTTTGCTGTTTAAACCTCTATTTTCAGTTCTACGCCTGTCGATCATTTTACATCCGCGACAACATCGCCTTAAGTTCATCACACTGTATCTAAAGCTCAGGACGTCGCGTTATGTAATCGTAACGATCACCAATTGAGCCCGCTCTGCATTGAGCAGGAAAATGGCAGCGCCCACACGAAACTCCACGAATGGGGTGTCGACACTCTATAAGAGTACTAGTTTATTTAGTAGGGAGTCTTAGTAGGTCATTTTAATTACTCCGATACAGTACCGGATACTGCGCCGACGCCTTTGCGCATGCATCGTATCGTTATCGGGTACTTTTATCGGAGGCATCGGAACGATCTACTCAAACTCTCTAGCGACTCTAACGTGGGCTTGCCTTGATCCCAGCCACCTGCAGTCGCAGGGGCGCGTTTCCTCAGTGTCTACGGGGAAGCGCATCTCCTGACACTAGAGGAAGCTGTCCTCGGTCGAATATCATACGCGATATTTCTGGAAGTGGAGTCGGAGGCGTAGCGGACGATTGTAACGGGTCCTGTCAGTGGGTCGCGGAAGGTTTGGACAGGACCCCATCTTGAGCGGGGACGGATGATTGACTGCGTACTTAGCGTTTCCATCTGTGACGCGCGTTACTGCATACCGCGGGTGAAAGAAAGGATCTAAAGAAAGAGAGTAATGTTAGTGAAAGGAAGACAACATCCGAAAGCAGCTATGGATGTCAGCAACAGGCTTACGCCGCGTTCCTGTATATAAACGTACATAACGAAGCGTAACGTATATAATAAAAGATACACAAAAAATATACGAGGACAGAGAAGAGAGGCACACAGGGCGGGGGTGTAACTTGCAACTGAATTTTAATAGAGCACAAACATAAAAAGATTGAAACCGCACACCCGCACAAAGAATACATTTCGATAAAAAGAACAAAAAAAAAAAAAAAAGAACAGGAACCAGACGGGACTGGTGGGTGTCTGAAGCTTGACTGATACAAGCAGCTGCTCCTTATCAGAGTTGGCGATAGAGGAAGTGCTGATACAAACATTCGAACGATGTGTTCTTATCATGAAGGCCTCGTGTATTTCACGTTCCAGTTGAGTTTTGAACCTTCCCGCAATTTTAGTTCAATGGAACTCCCGTTGGCATTCACATCTATCGCAGTGTACAACCAAATGCCACTCTTCGCTGTTTTTTTTTGTATATTTTTTATTATGTGTTAGAACCAACTAGCCCAAGTCGCAGTCTTAACACGTAACGTGTACCCAAGACCAAGAGTCAATTAGGGGCTTTGCAGACTCTCTTCTTCCACTATACGCTGTATGCAACGAAGACGCCACTACTGCGGATTCGTGCTGTTAGTCTTGCCTGCAGAGTTCCGGATTTCCTAGCGCGTCGTAGAGAGCGTTGAGGGACAGCGGAAAGGATCTACGAAACCTGCCCATTACCACGTTGGTGTTTCCGGAACCGTCAATGCTGAGGCGGTGCGGCGTAGAGATGACGTAACACGTCTAACCCTCTATTAGCGAGAGCTTGTGGTAGTTTCAGTTTCGCCAAAACGCGTCTCCTCAAATTCACGGACTTATGCACAGCACTGGGAGTACGCGGAACGGCCGTATAGACGTCAATCATAGGTCGGATGACCAGTTTACAGCCGAGCTGAGTTGGAGGAATGGAGGCCGCATTATTACTGGCATTGCTGTTATTTTTAGCCAGTTTCGTAGCTGCTATAAGTGGCCACTTGGGCGGACAGGTTAGCAATGCGCGTCTTCGTATTTTGTACATGTAAGCGTTCTTGCCATTCGTTCGGGGGCGTGAAATTGTCCCAGTATCGAGGGTTCGGGGAAGCATCGAGGTGCACCGAGATTTCCTTCGTGCGAACGACTCAATGGGAGCGTGTTATTAGCGTCAAATGAAGGCCGGTGATCTCGGGCGTCACGTTTGTGCCTCTCAGTATGAATGATTGTATCTTCTCGTTCTCTTTATTGCTTAACGTGTTTTATGGCGTCATTTGGCGGTGGTTTTGCGTGGGCGGCTAATGGAAAGTTCTGCTGTACTTTAGTCACAGGCTGCTGCCAAGACACACTACTTTTACTAGGCTTTTGTGCGATGAGTTGTTTCGCCTTTGATCTGTATGCCTTTGAAATGTCCGTATACAACGGAGTTATTCGCCCCTTTTAACAGGAAACTTTCCAATGCCTTCGGACCGAAGGCACCCTGATAATTGGCGAATCAGCGTAGGTTGAGACTGGCACGCAGGGTGTCGGGATTGGCGAGTGGGTTCGATAAAGGCATTCGGTATGCAGGAAACCGTCTGTAGATGTTTGCAGACACACTCCGAGGCGTGTTTCTTCCTCGGTTGACCTTCCTGTCAGATTGGTCATCCAAAAAGAGTTTTTAGACAAGTTCAAAGCGTACACATACATATATGAAAGAAACATTATTTGAACATGACTGAGACGTGTCCGCCTATAATTCTCTCATCATGTCTGCCGAGCGTGTCTTTCGTATATGATGTACCAGGAGTGTGACGTCGGCCCGAGGGACGCCCGCCTACGTGGACGCCTACGCGTGACGTCTCAGAACGCGTTTTTTTGTTTTCTCTCTTTCTCCCGCGGGGGTGGCGCAGGTGACGAACCACCTGTTCCAGAACCCGGAAGAGCCGTTCGGCAAGGACCTCATCTCCATCAACCTGCAGCGGGCCCGGGAGCACGGCGTGCCGGGCTACAACTCGTTCCGAGAGTGGTGCGGCCTGCCCAGGGCGCACGCCTTCGCCGACCTCGAGCCCTGGCTCAGCAACGGCACCGCCTTCCGTTACTCGCAGATCTACAAGTGAGCGCGGCACACGGCTCCGCAGAACAGAGCGTCCTCGATTTCACCATACGCGATTACACCATACCTCCCAAACCGGCGACTTTGACATTGGTAGACAGGCTCTACGAAATACAAAGGTTTCCTCTACTTTAATAATACCGGGGGGTGCCGACGACGCACCCGAACCATATGACAAAATTCCGTCCATCGGGTCAACGGCTTTCCGCAAGGAACGCCGGGAGCTTCCACAATTCGCTACGGCCGTCACTTGAGTAGTCCAAAGAGACAAGCGTGCTTCTGTCCAACTTGTTGTATATGCGCGCCGCTGACGAGCTCCGACGCGCGGTTGACGCAGGCACCCGGACGACATCGACCTGTGGAGCGGCGGCATCTCGGAGCGCACCCTGCCCGGGGGCATGATCGGCCCCACGTTCGCCTGCATCATCGCCAGGCAGTTCTCGAACCTCCGCCGGGGAGACCGCTTCTGGTTCGAGAACCCGGGTTTGCCGTCTTCCTTCACGCCCGGTGAGTCTTCCGTTGTGCCGACCATAGGCTCTTTTCAAAGCTGCGCGTGCCCTCCACTGGCTGCATCGTCGATTATGCGGGGACGCCGTATTTCGGGCGTTCGCTCTGAGCAGGCATTGAACACGAGAGCAGCTGCGTCAGCCTGAACTCGGATTCGATAACACGCTTCGCGCAGGAAGCTACGCCCCATATAATGCCATGCTGCTTTATGCGGCTTTTGAAAAGGGCCTACGAGGTCTTAAAGGGGTACGGAAGCGAAATTTTAGCTCCTATTTCTTCATGTAGACGTGGCCTCTTTTACGACAGCAGTTCACAAATACCAGTCTTTCGTCCGTAAACGCAAAAAACAAACAAACAAAAAAAGCAATTTTAAAACAAATAAAACGATTTCCCAATACCACCTGGTAGTCGGGGGGGGGGGGGGGGGGGGAGGGGGGGTCGAGTTTCGTTGGAATGTTTGACGTCACGGATTCATTAGTAGCAGCGCCACGGCGCGGCAGTGTCCGATGGAGGTGCCAATGAACGAGCGGCGCTTGGCACACCTCTCAGTTCTAGCCGGGCATGTTCGTAACCCGTTACTAGTAACGAGTTACTTGTACCTAGGTACTTACTTCGGTAACGAGTAGCGCATTTAGTTACTTTTAGAAAAGAAACGAGCGACGTACTTCGTTACTTTTAATGCCAAGTAACGAGTAATGGTATTTCGTTACATTTGAGGAGCAACGTGCAAAACAGCGTTTAAACAGCCTCGTTATAATTCTAACCTGAGTGTACGTCTATTGCGACCAGGGGATGTGGGCAACCCGAAAAACAACTGAACAGTATGACAGTATAGCAACATTCATCGCTGAACACGTCAGTCAAACTCTAGAGCTAGGAATGTCCTTCACCCAGCGAACACAATAAGGTTCGTTGGTTGAACCTTCTAGAACCAGGTACAGAGCGAATGGAAACCCGGAGTTTGCCAACAAGGGAAGGCACATAACCCATTGCCAACTTAGAACCTTAGAAGCATAGAGAACAAACGAGAGAGGGAAATCCCAGATTCGCCAGCTCCTTCCTGAAGTGCAACACTGCCGTTCCTTCGAGCATGTCAGTAGACCGACTCTTCATCGTCGCCGGAGATGTATTCGCAAGGAAGCGGGGAAACAATACTCATGAACACTTCGAGATGCAGCTACTGATTAGGCGCAATGACTGCTGAAAGGAAAACAATAAACCATGAAACAAAATTAGTTGTGTATTTGGTCGTCAAAGTAACGAGAAAAGCAACTCGTTACATTTGGGGTCGTGTAACTCAATTCTTTTGAGAATCGGTCACGAGCAACGTATTTAGTCACTTTTTGAGCGAGTAATGAGTAGCGGTATTTAGTGACTTTTTCGGGGGTGACGTGTACAAATCTGGTTCTAGCACACCATACCTCGGGTATTTTCACTCTGCGGGATTGTAACGCGTTTACGACAAAGCTCTCGCCACCAAGTTACGACGACCGTAATAACGGTACCCTTCGCCGTTTATGAGCCCGTGACGTTGCGAGCGTGACGTCACGGGCAAATGTTCCGAGACGCATCGCGCCGCTTAAAGCGCTCACCAGAATCCGTCGGCTGGAACGAAAAATATGCGGAGAGCAAGTCGTCTGCTACTTGCGCAGGAGTTGCGGTGACGTCACAACGACGCCGAGCTCTTATTGGTCGATTGAAAAAAAAATAGTGGGTAGAACTCGATGCATCTAGCATTGAGATATATCCACTATTTTTTTTTTCAATCAGCCAATAAGAGCTCGGCGTCGTTCTTACGTCACCGCAACTCCTGCCAAAAAGCAGACGACTTGCTCTCCGCATAGTCATCCGCTGAAAATACAAGCGTGTGATTATCATTTAGGGATCATATTTCACCCGTTTCGAAGTGTTTCGGGGGTATTTCGAATTTCGATTCTGTACCCCTTTGAAACGTATAAAAGCGCCGAAAACAACAAGGACGAAGACAAAGTCAGACAAACAAAGCCAACGTTGCACAAGGCGCACTCACTCCCGAGTGCGCCTTGTGTTTGTCTTACTTCGTCTTCGTCCTTGTTGTTTTCGACGCTTTTATACCTTTTAAGACCATGAACAAACTGGCCCAAATAACCACTTTGCAGCGGGTCTACGAGGGAAACAAAAGAAAGGTTTTTCTTCTTTCTTACCCATTCGTGTATTTATTTTTACATAATCAAATTTAAGTCACCCTCGAAGTACCCTCCACCTAATGTAAAGCACTTGTCGATATGTTTTTCTCAATGCTTAAAATAGCGTTTAAACTCGTCAAGTTTTATGTCTCTCATTGGTCCTGACTCCTGCAGCTTGTTTTCTTTCACCTCTTTCACGTAGGCAATCTGTTTCCCCTTGAGAATTTTGTTTCACCCGGGGAAACAAAGAAAGTCACACGGGACGAGGTCGGGTGAGTAGTAGGTGGGGCACTGGAGCCAAGCCGTCTTTGGTAAAAATCTGCTGAACACTCAAAGCGGTGTGGGCAGAATGACAATCCGAGTTGTGACGAGACTGGTTTGTCCACTATGTCAACGTGCTTGCCGCGCCGCGCTTTGAGGTCAGCAGTTTTTGACCAATCATGGCATGATTCCTGTCCCCCCCCCCCCCCCCCCCCCCCTCCTCATATACCTCGTCCCGTGAAACTTTTTTGTTGTTTCCCCGGATGAAAAAAAAAAAAAAAGTTCTTAAAGCAAAACGGTGTACGGATGTGGAAGAGGCGAAACAAAAAGCGTCAGAAGCGCCGAAAGGCATTAAAATAGACGAGTTTAAATACTATATTGAACAATGGAAAAAAAAAAACATTTCGACAAGGGCCTTGTATTAGGCAGAGACTTAGATTTGAGCGTGTCAAAATAAATACACAATTTTGCAAAACATGTATTTGTTTTGGGCTCCCCCTGGTATTAGAATTGGGGCTTACGTTTAAATAACGATTCGACTACCCCACTGAGTGCATGACAGATTTAGGAGGTGTATGGTTTTTAACTATAATGCGCGACAAATTTACAATTTTACAATGAAGCTGTTTATGGCTAGGGTTCCGTGGATTTTTCATGTGCGTCAACAAAAACTTAGATCCGGAATTCGATGCAAAATTGCTACATTCTATGCAAAAGCTTATACGTCTCATCACTTGGATATGCATTTTTAGTAGATTAGTTTTCAATGGGCACTATTTTCAAGATCAGTAGACCCTCAGGCAGATAAAGGTTTCTCAAAGATTTTCCGCTATGCGACCCGCGTCGGCCATATCTACGCTCGCACCGCCCTCTCTTTGTCGTCGTTCCAAGCCTCCCCCCCCCCCCCCCCCGGTTTGCCGTGCCTAGTTTCCTTCCCTTCCGCTCTCCCGGGTGGCGGTCCCGTCGCGCGTGTTTAGTTTCCTCCGGCTCCTCGGGGAGGCCATAGCCATCCACGCGAATGTACATAAAAACAAAAAAAAACAACAAAAAAACAACAGGAAGACAAGTTGCCATTCTCCATTTTCAATTTCACTTCTCTCGCCATAATGGGGAGGCCGCGTATAGTCCAGACTCCCGAAGAGCAACGCGCCTTCGACGAGCAACGGCGGGAACGGCAACGAGAATGTCAGCGGCGGCGGCGGGCGGCAAAAACTACCGATGAAGATCGTACACAAAACGCCAAGCACACCGCAGACAATAAATGTGTTCGTACCTTTGTTTAAAATTCTGTGACACGTCTGTGTCGCGTGCTAAGCAGCTTCGCTGGTCATCCACCTTTACGGAGTGGAATGACTCATGTTTTATTGGCACACGAATAGACGTGAATCCCGTGGGTGCAGGATGCAATATGACACGAATGAGATGCCGGATGCATCACCGAAACTTTTACGGAACTTGAATCCATGGATAGATGATTCCCTCTTATCTTGTCGAAGATATGCGGTCTCACACCATTGCCTGCTGGAGCGGCCTCTTTCGGGCATCGGTGTTCCCTTTATTGTTGCGGACCTCATTTCTTTTAGCGAAATTACACGGAGGAATGCTCATATTATGGTACGTAAC
Organism: Ixodes persulcatus; assembly: GCA_013358835.2. Classification (NCBI taxonomy): domain Eukaryota; kingdom Metazoa; phylum Arthropoda; class Arachnida; order Ixodida; family Ixodidae; genus Ixodes; species Ixodes persulcatus. Next base: position 844,842 of record JABSTQ010010281.1, read on the forward strand.
GCTGTACACAAATTCATTTCACCACCTAGAAATATATCTTGTTAAGCCTCACCGAACTCGCTAATTACCTCAAGCTTTATGTATTCAAAATTAACGCAAAAATAACACATGGTCTAATCATCCAGATCCTCGACAAATCCCCTCTTTTGGCAAGTTCTAGAAGCTTCTGAAAACATCAACAATAACAAAAAAAATACCGGTACCCCTTTTTTTTTGGCGGGTCTTTTATGTTTTGTTGTGGAGTATTAAGCATTATTACGCACTTTAAGCGAAAGCAGACAGGAGTACCATGGTCGGCTTTTGCATTAATTGAACCGCAATAATAACCTATCAGAGTACGTTTTCTTTTTCTTTTTTGAAGGAGTTACATTGGGATCTCATTTAGTGTATAGTATTTCATTTTACCATGTGCTTCTTTTTCATTCGCTGGTTGAAGCATCCCTGTAACTTATATATGCTTATGCACTGTAGCTGAATAAATAAGTACATAAATATGATAATCTGCGGCGTTGTGATAGTTAGTTAATGTGGCAGAATTTATTAACTTCCTTCGCGCGGTCAGATATAATATGACTCTTGATCTTTCTCAGTTTTTTTTTCCGGCGATTTTATATGTTAAGAGTGAATCAGTCTTTAATAGATAAGAATAAATCCCATTTTAATTTTGCAGACACGAATGTACGAACCGAGACGGTGTCAAAGAGAAACGCCAAAAAGCAGGAGTCCTCGGGATAAACAAAAGGGGGTGACAGTAGGAGCACCATTAGCCACGAACGGCGAGTAATTATTGCAATATCTTCATTGTATTTTTTTACCTCCTTCCTGGCGAACAGAGCAGCTGCAGGAGATCCGAAAAGCGACACAGTCCAAAATCATCTGCGAGAACGGCGACGACATTCCCACCATCCAGCTCTGGGTGATGAGGTTGCCCCATCGGATCTAGTGAGTGCCACGGGGGACAATCACTAGCTCACCATCTTCATCTTCATCACGCGAATTCGTATACGTTGGCTCTGTCTACGTTCGCGGCTTCCTCAGTCATGACAAAAAACCCGAAACTGAGAGTGAAAACGACACATGAAGTAAAAGGTAGAAGAAGAGGTGGTTGTCGCGACGTCTTTTGTGTTCTTATGGTGATGTCTTAGGGTTTAGTTGTGGAAAAAAGGTCTCCCGTTTGCTCTCTTCCAGTTTTGTTTGACATCAATGACTATTTAAGAACGTTTTGGGAAATACATTCTTCGGCTACGTAAATTGAGACCTTCAGTGTATGTTTCGTTTTTACCCGCAGTCTCGGTTCTTTTTTTTTTTGTCATACTTGATATTCACCAGCTGGTTTGCGCCCTTACATTCAGTTCATTCCTTTATCCCTGTTTGTTTGTTTTTTTTTGCGCTGTTTTATAACAAATCAGCACCGACCAGCCCTAGCCTTCAACGTTTCTGCTGTCTATGTTGTTCCGGCTGTTCCATTTCTCCTCACTGCAACTTCTCACTGACAGACAGTACACACCATAAAATACATAAAAAGAAACGAAAGAGCGAAAGCGGGGACTGAACACGAGTGCTGCGTCAGCGTTCGACTGGGACTCGTTTCCTCCCTGATTATACACGAGCCCTAGATGAACCTTTACGGAGCACTCGTGCTTAGTTTGCGCACCGCTCTGACCTCCGATATGATGTAACGTAGGAAATCCAGCACTACGCCCTTTTTATCTAGCGGAGTATACCTGTGGAAATAGGCCTCTTCCTAAAAACACATTTTCCACCCTAGCAAAAAAAAAAAAAAAAAAAAAACAGAAAGAAGTTAGGTTTTGCAACTAGATACGTCAGTTTTGGTTCGAAGCAGTTAACTCCATGTATGACAGTATCCCAGGTAGCACAGTTCTTTAAAGCAAACCTTTTTTTTTTTTTTTTTCTGGGAATTTTAGGTTTTCAAGAGCCCGAAGAAGCCAAGTTAGAGCCAAACTTGACATTCTTTGACCAGAGTCTCGGTATCTTAGTTTTGATTCGCCAAACAAGGGCAAAAGTTAGGCTGCTGATAGTGTTGTTGTTATCAGGTATCTTTGAGCCTAAATCGCCAAACACATGCTCGAGGTAGTCTTACGCACTTCTGGTTGTTTTGTTTTCACTGTGGAAGCGTTGCGCCTGAGCTGCTACACAATTGCCCGACTTGAGCTTCGCTGTTGGCTCTTCGGTTTATACATCTTTGGCACAAGTCTGGCTCTTGGGTAATTATGTAACGTGCCAACCCCCCCCCCCCCCCCAACCCCCAAAAAAAAATATAAAAAATAATTTCGGCACTTTTTCGCGCCTTGGAGTAAAACTGTATTAGGCCCAATTATGGCCCCTATAGGATTGCCAAGCGTGCACCGAAGTTAGGCGTTTCTTTGGCGTGATACCTAGGACAGGTCTGTTTCTGGACCATTTGTGCGTATTGACCCCTCTTCGCGTGTAACTGTGAGCATATCAAGTGGAGGCAACACAAACCCCCGTTTCGCAGCAACCCGAGGTTCCGTTGCGAGGACATCCCGGGCATCGACCTCCGGTACTGGCAAGAAGATCCCGTCCACGGCGGATACTCCTTCAAGAAATGACCAACGCGACACGTCGCCCTTTCCAGTCACAAAGTCGCCAGCTGCCCCCGCAAGGGACACTTGTCGTCGAGCACGGGGGCCGCGCAAGAACGCCACCCCGGACGTCGCCATCCCTTGGACGCAGCCTGCCCCTTTCTTGTACAGTTTTTTCCGCGGGGACATCCGAAGTGGTACAGTGGAAGCACACGGCACGAGGTCTCGACCGGTGTTCCGTTTACTCGCAGGGTAGCAGTGCTTAAGCTTTCAACCAGTACCAACGAAACAAAAAAAAAAAAAACAATTAAAACTGCAGGTCTAATTACCCTAAATCCCAAGTAAACGCCCTTACCTTAAATACCAAGTAAACATTACGTGAGTTAAAAGGGGAAAAAATATAAGGTGGGCGATCTTTCAGGGGTGGGCGTTTGTTCGAGATAGTTGATCTAATGAGATCACTATTTTAAGTGTATCCGTCAAATGGCGACATTTTTAGGGTTAGCGCTGGTACAATCTCGGATGAAAGTTCGTGTTCATTCAAATGGACGCCAAAACAATCTCTATATATACACTATATATGAAAAAGAGAAATTTGCATTAGTTTCTTAAAACAACTCGCGCTAGGCGAGGAACCAAATGCGCCACACCTTGCACCTTGTGTTTGTGGCAGAATGTACCGAATTATGTATTACACCACTTGATTGGGTGGAGAAGTGAAACGTTTGTTTCAAAAATGAAGTTCTCAACCGTGATATGTATTTTTTTTAATTTATATATGAATTTGTTTACATATCAAAGTACCACCTTGGCGGTAATGTTCCTAAAAAAGCAAGTATGTTTAGCGCCAGGCGCACGAAAAACAAGTATATTTTCCGTTGATGTAGTTGCAGTGCACGACGATGAACTTTTGAAGGAGCTCTAGCTGCTCCCCAGCTATACTCGGGTTTGTTGGCATGTTGGGTAGATAGTCAACCTCTGTTAAGGTCACGCGTCACGTCACGGAATGTGAGCGTTGTTTTGACTTGGACAGGGTGAAAGGGAAGGAACGTGATATATCAAAGATGAAGACGGCAGACATCTTTACTCAGGTCAGTTTCGAATGTTACAGGGCGGAGGGAAGGGCAGCTATAACAAGTTAGATCTTAACTGGTCGAGACCTCGAGCCTGGCTGTCGTCTGTCAAAGATACTGTTTGTGGCCTATCCCAACTAGCACGACAAAAACAGCATTTTTGCTTGTCGGCATAACAGAACGAGCTTTTTGGCAACCCGAGCAACCTTAGGCCGTGTTGGCAAGCATGTTGTTCTGTGGCTATTTGGTGGGGTTTAACATGTGTGGCAGTGACATGTCACTGTCATGTTTTCAAACTGCGCTTTATTTTTTTAATTTTTTTGTCACATCAGAAGTACGTGCTTCTTACTCAGCAACCTTTTACTCCCACGAACGTTCCGTCTCGAAATACACACTCGCCAAGTCTGTCCGCGTTGAACCTCACTGTCTTTATGTAGCGTGGACAATCTCAGGGTATACAAATAGGACGTGTAGTTTATGAGCCCCCCCAAGTCCTACTGGGCAAATATACGATCAACCTTGTTGACTGACGCGACAAAAGCGCCTTGTCGGCAGCTTTTGAGGCGCTTTCGTGCCACGAACAAGCGGCCCACATCATGACCGAGTCGACGAAAAGGTGGTTTCCTCATGCCTCCGAATAATGTTGGTGGCATGCTTGCATATATGCGAGCATGCCACCACGAGGCTTCCACTTTGGTACGAGGGGGCGGAAGGGGAGAAGGTTAGCTTTAGCGAACAACTTTACAAAAAAAGGACATTTCAGGAAAAGACGCTCGAGGATTTTAGTCACAGGCACGAGTAACAGGTTTTGTCGACAACAACGTTGATCCCCAAGGTAATGTTTTTGTACTTTTGGGGAGCAGAAGTTCCTGAAAACTGGACGTATCAAGACCAGGGTTTATCATCGGAGAGCAGTGAAACCTTGACACGGAGACTCAGAGCTAGTGTGCCTGAATATTGGAAGTGTCCGTACTCTACTTTGCCACAGCGTACCAACTCTGTCCCGCACTGTCAGGTCATGATCGTCCAAGTAGAAAAACAGCTATTGCCGGCATTTTGTATTCCCTTTACGCAGCATTGCCTTTTCAAGTTCAAGTCGCTGATTTCCAGCCTAAGAAGCAGCCCACAAAATACCTGACCTATCACTAACTTACTAACACCAAACATAGTAAATCTAAGCAAGTAGGCAGAACTAAACTAAGCATGTCGAACTAGAAATTTCAAGTTTTCATTTGATCTGTACAAACTTTCAAGCTTACGTCGGTACGAGCAGAACCCGTAGTCGAAACTTTCAAAGCGTTTTAGTACCGCTTCACAGAACGTAGTTTCTTATAGCAATCGGCACAAAGCGTCATTTACTCAAACGTTGTTCTCTATAGCTCAACACCTCTACCTGCTGCCCTCAGTTCTCAAACCTTTTCTTCAGTCCACATCTCTCGGCGCTTCTCCCAAAATACCCGAATTGCAGTGACCGCTCCTTTAACGTCTCAATTCTTGCTTTTCACTTGGTTGTTGTTCTCTTCAGCGGGTCACCCCTTAAACGCTCTGATGTAACGCCACAATTCATTACGCTCTACATCAAGTTGAGAGTTTAGAAAGAAATGAACTTTCACAAACTGAATCCTGGGATTTTAAGCCGTAGATCAAAGGTGATTCTACGATCAACGACAGCTGATGGCCGTGTTGCGAGCGACCACGGCACCCGCTATAAATAAATAATAAATAAATAAATAAAAAAGTGCCTTGCCAAATGCGACTTCTGCGTAGACATGGTACAACGCGACCCGTTTATAGAACCTTATAGAACATCAAATGATGTGAAAGAAGTATGGAATAGAACTTTTGTAATAAAGACTTCCCTATTTTTGTGTTCGAGCGTCACGCAAACGTCGTTTCTTTTGTGTGTTTTCTTTTTCCAAGAGCGTGATTTGCTTGGACGCTCAATCGCAGAAAACAATATGTATTCGTGTTTAGCATTCTCGCAAACCTATCACGCACGCTCAGTGACCCACATCAAATACCGCTGGGCTCTTGGTGTGTCGTGTGAAAGGTGAGTCTTGGCGCATTCTACACGACATATTACAACAAAGTGTTACTGCACGCAAAATGGTGACTACAGAAATAACACCCAAAAGTGTTACTTTAAACCAATCGCGGCTCTATAGCTGGAGTTATTTACCTTGGGCGGTGAAGGAAGTAAATCGGCTGAGTGAGGGGTGAATACACAAAGCGACTCTGGCTGCAGAGGGTCGGGGCATCTATTTATGTATGAATAAAACGGAAGTATTACACCGGTGTAATTTTTCGGTGTCCTATACAAGTTCCCTCGCCGGGAGAATCGGTTACCAATATAACATAACGCAAGCCGTCAAGGTGTGTATTGGAAGAAATCTCGGAACAAAGACACACCTTCCAGTCGGTGGTAAAAATCACTCTCAAGATATAGCAGCTACATAGACTTTCGACGCATAGTTTGACCGTGCGAACAACAACAAAGCAATGTCAAAAAAAAAAAAATACTCCCGTTCACTTTAGTAACAAAGTGAACAACTGAGATCTGCTTAAGGTTCCTGAGCCATGCCAGCATGCCATCCGTGAATTAGGCCATAACCCAGTTCCCTAAAATTTCTCCCAAAGTAGAAAAAAAAAAAAAACGGTAGACACCGACCAACATGGTTCCCATGCATGAATCAAATACCAACTGTCTGGGAGAAAGAATAACCGTGGTTTTCTCGCATCAAAAATATGCTACGCATCGCGGAACCATCATGTCACCGTCCAAATGTAGCGCTAGCAGTGCGGATGCGGATTCCGTCTCTAACTCAAGATCTGTAAGCAATTTTCAAGAAAGTGGGAAGGTGGAAAAACGGGGTAGCAGACACCATTCACCTCCTTTTATTCGAGGGATTAGTAAGCCGCCATTTCCTCGCAGAATATTTCAGAAGATAGCCTAATCGCGGCGAGAAGTTTGGGCATCGCCGCCAGTTGGAATTTCTCCACAACCGAGAGTGAGGGTACTTGAACTCCCCCAGCTGGTGCAAGCACGTGCAATGCCAAGCTTCTATGCACCAGAAAAATTAAAACATAACCGCGTGGCTAGCACGTGCACTATCCACAGTGAGGAAAGCAGAAGCGCCGCTAGCGAACTACTCAACGCGAACAACTTTGGAATTTGTGAACGGCAAGTTCTGACACTTTGGCAGGAGACTGAGGACTCCGCTACACGTAGTTAACCTTTGCGGTGACATACAAACACGGTTCTCTTTCCCCCCAAACACCCAATATTATTAAAGCCCCTTCATGTTTTAAAAGTAGCTCAAGGTACGTCGATGCACGAGGCATTTTCAACGTGCAGCCCTTGGGAAGATCATGGCGGAACAGCGCAGCACTGGGCTAGATTTCAGACGCCATGTTCTCCCCAGAAGTGGCGCGCGACACGTGTCTCGAGCATTTCCACAACAATGAATGGCGCCACTTTTTCCTGGATAAAGGGGCTTTAAATATTATGGGATATTAGCACGCGCACGCACAGAACAAAAGCACAAGCACGCACACACAAACGCGCGCGCACACACACATATACACACACGTACAGAACACACACACGTAAGCACACAGAACAAACACGCACGCACGCGCACAGAACGAACACACACGCACGCACAAGAACAAACACACGCCCGCGTACACACACGCACGCACGCACAACAATGTGTCTACCCACGCGTATACGATGTGCGTCCACTTTTTTTTTTTTTAAATGCTGATTTTTTTGTTTGTTTTTTTGTTACGGCCGGCTGTGGAAATTCGCGGGCATGACAAATGGTCCAGCACTTGCCTCCCAGTCGCCTGTCACATTCGTTTAAGTGCGGCTTACGTTTCGCGGCTCGTTGGCATGTAGGGATGTCGCGAACCACCCTAGGTTCGATTTCGAAAGGTTTCGACATTTGCAAAGCGAACTGAGGTTCGATTTCGAAAAATTTCGATATTTTCGTACCGACCGAGGTTCGAATTCGAAAAATTCGCAACTTTCGATCACAGTAGAGTTTCGATTTCGAAAAGTTCGAAGCTTTCACGGTTTCTAAAATTTCGGGTTCGAATATTGCGAATATTTTTTTACTTGAGGTTCGAGAAATTCGAAGATTTCGAACTTTCCTAACTTGAAATTCGAGATATTCGAAAAAACTGAATTTCTTCAGATCGGAAGTTCGAAAAGTTTGAAGATTTCGAAATTCTTTGGAAATAAAATTCGAAAACTTCGAACGCTTCGAATTTTTATAGACATGAAGTTCGAACAATTCGAAGACTTCGAATTTCTTTCTGCATAAAGTTCGAAAAGTTCGAAAGTTTCGATTATCTTTTAACGCTAAATTCGAAAAAAAAAAAAAAAAAACTTCGAAGATTTTGAATTTTTTTCAAGTCCAAGTTTTCAAAGTTCGAAGTCCAGTTTTCAAGTTCCTCCACAGTTTCAGTTTCAAATAACGTTTTCACGATTCTGGTTTTCACGAAATCAAGTTTAGAAAAGTTAGGGTGTGATATCTAGACTCTGCGAAGTTGGTCAGGCAATTAAATGAGACAAGTGTCCCGGATGTGCTGGAATATTTGCCAGTGCAGAGTGACGTGCGACCATAGATCAGTAATTGTGACCGCCAGCCCGGGGGGGGGGGGGGGGGGGGGGTTCTTTAACGTGCATCACGCAGTAGTGATCACACGAACACACTGTTTTACGATACTCATCCCGTTCGAAATGGCCAGGGGCGCGGGCAGGAGGTTGAGGCTCAGAAAAACCTTGAAGCGACCTGGCAAACTACCTCCCCACCCCTTGTGAGTGACGCTGGCATATAGTAATTCAAGTTTGTAATTGTCCTGGAGGTTTATTTTCTGGGACGGAGGAATCGCCTCGCAAAAAGCACAGAAGCCGACACAACTCGAGGTCGAGGAGCGTTCTACCATACAAGTGGCGTCGGAAGAGGAAAAACGGGGGAGGGAAGAGGGAGGGGGGGCCTCAGCCGCCCTTCCCCCCTTCCAGATATTTCGGACAATACGGGGAAAGAGGGCGTGGTCGAGCTTATTTTAATCTGAAATTATTTATGCCTATGTATAGCTACTGTCGCTCTTCACTGCATAAAAGATCGCGTAGATGGTCATTGTTAGAAACTCGTTGTCAGAAGGCACTACTCGTCACATGCTTAGTGTTTCGGAAGTTCATAGCTATGTCTTTACGACCTAAGTAACTGTGCCAATAAAAAAAAAAAAAAAAAGTGCGGGGATAAAAAGCTGGAGAAAGAAAAAACTATCAAGAACTCACCGGATGTGTTGTATTCTTGCATATTCAAAGGTTCAGAACTTCGAAACAACTTTCTCCTAGCAAAATGTGTATAGGCTAAAAGAAACACGTCCCAGGAACGTGAAGCGAAAAAAAAAAAAAATGTTTTCTTTTAATGACGTGTTGAACTTGAACAATATTAGAAATCTTCTCCCATGAGTTAATTTATTCCTTAACGTGAAAAAAACAATAAATACATTATTTTGTATTCTGCAGATGGCAATGATATGTACTGTCTGTGGTGTTAATTTAAATGCGATACCTCAAACAACTTAGACGAAAATAAATACCAAGTTTAGGGAATAATTGCATGTAGATACATGTTTGGACATTTCTTCGAAACTCACCTTGAACAACAATAGTCATATCTTAAAACGACACTTATCTAGGCTATACATAGATCATTCTTAAAAAGTTTAAGCGCGAAATAGCTTCGGCTACATCGCGCTTCAAATCTGGCACAAACGATAATCGTCAAAAACCCGTCGTCCTTCCTCGCTTCTTCGGGAATTTATTTCTTTAAAACTAAGCATACCAGAACATTGAAATAAACGGCATTGTCTTTCGTAAAGAACGGAACACCGCATGTAAAAGTTCGAGAAAAAAAAAATTACGAATGTACCTCACTACTTGAATTCAAATGAAACCGTCCGCCGGTCTTTCGAAGTTCGACGAAAGTCGAACTTTTACCCTAAAAGTTCGAAGTTCGTCGACCTTCTGACTTTTCAGGATTCGAAAGTTCGAAACTTTTCGAATTTTATTGACAAATAAGTTTGAAAGTTCGAAAATTATCGATTTCCTTAGCATAGGAAATTCGAAAGTTCGAACAGCTTCGAACTTTTTAGTGCAAGAAATTCGAAAGTTCGAAAATCATCGATTTTTTGGTCAGTCAAGTTCGGAAGTTTGACAAGCATCAAATTTTGCAGTGTGATAAGTTCGAAAGTTCGAAAAGGATCGAAGTTTTTAGCGTAATAAGTTCGACGGTTCGAAAAGCGTCGAACTTCTTAGCTTAACAAGTTCGAAAAATTCGACTTCCGTCGAATTTTACGATATAGAAAATTCGAAAATGCGAAATCTTTCGAACCTTTTGAATCGCTTGAATCGATCATCGAAACTTCGATTCGAAAAAAGTTCGCGGCATCCCTATTGGCATGCATTCGGAACGCGGCATTTGCCGTGCGCTCCCTTTGCTAAATGAGCCACGAAGACGAGCAGCCCGTCACCAAGCGGCGCAGCCCGATGCAAAAGAAGCGAGGTGAAAAACGCGTCCACGCCGCCCGCAGTTGGAGGCCACACCGGAAGATGGCGCCCCATTACCACACAACGCGTACAGAGAGCCAAAATTTAAGAGAGGCGGTAACTCCAACCATGAAGAGCGTTTGCAATTTGATGGTGGACGAGCCTCTTGCGCAGATTTATTTATTTCGTTATTTACCCTAAAAACTTGGCCATTACATGGGGAGGGAGAGGGGGGGGGGGGGGGGCAATCATAGACAAAGGGAGTGCACTTCGTGACAAAGAGATGATGACGTTGGCGCAACATATAATAACAGAAAAAAAAAATGCTTACAGAAAACTAGGTAAGCAAAAACTACATACATTTCCTTTCCCTCTGCTTTGCTGGTCGCAAGTGCTCATGCGTTTACGTTGTCACGTGATGAGAAGAAAATCGGCCGAAAAGGCAGAGACGCTCGCACACGATCGCCACTTTCGACTCCTCCTTGCAGCCTGTATTGCAAGCGAGAACCATAAACCATGTTACTCCGATCGAGCAGTCCGAAACATTAAAAAAATCTAGGCTCACGAACGACGCCTGTTTACCCAAATACAACGCTCCTTCTCGCTAACTTGCAAATCGAGTTTTTTTTTTTTTTTTGCTTCATTTAGATGCTAGTCTAAACCTAACATTTCCATATCATACACCGTTTCATATTAAGGTCGGTTCACACGTTTGCGCTTGAGTGTGACCGAGTATGTCGTGCACCCTTGTGACTGCTTACACTGGTACACTGGAGCCATCGTCAGAAAGTTCTGGAACACTTCCGACACGTAGTATACACGGATCATTCTTTCACGTGGGCGTGAAATAATTGTAAGTGTTCTAAGCGACCGTTTCTCATAAATAATGTGTAGTTTTGAAATCGCATATATGCTGCAAAATCTTCAATGTAGTTACACTGCTCGATCGATGGCGTCAGCGTGCCGGTGCGTTTAAGCTGCGTTCTCTCGTCGTTAGCGGTTACATTTTGGCACAACGCGTTCGGTCACACTCGGAAGAATATTACTGCCTGCGTGGCCAAGAGGGATATCGCATGTAGATTCCACGCATACGTCCGAGGTTCGATGCCCGGCGTTTGAGACTCCATTTTCGTGAAGTTTCGTGTTTACTGTTACCCCGAACGTTCGACGCTCGAACATTGAATTCCGAATATTCCAGCAGCGTAGTTGATAAGGAGTCACGAGGGTCTTGCCAAGTCGGTCTCCCTCAAGCCAGTTGTCCCGCCGATACGTCGACACTTGCGTTTGCTATCTCAACGTTTTCATTTTTTCTTTTTTTTTAGCTTTTTTCTTTTGCGCAAGAAGGCCACATTAAATGTTTAGTTTCTTTTGTTATTCATCGTCTTCCTGCCTGGCACTTACTTGTTCCGAGTTTGTCTTTCTGTGTCAAGCCAACTTTGCCAACAAGCTCTACAGCTGATCAGACATAAATCTGTGAAGCAGCCTTCACGGTGGTAGGCTACCAGACGCAAGGCAAGGCACCGCCATTTTGTTTACGGTGTGAGAAGATCAAGGAGTTTGTAATTCTTACTATAGACTGTCTAGTCTGACGCCATAACAAAGCCTTTTTGCACACGCGGTGGCCAGACTAGAATTTGAAGCGTGGCTGCTTAAAGACGCCTGTATACGTTCGCCAATGGGGAAGAGATTCGAGGAAAAGTTTGAGAGCGGCGGTCGACGTTTGGTATAAAGGCCCAGGTAGAGCAACAAGCACGAACTGAAATCGCAGGAAACGCTCTTCCGCGACTGCAGGTTAGGGTAGCCTTTGCGTGTATAATTTTTCAAACACAAAAAGAACACATTACGTGATTATTTACGGCCACTAGGGCCATGACTCGCTAAGCGTCCCAGAAAATAACACGACCGTCGCCGATGTCTTTAAAAAAAAATCGTTGTTGTTTGCTAGATTCTAAATGAACTTTCGCCAATATATTTTTCAAGACAAAAAATTACTGATCACGTAATCGCTCTCTGAAATTTCTGCCGTGAACCCGAGCTGGGTATCAAATAAACTATCTGAAATATATAAATGGTTAAAATAGGACAGCTAAATTACTTTTAAATACTGTGCTGGGATTGTTCTTTCGTGCGATGCCAGAGTTCATTATACGCAACGTTTTTTTTTTCTAGAGTAAACAACAAGAACACAAGAGATGATAAGAATTTAAAACAAAAAACACTTTGAAGATAATTTAGAACCTTAGCTGGGCTGGGCTGTTGCCATATTTTATGCGCAAGATTATTTGAGAACGACAAAGCAAACAGGTTTCTCCAATATAAATCACAAAGTTGCTGAAAACTCACTTTTTCTGAAGATCCAGACAAAAATTAAGCATCGTGCACCTCGTGATAAAAATATGGGGGGGCAGCTCATTAGGTGCGTACATCAGCTGTTACCGTGTAACTAAAAAAAAAATTGTCAAAATAATTTTTCTTGGGGTGACAAACATTTTTGAAGTTTAGCAGCGGCGCAATCGGTTTTCGTGGTACCGTGCTTTGCTTTCATTGCGCAACACACTCGCGCCGCTGGTAGTTCGAAACATGCCACATGCCATGCTTTACCACTACTTTTTCCACAACAACGCAGTTCAAGGCACATGCGGTATAGGGTGCAGCAAACTCGATGCGCTTCGCCTTGGGGTGCTTGGCCTTGGGGTGCTTGGCCTTGGGGCCCGAAGGCATGTCTCGAATTACTAGCGGAGCGAGCGTGTTGTGCAGTAAAGGCGCAGTACGGACGATACCAAGAAATCTGATTGCGCCACTGCTGAACTTCAAAGATGTTTTTTTCTAGCCTAAAAAAAAAAAAAAAACAATTTTCTTGGAAAATATCGTAATGGTGTACGCGAGCTGTTGAATATTAACAACGTGGGATTAACCTGAGACTGGGGCAGAGAAGAAACATCAAAACGTAGAAGAGACGTCGTCAGGTTAACCCAACATGGTTAATTTTCTTGGAAACAATTTTCTTAGTTACAAGGTAACGAGCTGATGTACCTATAATGTGCCGCCCCGGATATTTTCATCAGGAGGGCCTTGATGCTTAACTTGAGCCTGAATCTTCAGCAAAAGTGAGGTTTGAGCAACTTTCAAGACTTTTTGGGAAACTTGTTTGTTTGCTTTAACGTTCTCGTATCGTATCGTTCGCGACAGGCCAGCGCAGATAATTTTCTTTAAAAAGATATTTACATGGTCAACAGTCATTTTTGTTTTAAGTACTGAACATGTTTCGTTTTCTGTTTGTTTACTAAAAAAAAAAAAAAAGAGTTACATAATTATGAACTCTAGCATCGCACGAAAGAATCATATCAGCAGAATATGCAAAAGTAATTGATCCATCAAGTTTTAGTCAATTAGATTTTTCAGAGATTTGTAATTTCGCTACAGAAATTAAAAAAAAAAGGCGCACATAAGCAAACATTTTTTTTTAAAAATATATGTTGGCGAAAGTCTTTTAGTCTAGCAAACAACTGCACTTTTTTCTTCTCCCCCCCCCCTCCCCCCCCCCCCCTCCCTCCCCCCCCCCCCCCCCCCCCCCCCCAAGAAATCGGCAATTGTCGGTATCACTTCCTGGGGAGTTTCGCATGGAATGACACTCTAGCGAACTGCGATGCTGATGCCTCAGTCTCGTGTGGGACTTATTTTAAATTTCAGGCGATTTTTTTAAAGCTAGAAAAATTAGGCACACGTTCGACCTTATTGGAAACGACACGATGGGTTCTTTCTCAACACGTTCTACAACTTTTGCATTGGAGGGTTTACGAGCAAGTTAACACTTAAAAATTTAGATAAATAATATGCGTTAATGAACCAGCTTTGCACGTCGCACAGAATATCTTGACTTGCTCAATAGGACTGATAACAATACTGCGTTGGTTCACGTGCCTCAGCTTTTTTAATGCCCTTGGCACAAATTAGCTAAACACCCTGTATGTCTCCGAGGCGCTTCAGTAGATATTCTCCTCTCCCAATGTTGAAGAGTCAAACACAGCATAGTTCATCTCAAAGGCTAAAAAAAGTAGACAGTTCGCGTTTGTGTGTGTGTGTGTGTGTGTGTGTGTGTGTGTGTGTGTGCACGCGCGCGTGTGCGCGTGCGTGCGTGCGTGTGCGTGTGCGTGTGCGTGTGCGTGTGCGTGCGCGTGCGCGTGCGCGTGCGTGCGAGTGCGTGAAGTGTGTGTCTGTGTGTGTTTTAACCATCTGTCTAGAATAAACACCAATAAACGCCAACTTCACGCTCGGGAGCTAAACTTCCATTCATTGTGGCAATTATACTGTCAGAATTAAACGCTGACAATCCGTATAATCAAATAGTAAGCAAGCGCGGACGACGAGATCACCGGGAAAGGTACCCCTCGCAGTTCGAAACGTTTCTCCATTGCGACCGTACTACCCTCTGTCGGCCAATGGGGTAAATAAACCGGATTCTGTCGCCTGTCATGCCCACCGGATGACGCCACGAGCGCGAGGTGGGGGTCGGGTGGAGGTGATAGGGGATGGTAGGAAAAATTGAATTGTCTCCTTTCCAATCAAACGAAAAAGAAAGAGAAAGGCAATTAAGGAGGGAAAGAATCCGAGCTACAGTTGGTGTCAGCGGCGGATTCAGGGGACTGTCTTCCGGCGTTACACTTCTATCTAGGAGGCATGTCGTGAACCTGCCGAAAGTTCGGGTTCGACTCCCTTCCGTTTCACTCTGCCCTAACCGCAGCTGACGCTACGACCAGAGGGAGTCAATCAGGCAGCGACAAAATTGCACCCTCATGGCGCTCGTTGTCTTTATGGGTTTTGCATCACAGGCTAGACCAATTACGCGCATTTAATGCAACGTCAACTTGCTCTTTTTTTCTATTTCTTTTTATAAGCGTGATTGGTGTTTAGCCGGCGATGGCAAACGGACAAGAGCGCTATGACGGTGCACTTTTGGAGCAGAGTGATTGGCTCCCTTTGACCGTAGCGTCGTTGCGAGCTTCTCTAAAACGTTCGACTATATTTAATAGGTTAGGTCTTTCTACATGAAAGCGGATGCTTAGAACGAGGTCTCGCTTGTCATGAGCTAATACCTATAAGGCGGATGGTGCAGTATATGCAAGGTGTTACAAATAACTTCTGGGCAAACTTAAAAAAAAAAAAAAGCTGGGTTAACGCTGTTTTGTTGACGGTCCTGTTGAGCAAAAAGTCAACAACGACTGGCTTGTTGTCCGTGGCTCCGGCATTTGAACTTTCCGATGTAAATAAATTATTTGATTTGAAGTTTTTTTTGTGATGTGTGTAACATGTAATTAACATAAATGAAGCACCTTTTAAGAATATATTTACGTGCAAACCCTTCAATACAAAAGTTGCAGAGCCTGTTGAGGAACAACCCATCGTGTCACTTCCACAGAGGTATAGTCTTTGTGCCTCTAATTTTCTGAAGCTTTTAATTAAAAACAAAAAAAAAAAAAACTTGAAAATCTTACGCGAGATTTATAACACTACCACGTAACTATCCATTAGCGAACTGCGATGGATGTTTCTAACTCTCACGCGCTTCCTCTAGAGCTCGAAAAAGTTATAAATACAAAAGCTACATTTAAACGTCGGGCTCCTAACTGTTTAGGACTTGGTTGGTGAAGGTCCGCTTTTCTCTCAAAGGATACCTTGCCAAAGAATGTCACGATGGGGTGTTCGTCAACACGCCCCACAACTCTCGTATTAGAGGTATTGCGCACCAATTTAGGCTTTTAATACTTTGCTAATTAATCTGTCCTAATAACCAAACTTGATCCACAACACACACACACACAAAAATCTTGGCTTGTTCAATACCACAGTGAACAATACTGCGTTAATTCGACACACAAAGTGCAACTTTTTTTTTTCTTTTAAGTAAGGCTTGGCACAAGTTAGCTAAGACACAATGTATAAACAGCCTGACAAAGCTGATGTGATTGATTCAAGTCATTTTGTAGCACGGCTTAAAAAAGCCAAACATTCATTTTGGAGTAGCTAAAAAAAAAAAGGAAAAAAAAAAGAACATTTTTGGAGCACGAGTTTATTCTTCATTCTTGCGCATTCTACTGTGAAATTAAATTAAACCTATGGCCACCCCAACTGCACCTAATCAACAGGATTCATTGACCCTTTCCGATACCCAGGTTCAAAGTATCAACCTCACATATTTAATTAGTAAAAAAAAATGTGTTGCTCGTTTGTTTATACAGCCTTAATGCTACCACGCATCCACGGATGACCTGTCTCTTAGCTGTAGATGAGAAATTTAGCCAGTGGCGTACAACCACTAACCTGGGGTTTTTAACGTGCGCCACGCAGAAGCGATTATACAAACGTGTGCCGGTACGAAACTCATCCAGATTGAAAGGGGCGCGGGGTGGGGATCGAACCCAGGAGGTTCTGCAGCGCAAGCTTTCGCTCCACGCTCCAAGCTGAAACGCGCAAACCCAAAAAACGTGTTTTTTTGTTTAGCGGTAGTTTATTAGGCCATAGATTCCCCTAATTTGTTCCAAAGTCACTGTCTATCATTTAAACCAGGGATCTCCAAACATTTTGACTATGGGGCCGGATCAGCGATCTGTTCCAGTCTCGAGGGCCGAGTAAACAAAAATTAAATATAAACGAATAAAAGCAAAATAAATAAACCCAGATAAGCACTTAAACACAGAAATTAATGTTAAGGTATGAAAAAAAAAACAACTATGGTAGATTAATACGTATACATCAACATGAAATTTAATACCAAGCAAATTATGACAGTACACGCCACTTGTGTGCAAGAAAACTCACAAGGCATAAATGAAAGCGCATCAGAACTTGGGCACATACCCGCGGTGCCAGAAACTAACATGAATGATAAAACGAATGCTGACAATGTGCTATAGTCGTGGCTAAAGTCACGACAGAGGGCAACAAGCGCAATATATACAGTCCCGAATGAAAGAAACGCGAACGACGGAGCGACAGGCTCTCGCGCTCGTCGCGCCACTCAACGGTTGTCAGTGGAAGCTTTCGCGGTGCTTGTGGTACGTTTTGAGAGTAGTGACGGCGCCAAGCCTCTCCATTCAGTAAACAAAATTTGGGTCGACGTCTTTCAGTTTACCACATCATGCGGCACAAATTGCCGAGCCTTCGTCATGATGGCAATGCTGCAGAGGCGTTTCGAATGCACCGTGATGACACGCAAAAATAATATCTTATCAATCGCACACTTACGTGCAAATCGTGATATTATTGTAATATATACAGGGTGTCTTTAAGCTTTACAAATTTGTTAAAAAAAAAGCCGTGAAAGTTACATTTAAGCGGTTTGTGCAGGTGAATTATACGGCCAGGGGGACATTATGTGGGTGGTTAATCTTTGCGATAAGGCGACTAACAAAAATTCGTTAATTAACTTTTTCATTACTAAAAATGGACATATGGATTCAATTAAAAACTTAATGAGCGTCATTAAAAACCACTAGATAGACTCTTCTTAGAACGATTTGACATCGCGTTCCGCCACTGCTAGCTTTGTGCCTGCTTCACGAGCGGTAACTTTGGCGCGCCCCCGAGCTTCTCACGAGCTTCAAGTCGTTCTAAAAAGAGTTGATTTAGTGGTTTTCGATGACGCTCAGTAAGTTTGTAGTTGGAACCAGATGTCTTTTTTCCCTAATTAAAAACCTTATTAATGAATTTTTATTAATTAGCAGAATTATCCCAAAGATTAGCCGCCCACATAATGTCCCCCTGGCCGTATAACTCACCTGCACAAACCGCATAGGTGTAACGTTCACGGCTTTTTTTTAAACAAATCTGTTAAGCTTAAAGAAAACAAAAAACACCCTGTATAGTTTTAGGCGAGACAGGCATCGTCACTACCTGTCAATGTTCCTAGACGGACATTACGAACGAGGCAGACCTCTGAAATGTGTCGAAGTCGTCAGTCTGCATTCAAGAGCTACTGAAGGTAGGGGCTATCAAGAGTATAATACTTCTTTTATGAAGAATATCTACATATTACCACATAGCATAAAAAATATACAATTTACGTGAGGCAATCTTTCAACTGTTACCAGGGAGCCAAATCTACGCGAGAAGGTGCGTAAGACATATTCAAAATATTATATAAGAGATAATTACGACTCTCCGTTAGTTTCTCGCTTCCACGTTCACTAAGGGTAAATTATTTTCTTCATAAAATATAACTTTCTTTTCAAAGTCATTGTTAAACATGGCAGAAATTTCAACAAGAGCTCTGAGAAATGGCACCGCGAGCGTTTGCTTCTGTCGTCTGCTCTCGCCGTCTGCTTCTACACGGAAGCTAAACTGACTTCGGAGTCGGTGCAAGGTTTTGAGGAACTGTCTCTGAACTCTTTCGGAACTGGGATGAATCGAACGTGCCAGTGCAGCAGTCGTGAAACTTCCAGTTGAATAGAATACGTCAGTTCTTGCACTGCTGAACTAGTTTAGCCAGTTCAGGCAACTCGAACAGACCTATAGGGATTATCAGTGGCGTAGGCAGAATGGGGGGTTTGGGGGGTCGAAACCCATCCCGAAATGCGGGGGGGCATGGCATTCCTACAAACGCAGTCGGTTTTGCGCGGGGCATGGGGCAAAGGGGAAGCGCGGACTATCTCCAACTTATATGTTTTCGGGAAGAGTGTTTGTGGGGTAGAAAATGTTCAAGTAAATAAAACGGGCAATATTCCTTCATTCATATATATTTGATGGGATGCGGAACTTTATCTCAGATATTTAGAGAATGAATATTTCGAAACACTTGTCGGGTGAAGGATGGCAATTTCAAGGTAAAGTATAACAAACTATCCTCACTAAAATACACAGTTCAATCAAACCAAAGCGAACATAATAAAACAAACACATGGTGATAATATAAAACAATGTCAGTGATGTAAGTAATATTAAATGAACTGTAAAAACAACAGCACTGTAAGCAAAGGGGTGGCGCTGCGGTCACGCACACCTTGAGTACTGATCAGAATTACGTGCTTTCGACTAAAATTATTAATAAAAAGTTTATTTCCGTCGTGTGTTGATGGTGGCGATCAAGGAAAAAAGCTGTATGGCACAGCTTGACAAGTCCTTCACAAATGAACGAAAAAAAAAATTACAAATCTTGATTACCACAATTTAACAAAGCGTGTTTCGAACATAATATATTTTATCATCGGCTATAACATGGAAGTGACCTATTTGCAGACAGTAGTTATGAGACCCAAAAAATTTAGTTCATACTCAGATTCATTTGTGGAGAAAATTAGTCGAATTTCTCTAAGAGCCAATGTGCTGAATTCCAATCTTTTATCTTCAAGTAGGTTAAGTATTTTTGGGATAGTAGGTTTAAGCATTTGTGTGCTATAGTTCGTTCTTGCAGTGACCACCTCCGAACATTCTGCACGACGGGTAGAACACGCGTGAATATTTTGAGAGAGCTGTCCAAGGTTTATCAAAACGTTTGAACCCCTAATTTGTTCTAGTTTTAGATTAGTCACACGTCTATAGCTAAGTAGAGCATGTATATTGATAACGCGAAATTTCTTCAATAAACTATACTTCGTTTCAGCTTCCGTCCGAGCGCAGCCAAAGCTACGTGTGACCGGGGCCAATCAAACGCCGGCCATAGGTCACGCGATCTCACCTGCACTTTTGTATCACTCCGCTGCGCCGCTGATCGTCCGCGCCCCCGCGCTCGCCGAGTATTTCGTCTGCTACGGTTTTATCAACGGTATCGTCTGCTACAGGTTTAAAAAATGCCCTTCTACGTTCTGAAATTTAGTCACAGGGGATGTCAGTACGTAAGCTGGCCGCTGGCGTCTGTGTCCGAGCTTTCCACTTGTTCGGCATTTCGGCATTTTCGAGATGTAAGTACACATTGCAAGGTGCCCGATGACCCGGCCGTTGATGTTTCATTGTATTGTCTGGACATACCACACCAGGGCTCGAGGCGCAGTTCTTTCCACCAGCTTCTCGGCGTTAATGTGATCGGCAGGCAAAGGGGTGCCCTGATTCGCTGCATATCAGTGAATTGTAATGGCCGGGACGCTTTTCTTGTTTACAACGCATTCGCGGTACGACGCAGCCGGGGTCTCCTGCCGAATTTGAAAGTAGACATTCATCACGACCGCTTGCGCCTCACGCCCAAACGTGCCTTTGTGAAAGGACGTTTTGAAGCGACTCGGCGATGAAAGCAGCGAAGCACATGATTCGGCGATTACGGGAACGAAATCGCACAGAAAAACCGAGCACTGCAGCCATGTTGCCAGCGGATGTACGTGTTTTCGCCAAACCACATGCATTTACATATATTAATGAAAACATAAACTTCAGATATTTAATCTCTTTAGTTGCAAATCATTCTCAGCAGTACAGATCTGGAATATTGTGCAATGTTTACGCACAAAACAGTCATTAAAAAAAATTACTTTTTGCGGACTACTTTGTGGTGCGTCGGAATGCTCTTCTTGAAGTTGCGAATCGTCCCTCAGCCTTTGGCTGTGCTCGGACGGAAGCTGAAACGAAGTATAGCTGTGTAGAAGTCAAATGGAACGTCTTCTGTAGCCCTTAACGCTTTCTTTTTAGATGCGGAGCATCTCCTGCTCGGGTCTATGTCCCGCGGCGTCGGCGTTGTAGTCTGCACTCACACTACGCATGCGCAACTCTCCTCCTTCCCTCTCTGCAACAGCTGCGCGTTACTCTCTCCGCTCTCTCTCTCTACCAGCTGCGCGTGCACTTCGCGTGCGTTCGATTCTAATCACACCGCGCGCGCATGCGCAACTCTCCTCCTTCCCTCTCTCCAACAGCTGCGCGTTACTCTCTCCGCTCTCTCTCTCTACCAGCTGTGCATGCACTTCGCGTGCGTTCGATTCTAACCACACCGCGCGCGCATGCGCAACTCTCCTCCTCTAGTCTCCTCTCCTTCAACTGTGAGTATAAGCAGCGGTAGCTCCTTCTCTCTCTCTGCGCGCGTTCAGTTCATCGCTGTTGACTCCACTTTACTCCGTTCTTCCGATGAAGTGTGATGGAAGGAGCAGTCCCGTCAGTTAGTGGGTTGGCGCAAGCAAGCGTCAGCACCACCCCACAAACTCACAGCAACGCTACGTCCACTGAGGACAAAGCTGCGCAGCGAAGGGCACGCGACGCTGAGCACAAACGCTTAAAGCGAGCGGCAGACCCTGAACTACGGCAACGAGAAGCGGCGTCCATTCGTTGTGTGGTAACCAACGCAAGTTAACAACGTTACTAACAACGTTACTAACACCGTTAATAACACCGTTAATTACGATCCGCGATGCTCCGCATCACCCCAAGGTTCCCCTCGGGAAGATGGTGTAATTTTTTTTTTAGATGCGGAGCATCTCTTGCTCGGGTCTATGTCCCGCGGCGTCGTAGTCCGCACTCACACTACGCATGCGCAACTCTCCTACTTCCCTCTCTCCAACAGCTGCACGTTACTCTCTCCGCTCTCTCTCTCTACCAGCTGTGCATGCACTTCGCGTGCGTTCGATTCTACTCACACCGCGCGCGCATGCGCAACTCTCCTCCTCTAGTCTCCTCTCCTTCAAGTGAAAATAAGCAGCGGTAGCGCGCTGCGCGCGTTCAGTTCAGCGCTGTTGACTCCACTTCACTCCGTTCTTCCGATGAAGTGTGATGGAAGCAACGGTCCCGTCAGTTTAACGATCCGCAATGCTCCGCATCACCCCATGGTTCCCCTAGGGAAGATTGTACAATTTTTTTTTTCTTTTTTGCAACAAGTGTATTTTTTAGATTTGTTCAGTTTGTTGTACTTCAGACTAAATTACAATAGTTTATGTTGGAGTAAAATAACGAATTGTATATTAATAATTTCACCTTTGCTGGTAACATGTACCGGTGGTGGTTTATCACACCTACTACTTATGACAGCTTAGAAACTAAGGTAGTTGACATGACTATTCCATGACATATTCTCAGTCAAAAGGAACTTAAGTGCCTGAAAGAGTTTACAATCTCTATTTTAGGTAAGTTCAAATCGACACCTCTTGTAATTGTGACTAGCTTATGTTTTGGGCGAAAAAGCATTGCTTTTGTTTTTTCTACGTTGATTTGTAGTGAATTATTACGACTCCAAGTTGCTAATGCAGATAACGAATGATTTGCAATATCAAATAGCACATCGACATTTTCAGCTGAAAAAAAGCTAACTAGTGTCGTCGGCATAGCTGATAAATGTTGCACAAGAGTGAATATTCACAATATCATTAACATAAATATTGAAAAAAAAAAAGACCTAATATACATCCCTGTCAAACACCAGTAAGAATACGCTTCGAACTTGACGAATATCCATCAATATAAACTAATTGCATTCGATGCTGTAAGTGAGACTTCACTCACTGCAAAGCATGTCCTCGAATCCCATATGTATCCAATTTTGCTAGTAAAATTTCATGATTGAGCCAATCAAAAGCCTTTGTGAAGTCTATGAATGCTCCAAGAACAATTCTTTTATTCAAAATTTTCAAGATGAATTCTTTCTGGACGAATAGCGCAGCCTCGGTAGATTTATGCTTTATATAAGCAAACTCCTATCAAGTTATGCTTAGTTAAAAAATTAGTTATACGTGTATGAAGTACCTTTTCAACAGATTTAGAAATTACTGGCAATATAGAAATCGGTCTGTAATTACCCGTAACATTTACACTTCCCTTTTTGTGTAGTACTGCCACTTTTGCTATTTGCATTCGTTTAGGAAAAACACCAGTCATCAAAGAAAGATTAAATATATGCGTTAGCACTGATGCTAATAAATGAACAACATAATTAACAGGCCTTATTTGTAAACCATCCACGTCACGAATTCCACTTTTCTTAAGTTGTAAAATCACATTAATTACCTCAGATTCTACAACCGGATCTAAAAAAATCGAGCTGCTGTTTCTATCATCAAAAACGCAATACTTTACAGTAACAATCCAGTTTCCAATATTCACGAAATGCAGGTTAAAAGCGTTCGCCAAAGAACATCCGGTAAGTTCAACAGCGTTACGCACTATTTTATTAATTGAACGGTTTCGATTTAAAAAATAATTTTAACTCCTTCCACGTGACGTCCGTACACTCCTCTGCTGCCTTGAACACCTTGAACTACACTCTAAGAAATGCCTGCGCGTCTACTTACCCGCAAAACACTCTAAGAGCCAATCTCTGTGATCTACGAAATCAGCTCAGCAAATGATGAGGCGGAACATCTGTTCAGATCTCAAAATTAAGTCTGCGCTGTGGCATTACGCAATGCAAGTATTACGCTTTGCATTGCGTAATGCCACAGCGCATACTTCATTTTTAAGTCTAAACGGCTGTTCCGCTTCATCATTCGTTGAGCTGATTTCATAGATCGCAGAGATTGGCTCTTTGAAAGTTTTGAGGGTAAGTGTAGTAGCGCTCTTTAGCACGCTGTAAATTACCACGAATAAAGAAGTAACTGTGACTAGTTATTTCAGAAAGCAATTTACAGGCTCTCTTGATCATTTCATTTGTGCCAAGCGCCTATATATTAAGATGCAGCCGCCTGCGTTCACGGCAAAGAATATCCAGGACGTCCCCCCCTTGAACTTCCATGTGAACATTCAAAAGCGCCAAACCGAGCAGTCGCTCATTAGAAGTGAATGCTCTCATGTACGTTTTCAACCGACGTAGTGAATAAAATGAGCTCCCGGCTTCCGCCGTTGTTACGGGCAGAGTCGCTAGGATCTTGAGGAGACGATGAACGTTTGGGAATAGGGCCTCCGGAAAGAGGGCGACCGCCTGTGGCGCACACGTGACCGGCGTTTCACGCTTCTCCCTCTTTCATTTGGCAGCCCATATGAGCAGCTCACATTGGAGTTCAGGAAATGAAACCAGGCCTGAATGGAGCTCCAAAAACTCTTCAGCGCCGGGAGCTACCCCGCTTTCCAAGATCTTTGCAGGCAGAAGCGACGAAAGTAATTGCAACGTACGCCAGTGCTTTTTAAATCTTCCATCTAACTTTGTGATCAGGTTAGCCATAAAAGGAAGGAACACGGAGCGCTTAAAATGCTCTTCCGTGCTTCCAACGGGAATGTTAGAGCGGTGACGTTGCTGACTTGTTACTCGCAGCATGACTTCAGCTGTCTCGGCCATTTTAATGGCGGCTTGGAATATTGCCAAGTGTTTGTGCATAAACACTTGCTGTAATCTTGCAATTTTTTGTGTGTTGCTGTTTAATTTTTTATGACAGTATAGCTATCCCTTTGTTTTGTCTGGCCGGCACGCGTTGGTAATGCAGTGGTACCTCTAAAGCAGAGGGAGTTATGTGCTGTGAGGAAGCATTTAAGTTGGTGGGCTGCAACTACGGTAGAACATTGAGCCACCACGCCCGTATTCCTGTAAATGAAGCCTGCTCCGTTCTGAAAAATGACAATGCAGCTTTACCCATTTTATCTTAACAGCGCCTCCCTAACCTTTGCGCGAGCATCCGTACCACCGAGTTCACCCTGCTTTGTCATTTTTTTTTTGGGGGGGGAGAGATAATGCCGATGAACTTCTCCCGAAATAAAATCCTGGCTACGCCACTGGGGAGTATTCACTGGTGGCCATAGCTGTGTGCGCGAATGCTGAGCGCGTGCTGACGACGAGCTTCCACAGTTCTTTTGCAACGTGCATTCCGGGCCATCAAGAGTGTCGGTCTTAGCAGCCTATTGATGTGAGCTCGTTCTGAGCATGCGCTCTAAACAGCACCCACAACTATGGCGTCCAGTGAATACTCCCTATTAGCGGCGAGATGTTTCGGTGGCGCCCTCGTTCGGTTACCTTTCGTGACGTCATTACCTTGAGAACAACAAGTTCGATGGTGTTTGTAATGGGCATGGTGGAAGCCTGAAATCATAGCGCTTTCAAAGCAACACTGCCTACACCGTCAAAATTGAAGTTCTTACATTCCTCTTATTTCCGTCGATGAGACATTCTTTGCTGACGCCATAGTCAGCATTCGGCCAATTGTGGTGGGCCGACCACAGCGACGCTTTCGATCGCTCACGTCGCCAATAAACCGTTTTATCGTGGCGGTGACTATTTCGACGTCCACTTTCAAAATAATGTTGAATATTATTTTGATGTCCGTGACGCCGCTTCCTGAAGACGTGAAATTATCGTCAATAACATTTTACGTCCCCCGTAAAAAAATATTTTTGTCATTATTTTGACGTCTCAAACCTAGAACTTCGGAACTTCGGGGTCCGGACAGGGCAGCGATCGAAGGTGGCGGTCAAAAAAATATCAACTTGCTTGCAGGCAGCGTCGCGGTCTGGCACGTATTTTTCGTACACAAATCTCATACGATCGACAGCTCTTTTAATGACCTTTAAAGAAATGTGGAATGCAAAAATACCTTCTCAAAGCACATGAGCTATCAGGCCGAAAGTAAAGTTTGCTTGGTTCTGCCAAACGTTACAGAATGCAGCACCGATGCTTTTCGTGATTTATTTCACGTGATTTACATAGACAAAGGAGTTGAATGCCGTGTCATAAAATTTGCCGTTGATTCGAAAATGCGTGTATCTCGCACAACCGGGCCAAAACCTTTGTCCGTTCGCACCGATCAAGAAACATCAAGGAGGCAAAATGTTTGCATTCATAACCTTTTATTTAACATCCCGATTGTTTCGCTGTTAACCCGCTCGTTATACACAAAACAGACAAAAAAAATCTAAACAACTAACTCACGAAACCTGGTTAAAAACAGGGCGGAAGCCAGAAGCAAAGCGAAACTGCAACCATACGAAGACGCGCACGCACGATATGAAGAAGCAAAAAGCGTGGTAATTTTCTCAGTGTTACGTAGTGTACGCACTTACATTTGTTACCTGCAGGGAAGACAGAGGGATATCCAGCTCGCCTTCGTTGTAAATTCAAAATTTTAAGTGAGACGCGTGCCGAGATGCGAGCTAGAACATCACCACCGGGCGTGTCAGGTACGAAAGGACAAACAGTCGAGCCAGTCCCACACACACGCTGAATAAGACATTACCACTGCCAACTAGGACCGAAACTATCCGTCAAAACGCCAACACAACACCAACGACTCCATCGGAAACTAAAAAAAAAAAAACGAAACCACAAAACGTCTACCACTGCTACGGCTGCTGCATTGAAGGAGGACGTCGAAATAATAAAGACACTATTGTGACGTTTTACGGAAGTGACATCACATACGTCAAAATAATTTTTTAGATATTTTGACGGTGGACATCGAAATAGTCACTGCCTTTTATCGTGGGTAGTAAATTTTTGAGAGCGAGAGAGAATAGGGGAAAGGGCTGCAGGCGCTTTCCCCCTTGCTGGTGCGTTAGAAAGAGTGAAAGTCCCGGATGAAAGGCTTCGCCGGTGTTGGGTGAAGGCGTTGCCCGAACTTCGTCGCGCTTTCTTCTCTGTTTTAAACTCTCGAACTTAATTAGAGCCACGGGCTTGGATGGCGACAATCCCCCGGTCGTCGGGACACCATTGCTCGGTTATAGGGTCTAGGACCTATGTAGCTTGCATGGAATCCAGCTAGTGGGGCTGCAATGTCTTTAAGCTCTCTCGCTTTACACATGACCCCGATCTCCGGCGGCAGTCGGCTGCATACGTAAGCCGAAAAGACTTTTCCCTGTGCAACGCCATCCTCTCGACTGTGCTCGGAACATTTTGTGAATGGAGCGCGCACCGAATGCTGTACCGCCGACGAACATGGGGTACGCTCGCAAGGTGCGTGCAGTTTTCTCCTGACAATTGCTTTTAGAGCGCAGCTCTTAGGCGCCCGTTTCCGGCTTGAGCGGCGTCGGCGTCGCCGTCGCCGTCGCCGTCGGCGTAACCGCGCGGTGCATTATGGGAAATGTCCCATAATGCACCGCGCGAGCCCCCCCTCCCGGGGTCACGTGACCTCGGAAGGGGGGGGGGGGTCACGTGACCCCCCCCCCCCCCGAGATCACGTGACCCATCAGGTCACCCCCCCCCCCCCGGAGGAGATTGAAGAATGAGGGGAGGAGGAGGAGGGGTATACCCTCCCCTGAGTACCCTTCCCTCCTCCTCCTCAAGAGCTGCGCTCCAATTCGGCGTTACAGGGAGTTGTAAACGGCTTTCACTTTTTTTAGCTTGTAACTTGTGTAACTGAA
This sequence comes from Ixodes persulcatus, assembly GCA_013358835.2. Taxonomy (NCBI): domain Eukaryota; kingdom Metazoa; phylum Arthropoda; class Arachnida; order Ixodida; family Ixodidae; genus Ixodes; species Ixodes persulcatus. Next base: position 872,222 of record JABSTQ010010281.1, read on the forward strand.
TTCATCTTAATATCAATATTTTATAGTGGTGACATTGACCCGATTTTATCATCTACAAATCTTAGCTGAAGGTTCATTTCCGCCCACGGGTGTGGCTGGAAATTGTCGAAAAGTTAGTTCTATCTGTTTTCCTGAATTGCGATCTCCTTCTCGATACCAGAGAGCCGTGAACCTATGTTGACCGTCACAACGTGACTAGATTCTTCTTATTTTCAAAAGTAGTACATAATGTAGCTGGAAAGAAACCTGGAATGTCTGTTGCTGAAGGCTGAAACATACTCGTGCATCGATTTCGAATCGTTGAATCATTGATCGACTCGCTCCGGCAATAGGCCCATCTCGACTTTGCTGTTTTGAGTTCTCGACAAAAGACACACTCGCCGACACGGGATCCTCAAATAAAACATTTATAAACACCTTCAAGACGGAGTCAGCTGCCTTCGATCGTTCCCTGCAATATTCTCATTTCGCGCCTTCTTGTTCACATATTTCATTCTTGTAGACGACACGAAAGGTCAAAAACGTTCTCAGTGTACAGCATCTAAAACGACAAAAACTCCTGAAGCGAAATTCAATCGCTGTCGAATGATACGATGTTTGCAGTACTCGCCTCGGTTCTATAAGGTGTTTTTATGTATATATTTTTTTTTTCACAAGTAGCGATACCAAATTTTCTGCTTGCATGATGACCATATGTTGGGATTATCTTTGGCAGACCAAGAATAATCCAAACCAATGATGCTCTCTTCCAGGAAGCTCCACTTACGGACAAGTTTCGCGGCCCACATGAGAACATTAGCGACGTTTGGCAAAACGTAAGCAAGGGACTTGCGTTGCTAGCGGGAGTTCGTGTCTTCACTTTAAGCGCGGATTGAACACGCACCTGCAAAGCCCGAAATCCGCGGTGCACGATCTACGAAAAGGCACTATTATGCAGCTGTCTAATATGCTCAAATAGAAAGTAATTATTTCAACTGCCGCAGGCACAACCCGGAAAAACTAATTCTCGGCAGCTCGCGACAGGTGAAACAAAATAAAATAAGACAAACTCAAAAAAGAGGGGGAGGGGGCTTAGGAAGCGATCAACAAATCAGCCAAATCAAATTCATGCTTATTTACTCGTTGTTGCTGAAACACTGCCATTTTTAATTTTTCGTGTCGGTATACGTTTTTTTTTTTTTTTACGTCCGCAATACTAATGATAACGCATCGGTGCGTGCGGTGGCCCCGAAACTCAATTCGGCGCCCAAATGTTTGGTTAACTTGAAACTGGACAAAGGTTGTGAACCTATGGAGGCTCCCTGAAGCGACACATCAGGCGTCCGCTGCGGGTATTCATTGCCAAATATGAATTGTGAAAATAACTGCCAAATTTCCGGGGACATATTTCGCACACCCCGATGAAGCAGAAGCTGCACTATTATACTTCAATAATATTTGGATGTATTAAATTATAATTGGTTTAGTAGAGGTTGTAATATTAACAAAACGCGTTTCCTTTACCCGATGAACATTGCGAAGGTGCTCAGCATTCGACGAAACGGGCTAAAATTTAAATGTAGGACTGGTTTGCGTACAGGTGATAAATGATGGCGTTAAAAGCCGCGGCTACCGATCTCCTAGTTCCGGCTACCGCACACACCGATGCGTTATCATTAATATTGCGCACGTAGAAAAAAAAAAAAGCAAACAACGTATACGGGCAAGGAAAGTTAGAAATGGCAGTACTTCAGCATCGACGAGTAAATTAAACATGAATTTGATTTGGCTCACTTCTTGAGCGCTTCCTAAACCCCCCTCCTCCTCTCTTCGAGTTTTTCTTATTTTATTTCGTGTTACCTGTCGGGAGCTGCCGAGAATTAGTTTTTCCGGGTTGTGCGTGTGGCAGTTGAAATAGTTACTTTCTATTTGAGCATATTAGAGAGCTGCATAATAGTGTATTTTCGTAGATCGTGCACCGCGGATTTGGGACTCTGCGGGCGTGTGTTCAATCCGCGCTTAAAGTGAAGGCACGAGTCCCGCTAGCAACGCAGGTCTCTTCCTTACTGTTTGCCAACGTCGCTAATGTTTTCATATGGGCCGCCAAGCTTGCCCGTAAGTGGGGCTTCCTGAAAGGTAGCATCATTGGCTCGGATTATTCTTGGTCTGCCAAAGATGATCCCAACATATGTTCATCATGCAATCAGGAAATTCGGTATCTGGACTAGTGAAAAAAATATATATATATACATAAAAACACCTTATAAAAACGAGGCGAGTGCTGCAAACATTGCATCATTCGAGAGCGATTAAATTTCCCTTTAAGTTTTTTTGTCGTTTGAGATGCAGCACACTGACACTGTTTTGGGCGTTTCGTGTCGTCTACAACGATGAAATATAATGTGAACAATGAAGCACAAAAGAAGAATATTGCAGAGAACGATCGAAGGCCGCTTACTACGGATTGAAGGGGTTTGTAAACGTTTTATTCGACGATCCTGTGTAAACGAGTGCACCTTTTGTCGAGAACTGAAAACAGCAAAGTCAAGATAGGCTTATTGCCGGAGCGAGTCGATCAATGATTCAATGATTCAAAATCGATGCATAAGCATGTTTCAACTTTCAGCAAAAAAAAAAAAAAAAAAAATTGAACGTTTCTTTCCAGCTACATTATGCACTAATCTTAAATATAAGAAGAATATAGTCAAGTTGTAACGGTTAACATAGGTTCACGGCTCTCCGGTATCGCGCAGGAGATCGCGATTCAGAAAAACAGATAGAACAAACCTTTTGACATTTTCCGGTCACACACGGCGGCGTAAATGAGCCTTCAACCAAGACTTGTAGATAATAAAATCGAGTCAATGTCACCAATTCAAAATATCAATATTAAGATAAATTCAGTTACAAAAAGTTACAAGCTGAAAAAGAAAACTTGCACACACCTTGCGAGCGTACCCCAGGTTCATTGACAGTACAGCGTTCGATGCGCGCTCCATTCGCAAAATGTTCCGAGCACAATCGAGAGGATGGCGTTGGGGAAAAGTCTTTTCGGTTTACGGACGCAACGCACTGCCGCCGTAGATCGGGTTCATGTGGAAAGCGATGGAGCTTAAAGACATTGCAACCGCACTCGCCTTGCTGTATTCCGTGCAAGCTAGACAGGTCATCGGACAGTATTCGACGCTTTCTGCAGTTATTCGTGCACCCTATAAGTGAGCAATGGTGTCCAGATGACCGGGGAAGTGTCGCCATTCAAGCCCGGGGGTCTAATTAAGTTTGGGGACTTTAAAACAAAAAAGAAAGCGCGAACGAAGTTCGGGCAATGCTTAAAGGGGCGGTGCAACGATATTCAACTGGAATGTTCTTCACTTCACACGAGCTTACTGGCACTATATAGTGGGACTCAGGGATACTTGCACGCAACGCCACTGACCAAGAAACTCCTTTGTTGCGCTGTAATTTCGAGGGAAAAAGCGAGCGTTTTACATTCAATCTCTCCTTCGCAAAACCTGATGACGTAGCTGGGCAGTAGCAGTACCGCCCAGTGACGATATTTGAATTCGGCTCATACATTGGACCCGAGCATGGCGTGGACACTCGATTTGGGCTCGTGATAATCGATAGCTCGAGAAGCATTCGGGTAGTGGCCCGTGTCCGATCGCTGCAACGACGACAATAGAGAGTTTTAGTAGATCGTTCCGATACCTCCGATGCCGCCGATCACGATACTCCGCCACTGCCTCCCTTGTGCATGCATAGTATCGTTATCGGGGCTATCGGAGGTATCGGAACGATCTACTAAAACTCTCTAATAGCCGAGCCATAACAATGTCTGGAACTCAGCGCGTGTACTGTGCCTTGCCAACCCCAGCGCGTGGCCATGATCAACATTGGCGGCATATAATCGGCTCCAGATCACGTGGCCGCTTGTTCTGGCTGCGAGTTGAGGGGGTGAACTCTGCTCGTTTTTCTTTATTTTTTTCTGCGACTTCGATTGCGTGTGGTGAAAAACGAACGGGTATTTCACAGGTCATTAACGTCAGGGATCCGTTCTAAGCGGTATTCGCGCAAAATACAAAAATCGTTGCATCGCCCCTTTAAACCCTACACCGGCGAAGTCTCATCCGGGATTTTCACTCTTTCTAACGCACCAGCAAGGGGGAAAGCGCCTGTAGCCCTTTCCCCTCTTCTCTCTCGCTTTCTTTCAGCAAAACGGTGAATACAAGTAGCCTGCAGCAAAGCAAACACAGTAACATTTTTTTAAAGTGTTACTTCGAGCTTGCAGCAGGATGAACTAATGCAAAATATTAAACATGATTTGAGGAACGGGTCTTTGGCGAAGTGCTCTTCGAAGAACTTGTTGGCCCGGAAATCGATGCCCTGTTTCTTGCACTAGCCTGTTCTCGAAGCATCGCGTTCCCTCACTCGGCCCTTAATCGTAGCAAAACGAAACCGCCTTAATTCTCTTTTCCTACACTCTAAAAAAAGAAAAAGAAGGGGTGTCCTTTTACACCCTTTTGTCCCAAATCATGCGCCTCAAAGCTTTAGTTCGACGTAGAGCGTACTGACGTCGAACAAACGGACGCAACGTTTAGGAGGGGCTTGATAACGGTCAGATATACCTCATTAAACAACTAAAATACGTATCAAAAACTAGAAAGAAAAGAAACAACAATAACCGCCGAGGTTGTGCAGTAGGGCCAAGAAAACCCGGAATACTTTTTTTTTTAGCTAGTGATGCCCGTGTCCCACTAGAGCGACAGACAGAGACAAAAGACAGCGACAAGCCTCAAACCCATGCAGCATGCTCGCGATGGCACCTTTGGCAGGCGTTTAGTCGTTCGGTTCTCGTGAAGTACGCACGAGCGACTGCAGGCCTGCCAAAGATACCCTCGCGTGCATGATGCTCGTGTTTGAGCATAGTCTTCTCTATTCTACAAAGCCTCTCAAATCGCGAAAGACTCTGGTTTGAGGCTTGTCGTTGTCTTTTGTTTCTGTATGTCGCTCTAGTGGGACACGGGCATAACAGGTACATTGGCTATTTTAATAAGTTGTAACGCTCGGCTATCAAGCCGCTCGTGAAGGTTAGTACCGTCGGTTCGACGTCAGCGCGCTGACCGTCGAACTCAAGTTTCGGGGTGACTTATATGGTACATGGGGTGTAAAAATATACCATTTTGTTTTTCTCTGAGTGCTGTAGGCAAACGCTGTTCTCTCTTTTTCGGCGTCGTATTGGCACGGCGAGCACACAAAGCCCCAGTGCGGCGCCGTTTTTGTTCAGGGGTTCAGTTCGCTCTTTCCTCTAGCGAGGCTGTGTGAAGACGACCGCAGAACTTCAGCCAGCGAGCGTCTGACTTTTATCATAAGCCGGGGCCAACCGCAACGAGCCACCGGGACAACAACGTCAGCCGTTACGCGAGCCCAAGATTCAAGGGGAAACCCCATTAGATAACGCGAAAATTTGGTCGGCGGAGCTCGACGAGTCGTCGTTAACTTCGGAACTTGGTCCGTCGTGACCACAGCGAAAAGGACACGGCACACTTAGATGTGTCAAAGATTATTCGCGGCGCTAAAAAGGCGCGCGTGGGGCGATCATTAAAAAAAAATTAGCGCGGATGCATAAGTCTCAGCCCCTCCCCTCATGAAATAATAAGGACACTACGCGAGATCCGAAAAGAAAAAAAAAAACAACAACAACAAAAACGAAGCGTTCCTACCCCACCTCTCTCACTTCGAGAAAAAAAAACAGTAACTAATGCAAGACAAGGACGAAATATTCCATACTCCCCAAGCTGACAGTGTGGTGGAAGATAACTGCTCGGCGGACCAGTCGCACGTCTAGCTCTCGGCACGTGATCCCAACTCCCGCCCATACTTACGCGCAGAGAGCGGGGTCACGTGACGAATGGGAGGCCGCTGATTGGTCCGGCGAGTGCGTATAGCTTCCACCGCACTGTCAGCTAAAAATCGGGGTCAAACTGCTTATACATCAAACATCTGCAAACAACCGTCATCCCGATATCCGTGGATCGAATGCCGCATGCCAAGTGTCTCCTCGAACTCGTTGCCATGCGGCATTCCAATCAGAGATCACGTGGTGACGTGCGTCCGAATCCATTTGCAGACAGTCTTTTTTATAATGTATAAGCAGTGGGACGCCGGCTTAAAAAGGGTCATGAAACGTTATCAGGTTCGAGTGTTCGTGACTTTACAAAGGACAATAGTCTGGCCCAAGAATACTCGCACGGGCAGCCACTGATTCGAAAGCCTTGGTCGTGGAAAAATTGTGATTATAAAAGGGGACTATTTCTTCCAGTCTTGCCTTCGCAAAGCTTGATGACGTAATTGTGAGTCGAGACCACCCGTCTGACGACAGTCGAGCACGACTCATGGATTCGACACCAGAACTGCGTGAGCACTCGACTTCGACTTGTAACAATCAATGCCTCGGCGAACACTCGGATAGTAGTTGGTGTCCAACCACTGCGGTGATGCGAATAGTCCAACTTTAACAATGTGTGGAGCTCAGCACGCGTTTTCTACTTTGCCAACCCCAGCGCCTGACTTTGCTTAACGTTGGCAGCATCGGATGGGCACCAGGCCACTTGGCCGCTTGTTCTGGCTCCGAATTGAGGGGAAGAACGATGACCATATTTCTGGAACTTTGTTTTGGCGACTGCCATTGTCTAGAAAGAAAGACTAAGGCAAGTTTATTCAGTTACTAATATTTGGAAGCGATTCTATGTACTATTTAGAGAAAATGGAAAAATCGTTTCATGGCCCCTTTAAAGGCATACAAAGGGTATTTATGCTTGCCAAGGTTTTTATTTGTGCATGACATGAGAGCCCTACAACCCAGAATACACTAGGTTGTTTTCATTGACGTCATTATGCCCCCCATTTTGTTGTTAGGAGCAGCCTGGCGCGTGCCAAAGGTGAACGTCTGAAAGATTCATTTGACACCATCAAATGCGTAGTGCACTGGCGTCTATAGGTTTCACCGCGGAACACGAAACAACAAAATGGCGGATTGACATCACGTGAAAACACCCTATTAGCCCCGTGCGCGACCGAAAGCGTCGCTGTGGTCGGCCTTCCACGATTGGCCGAACGCTGACTATGACGTCGGAAAGGGGATTTATCATCGACGGAAATAAGAGGAATGAAAGAACTTTACTTTTGACGGTGTTGGCAGTGTTCCTTTGAGAGCGCAATGATTTCAAGCTTCCACCATGCTAATAACAAACACCATCGAACTTGTTGTTTGCAAGGTAATGACGTCACAAGGGGGAACCACAGGAGGGCGCCACCAAAACATCTCGCCGCTAATAGACCGATCTCAACGGCCAGTTTGACTACGCCACCGCTGCCGCAATACATAGAGGGAAGTTTAGTCTTTATGCACGTGCAACCAGATTGCTGGAGCTCTGCGCGCGTGAAGCACGAGACTGCACGAGCCCTCGCATGCACGGCCGTCTACCTCCCGTGATCTAAAGTTATGGTGGCGTCACACACGCGCCGAACGCTTAGTGATATCGGTCTATTTGCGGCTCGAAATTCGTTTTCTTTCCGGTCAAAAACCGCCAACGAAAACTGGCCTGTCACTGAGTCGCGCTCACTCTGTTCTCCGTGGTCACGTGCCATTCTGTATGGGTTAGACACGCACACCAATTATATAATCAAAGTCGTGACTCGTCGAGTGCACACACTCAATATTAAAAATAGAAAAATATACGATACCTATGTTTTGTGGATTCTAAAACGCTGCAAATACGTTGACTGAAAAGAAAAAAAAAAGTTGCGCATAGAATAGACCATATGCAAAAAGAAGCGCCATCTAGTGTATTCATGATCAACAATCAGATTTCCTCCATATTGGGGGGTTCCCGTACCGACGATTTCGCCCGAAAAACAATAGTCCCGGCAAAGTGTAAGTCGTAGAACTAAAATATGATCACCTGCTGCAAGTTCAGTACGAACCCTTCACAGGACGTCTTCGAGAAATACCGTTCATTGACCTGGATGGCCCAGTTCACTGCTTGAGTGACGAGTCTTGCGACCTCGTTGCTGACAATTCCTTTTCCTGAATTTGGCGGCCGTCTTTCTTTTCTTCTTTGATCCGAAACTAACCAGCAACCCATTGAGTGTACAAATAAACTGCCCTAATGTCATGAAAACCGAGTTAAATGCAGATGCGTCTCGTCCACAACTGGAAGATGTGATAAACGCCCCAATATGGCGGCTCCTAATGGCATGATGATGATAGCTGGCAAGGATTTCGCATATGGCCTATTAAAAGCACTTTGTGCATTCTCTGCGTAATTCTCAACATGGCGTCGGGTCACGGGCTGGACGGCTGAACGAAGCGGACTAAACGATGGCGGTGGACGACGGGCGAGCAGTGGCGTAACTAGGGGGGGGGGGGGGGGGCAGGGGGGTACAAGTGCCCCGGGCGCCACTTGGGGGGGGGGGGCGCCGATCCGAGTCCACCCATAATAATAATATAATGATGATGATGATGATTTCATTATCACTATCATCATGAGGGGCGCGAAATTTCATTTGCCATGGGCGCCGTCATATCTAGTTACGCCACTGCGGGCGTGGGACCTCTACTTCGGACCTGTTGTTCGCGGTACCGGCAAATTTGTTTAGCTTCGAAAGAAAAATCGTTCACTGATCAAAACAATTAGCATTTATTCCGTACGACAGGACCGACTACCAAGCCGATTTGCACGGAGACGTCGCCGAGTGGTCGCCCCTTTTCCTGGTTGAAGAGATCGCTCATCTTACGATAACGAATTGGTCAGAGCTTGAAAAACGCGCAAACGTACGAAAACGCACGACAAACGCAGAAGTCAAGCACTTTGTGCTTGACTTTTGTGTTTGTGGTGCGGCGTACCACGTACACGTTTTTCGTCTGCTTCACACAGCCTGACAGAAGAATAAAAAAAAAAAAAAGAAAGAAAACGTGGTCGGTTGCCGCCACGTGACTTCCGGAAACTCTCTGCACCTCTACATTTTTTTTCTTCCTCCCCAGTCTAGTTTCGGTTTCGAGCAGTTTCGTTTTTGGACTATATTAAAAATATACGTGACGCTGTTGCAAAATATAAACTGGGCAGCCCCGACACCATTAAAAATTGCCTGGCAAAAAAAAAATTTTTTTTGGAAAGGGGGAGAGTGGGGTGTCTGTGAGGGAGGCGCAAGTTCGTCTGCTTCTTGCACAGGGGTTACAATCATGTCAGAACGCCGAACTCTTATCGGCTGATTGAAAAAAAAAATAGTGGGTAGACCTCAATACATCTAGCATTGATGTCTACCCACTGTCCTTTCCATCAAAGCCAATCAGAGCTCGGCGTCGTTCTGACGTCACTACAACCCCTGCGCAAGCATCAGAGACGACTTGTTCTCCGCACAGCTTCGTGCCCTGACTTACTTCACACCCCACCAGACACTTCCAAAGAAAGACCAACAGTCCCTCCCAGCTCTGCCGCCTTGGACGACCTTGCGGCCCAACGAGCAATATCGTCTCGTCAAATCGCGGCTCAAGAGCAATTACCGACTCAGCCGCAAGCACCAGAAACCAGCGACTGACCTTCGCACCTTTTTCTTTTTTTTCAAACACACAAAACAAAAATTAGACACACAGAACGAGGTAACGAGCGTAAAATAACATATTTCCCTCCTAGTTCCGAAGCGGCCAACGAGTGGTCCATTTCATAAAGTATGACAATGTCAAATGGTTCGACTCCGCCCCGAGGAATGAAACTTATTCGAGACAGCGCTTCCAGAACTTATAGCCGCGCATGGCCGGAATCGGAATTTCCAATCAATGGGTGGACGCCGACGCGGAGGCGACCCACTTTAGCTTCTTGGGGCGCGATAGACGAACCGAGGGCGCGAGGCTCGACGACCAAGCAAGAATCACGATAATAAAAAAGAACGAAAGAACAATGAGACAGGAGCGGGAAGGCATGGAAGCCAAGCCACGCCCAGACACGTCCTCATAACTCACCTTCGGTCCGTGCGCCGGTCAACCTTCAACAGATTTTGTTCTAGGGAGGCACGAAGCGGCCATATTTCATTGTGACGCAACTTAAGCGCCGGTCACGGCCCTCTCGAACCCTTCGAGATTCGAATTTGAGCGGGCTTCAGTTCTTTTCGAACTAACTAACTCGCAGTTCGATGAAAGTTTGACAAAAGGTCGACTAATATTACGCACTAATGCAAAAAAAAAGTAATAATAAAATTATATGCACCACCTGGCTGAGGACGCGGGGTGCAGCATTTTAGAATATGAACTAATTTTGCTTTTTTATTGTGTGCACGCTCATAATCATTATCTAAAACAAAAAAAAAACTGACTCTTTTTAAATAAATTTATTTAAAAAAAATTAAACTTTCTAGAATTCGGGCAACTTTCAATGAAAATATATTGTTGCTTTTATACTGCGTACACATTGGCCATTGTTATCTAAAACGTGAAGCAATCTCGTTTATAAATAAATTTCTCTGCAAACGTTTTTTTTTCCTTTCTTTTAAGTCGTACAACGGGGATTAAGAACTTGTGTATTTTATGAAGAATGCGGGTGAAAAGTGCGTGAGCGTGCCGTCTATTTTTCTGCTGCATAAGGAAATGTCTTTTTTAGATTGCTTCATATAAGACTGCAGGTATGTTATCGGTTTACGGCCTGTTATCGGTACGGTGAACGGCAGTAGGGCCGAGTGAATGTTTCTGCAATAAAATCATTTGTAAGTATAGCGCCCGTTCTTGTCGCACGTGTTTCTTGTTTCGTCCTCACGTGTTTCATTTCGCGCTTCCAATCTTTTAAACAATGCGAACCAACTAGACCCAACCAACGTTTTAGTGCATATTTGCTTGATATTGCTTACACACGGGTAATTAATCCCTAAAAATTATCAAACGGACCCCTTCATAAATACGTTTTTCCCAGAATTTCAAAATTTCGGCGGAAGTCGAGTAACACCGCTTAAGAAATCGAACTTCGTCGAATCATGCCAAAAGTTCGAAGGTACGCGAAACTGGTCGAGCCTGAGGGTCGACAAAAAGTTCGCGACATCCCTATAGGCGTGACCAGTGGTAGCGCTCCGAAGTGGACCGCTTCCACACAGACCGCTGAGTGCCTCTGAGGGCTTCGTCCGTAAGCCGCGGCGGCGGGAACAGTGGCCACGAGCTGGCGGAACTACCTTGAGCTGTCTCCATGGGCGCTAAGCAGATCTACGCTCCAGAGCGGAACGTTATAAACGATCGACGGAGGCTTGTCCGTGGCGTACAGATTTTGTAGCGGCTGCGGCGTTATGATCGTCTGGGGAAGTAAGAATTCGAGAGAGCCGCCATGTGTTCCAAGGTACGATCGACAAACTGACCGTTAGATTAATATGTGGGTGTCTGGAATGTAGAGCCGCCCTGATTGTGTGACTTCTGTTATTTCGTGTGTGCGTGTGTGCGTGTGTGTGTGTACGTGCGTTGTGTGTGCGTGTGTATGCGCGCGTCGTGTGTGTGTGTGCGTGTGTGCGCGCGTGAGTGTGTATGTGTGTGTGTTTGTGTGTGTGTGTGTATGTGTATTGGCTAGTTGCTCCGGATGTTGTGAAGCCGAATTTCGTAAAACCGGATTTTGTGAAGCCGTATTTCGCAAAGCCGCGTTCCTGTGACGTCAAGTGACTTCAGTTTCCCCTCTAAATTCCGCGGGGAAATTGACGTCACGTGACCTCAACACCAGTTCGGTTTCCCCGCTAAATTTAGCGGGAAAAATGACGTCACATGACTTCGTGTCACGTGACCTATACACAAATTCAGTTTCCAAGCTGGAGTGAGCGGGAAAATTGACGCCCGGTGACCTCGACGCCAATTCAGTTTCCGCGCTAAATTTAGCGGGGAAAATTGTGTCACGTGACTTCATGACGAAGGACCTAAACACGAATTGAGTTTCCCCCCTAAATCTGGCGGAAAAATGCGCGCCACGTGACATGATGTTAAGTGACCTATGCACAAATTCAGTTTCCCCGCTGGATATAGCGGAAAAATTGGCATCACGTGACCTTAACTTCCATTCAGTTTCCCCGCTAAGTTTAGCGCGGAAAATGACGTTACACGACTTCATGTCACGTGACTTATGCAAAAATTCAGTTTTCCCGGTAAATTTAGCAGAAATATTGACTCACGTGACATGATGTCACGTGATCTATACTCACATTCAGTTTTCCCGCTAGATTTAGCAGGAAAGTTCACGTAACGTGACCTACACATAAATTCAGTTTACCCGCTAGCGGAAAGTGTGACCCGTGACCGACCTCAGCCCGTTATTCTTCGTACTCTGTGGACTCCAAATGGGATGGAAGAGGAGTGTGTGGAGTCAATGGGGTCAAAAGGAGTCGAGGAACTTGGAGGCACAGCTCGAGGATAAATTCCTGAAGGTTATTAGCGCTAAACCAAGCATGTTTCACGTAGCAACACAATTGCAGGGCAATTTGCCCAACATTACCCCCCCCCCCCCCCCTATCACCCCTCTGCACGCAAAGGCAAGAAAAACAAAAACAAAAAACAAGCACACGAAGTAAACAAAACAAACAGCCAAACGTAAATCTATTTTTTTTTTTCTTTTTTTAATTTTGCAAAGGCTGCGATTGTACTAAAATTGTTGTAGTAATTACAATACCGACTTCCTTTGGAAGTTTGGAAGAATTATACCGGTGGCATACGTGATTTATTTCTGACCTTGAGGAGTCTAAAACAGATCAAACTCGTACAAATCGTGGACTACTGAAGAATACCCCTTCGGTAGTGTAGTTCGCTTTGTAGCGGGTTTCCACGTAAAATCAGTCAAAATATTAATTATACGAATCATGCACTATTGAAGGAAACTTTCGGTATCAGTTTCTTTCGGAGGAAATTCCTATCTGAGTTGGAACACGCCAGCGAAACGTAAGTCATTAAATATAATTTTTGACCTGTTGTAAATATCCATCTCTATTTCCGCTCCTGGATGAAACAAAACACACGTTACGCAAGAACGATATGAACATCTCTTGTCCTACTTCTGCTCGCGTAAGTGCTTGACCTAAGAAACAAAAAAAAAAAATGGCTGTCATAGATATCTTCATTAGCTTAGCTTTTTTCGGGCATTGGGAATTGATATCACAACAAAGATGTACTGAAAAATTAATGACGGTCAGAGGAAGTTTTAGACAATGCTAAACCAAAACAACGCATCCTAGACACACAAAAAAATATTCCGGCGCTGCCGCAGGAACGCGGTTACGACGCACATCCGAACCAATTCCGTCCCAACACGCGGATGATCATCAACCTACCGCACAGTTCACAAACATCCCTCCGCCGCTCTCGCCAAAAGAAACCCCATAAGACACGAGATTCGGCAAGAACAACAAAGAAAGTGTATTCAAACGTTTCCTACGAGAACTCTCGAAAAACTGCGAGGAAGGAAGGCTTCACCAGACGCGTTCTTTTTTCTTCGGGTGGAATGCCAACAGCAAACCATTACCTAAACAACGCCAGTATAAGAAAACGTGCAACAGATAACGGATGACGTTAAGAAGGAAACAACCACAAAAAGTAAACTTTCGCCTCTAGGAAACTCAAAAAAAAAAAAAAGAGGGCGAGAAACGCACGCACGATCGCTACAACGAATACGCTTCCGCGTGAAGACGAATCGGAAGGCACAACACAAAAAGACTCATATTCGTGAAGACGCCTCGCAAAATTTCCTTCCTGTAACAACGCTTGCGGCGGCGGCATCGGGGTGCGAACGAGGAGAACGTTACGGCAAAAAATCATTGTAAAGAAAAAACAACAACGTCATCGTACGGTAACAAAAAAACAAATACAAAAATAAAATAAGATAAAGCAGGAGAGACTAGTAATTCACTTCAGAGGAGTCCCACTTACACCTGTGAGTCAATCCCTCCTCTCTCGATCTTCCCCACTTCTTCTCCAATCGGATGGGAGGGAAAATGGCGAATAAAAGCGGAAACCATGACCGTCTTTCCTTTTTTTTTTTCTTTTTTAAGGTATGATTTATGTGTGTGCACGTGTGCGTATATGCGTCTGCACTTATGTAAGTGTGTCAGCTAGCCGTGCAGATGTGCGCGCCCGAAACAAAACAAAACAAAAAAAAAATATATATATATATATATTACTGACTTTATCGTTCAATTTCTCTACCTTCTTTCAAACCGTTTTAAAAGGCCGGCACTGATGCGGATTTTGAGATCATATTTTTTACGACCGAAAGTCAATCTACTCGCTCTAACCGTCCTATACTTCGTTTCACCTTATGTGCGAGCGAAGGCAAAACTGGAAGCGCGAGCACGGAAGCTCCGTGCGTTCAGGCTTTGCTCGAGCGTGCGAGCTGGGGAGAAATGCAAAAAGCGCTGGTCTCGCGCTTCTAGCTTTGGCTTCGCTCGCAGATAAAGTGAAACGAAGTATAGGAAGCCCAAAAGTACAATTATGCTTCTTCTTCGTCTTCTTCTTCTTCTTCTTCTTCTTCTTCTTCTTCTTCTTCTTGCTGTTGTTGTTATGAGGTCCAGAGAAGGAAAGGGAAAGCCGGGAAAGATGTTGGCCCCCTGTACGGAGGGAGTCGCTAAATGGCTTGGGGAAGAGGGAGGAGCCGTAGGTGGCTAAAAGAGATAGTGTGGAAATTCAGAAACCAGTCCAATAATGTGATGGGGTTTTGGCACAAGTGTGGGTTTCAATTTAACAACCTTGCTGTTTGCGGCGTGCGGTATTTGGTCAAAGACGGTCTGCCAAACCAGTCTCACTCAAGAAGTCCAAAGAGGTCTTTGTAAGCCCTCTGGGCTAGCCGACCAAACATCGTGTTACGCCCCATAGTGCGGGATATATACACGACGTTTTATTTTAGTTCGCACAAATTTACTAAAAAAAAGTGAAAAAGGCAGTCTTTGCAGGTGAGTTATACGGAGAGTTCTTTCCTTTATTTATATTACCCTTACCAGCACGCTCTCCATTCCAATGGGCAACATATTATAGGGGGCTAATCGTCTCAATACGTCGACTAAAGAACTAAAACGCCTCGATTAACTTTTCTAGTTAGGAACAGTGAACACTGGGTTTCAATAAGAAACTTGTTGCGCATCATCTACAACCACTCTATCAGTCGATTTGAGGAAGACTTCAAGCCCGTGCTAAGCGCGGGGTGCGCGCTAAAGTTTCCACTCGTGAAACAGGCACAACGCCGCCGGTCAGGAAACGGGAATCATGATCTTTTCATCCTCGTTTTCTGACTGTCAGCGTTGCGCCTGGTGCAGGAGTAAAACCTTTGGAGCACCCCTGCGCTTAAGCACGCGCTTCGAGCACTTCTAAACTTGATGGATAGTTAAGTGGTTTTACATGATACTCAGCAAGTTCCTAACTGGAACCGTATGTTTGTTTTGACTAGAATTAAGAAGTTAATTAAAGTATTTTAGCCTACCGTTTCACTTAGCGTGACAATAATCCCCCAATATTACGTGACCTTGGCCGTATTACTCAACTGCAGAGAACGCATTCTTTTTCCTGTCGAGACTTTTTTTATATATTTTTTTGTATATTTTCGAATTAGAATAAAAATCCGGTATATCAGAATATGGGCCGTGTCGCGATGTTTGGTCTTGTAATACGGATGATCGTAATTTCGAAATAAGACAATCTCGAAAACCTCTTCATATGGCCTTTGAGGCCTGTCACATCTTTTGGCATAATATATTACTGTAAAAATGTAATATACGATGGTTCAAAGTGTGGTCGCGCTAAGCTGAGTTTAATACAGCGGTACTCTTGACAGAAGATATGATCTGCTATAACGAAGTATGACATTTAGATAAAAAAAAATAGAAATCGAAGAAGGAGTACAGTATTGAGTTTGACTAGCCATCGTTTACACAGGCACAAAAATCGCGATCAATGAACAAGTACGCATTTTTCTGACAACGACGACGGCTTCAGCGTTCGGGACAAAGATTTCAAAAATAAAATATACTAAAGACTTTGAATCAGGTGTTTATAAAAGGAAAAAAACAACAACAACAATATATAATTGAACTGTCGGTTAAATATATAATTGCCTCCAGCATATTCCTCAACCTTGATCTCATCCTCTCAACTTACGTCTCAAACTGCGAAGCATAGCCTATATAAATAACGCCACAAATCTGATTGATTACATATTTATTCGGACGGAGGGCAGTGCAAAGTTGACCCATTAATTCATCTCGCTCGATTAATCTATCATTATTCTAATCGACGCTCACTACTTTTCTTTTCAATCAAACGACCCTCGCGGCATCGGGCTCAAGGACAAAGTCGCCTGAAAATGGTAGTTCGTTGAAGAAGAAAAAAAGACAAAGGCGACCATTTGAAGCATTTAATTATACGCTCTATTCTCACGGGAGATCTCTTTTCACGAAGTAAACCATTACCTCATTAACGGTCGCAAGCGCGGTCCAACGGAAACAATGAGGGGGTCATGTCAAACTTCGGTGACAAATTACTTCATCCGCATGCATTCACCGAGACGCTTTCACGGGACTCGCTCCCTGGGAAATCGCTAACGAACGAAATACTGCGTCCGGGTAATTGGGAAGAAAATATATTGCCAACTCGAAGGCCGTTGAGAGAGAACTATAGAGATACGCCGGTGTTGTTACAAACGTGTGCAATGTATACTCAAGGTAGTGGGAACCACTTTAACACCCCAGATGCCTGTGTAAACCTTGCCTTTCCGTAAGGCGACTGCCAGGCCAGTCTGGGATTCGGTTCCAAACGTCGAGCACACGAATACAATAAGCGTGGGGGAGGTCGAGGGGGAGGGGGGCATTTAAGGGGGGGGGGGGGATATGAAAGTTACTCTTGCATAAAAAGTTGACGCATTTGGGAAACCGTGCCGCTAAATCCCCTCCCAAATCTTTTTTTCTACAATAACGTTTCTGTCGTGGTAATTTTTAAGGAGGTGAAAATAAGGAGGACTCCCCATCCGTGGCACAAATAAACAGTTGCGCGTCATTACACTTTCTGACGTTGCTCGCGGACGCTAAGCTTGCAGGAGTACATTGGTAGATGTAAATGTGTGAAAGAAAACAACAAGAACAAAGACGCTACAAGAAATTTCACTTATTAAGGTGAAAGCGTTATATGTCTCATCGTTCAGTCCTTGAGCGAAAACACGTCGGCGACACGAAAGGTACCAAAACCCATTGTTCGCCACTGGACCACGAGATGGCGTTACTTGTGCCAAAATCGGCGGAGGCGCGCGCGCGGGCGCGCGGCGCAAACCCAACGGGAGAGGAGGACACTCTCTCGGGCAGCGCCACTTCTGGGAAGAACATGGCGTCTGAAATCTAGCTCAGTGCTGCGCTGTGCCGCCATGATCTTCCCAAGGGCTGCACGTTGCACGTGCCTCGTGCATCAACGCACCTTGCGCTACTTTTGAAACATGAAGGGGCTTTAGTCAGTGTTGGGTAAAGTACATCTAAAAGGTACTTCAAGTAAAGTACAAAGTAAATGAGACGTGATGTACTTTAAGTAAAGTAGCAAGTACACTGGGTGCAATGTACTTGAAGTAAAGTACTATAAGTACAATGTGCTTTCAAAGTAAAGTACAAGTATTTTAAACACGATCTTTCATGATGTCCTTTGATTCCCCTATACAGTGATTTTTAACTGGTATGCATTGGCCAGGGGTAATCAGGGGTGCATGACCTATTTTTAAAAACAGCAGCGAATATGTGATAAAGTCAAGTGGCAACAGGGTAGTTATTTTCAGGAATAGAGCCAAATTCAGTAGTCCCTCTTCTGAATTTGGCGCCGCTTGTACTAGGAGAGAGCATGACGTCAGCCCCGTAGCTTCAGCAAGCAGTCCTCTCAGAGTGGAGTGTCCTCTCTTTAATGAAAGAAAACAGTGAGTGTGAAAGTGAGGTGGTGTTAATAAATCATAATGTGACACCTGAGATTGCGGTGCGAAAAAATTAGGGAACTTTCAGCTCGAAGGAAAAGAAAAAAAGAGACTGTCTCAAAACATTGTGACGTTCTCCTCTGTTGTCTTTTTCTTCGACTTGAAAGTTTAATTGTTCCGCATCACAGTTTCAGGTGCTAGATTATGATTAATTTTGTTCTCCTAATATTTTAAACTTCCACGCTTGCGCTGACCAACCGAGAAGTAGCCAGAGTTCAAAAAGCTATGGGGAAGCCGTCCCCAGAACAAGCGGAGCGATGCATCGTCTGCTCACGTCTCTGGTGAGAGTATACAATATCCCTCCCAGTATTTCTTCGCAGCTGACAAAGCATCATTTCGTGATACCAAGTTAACAAAACCAAATTGGGAAAATGTACTTTGAGATAGGAAATTGTACTTTCCTCGGAAAGTACCAGAAAAAAATACTTTAAGTAAAGTACAAGTACATACTCAAATAATATACTTCAAGTAAAGTACAACTTTCCTAAACCTACTTGAAGTAGTACTTTAAGTACAATGTACTTGAAGCATAGAGTTATTACAATAAACGCTAGAGGCTCAGCTGGCGCTAGTGTCTATGGGACTTCCGGTTGCAAATTGAAGCAGACAGCATGCAGTCTACTTTTCCAGTCTTCCTGTGTATTCCTATGGGAAAACGCGCGTGAATTTTGTCTCTTCGCCGGAAAATAACATGAATAACTTTTGTTCTTTCGGTTGTACCGGATAGTATGTACCTTTATTAATATGGTGAAAGTGTAATTGCTTTAGTTACAGCATTTTTTCTTTACCGCTGAACGATGTTAAACTTCGCTATATTTCAGGCCCAAACCTCTGTTCCATGGCAGGTATGTAGAAACAAGCGACGATTCTAAGCAAAATAACGATCGAAAAGAATGTAAAGTGTGTTCAAAGTTCGCAGCATTCCGTTGGTGCTTATATATTGTTAATATGCCCGTCCTGTCACTATATAAAAATGACCCGGTCGTGCATCTTTACGAGTGGTAAAAAAAAAAAAAAACGTTCGAAACGTAAAGAATAAAGTACATGGGTTTCTATAGGTGTGTTTTCTTATTATTTCCTATGTCGGGCAGTTTTTATCGGGCACCTGTTCTCTGGCTTCTCCCTATTTGCAAAGATTTGGAGCGTGCGGGTGATGATTTGAACCCAGAACAAGCATCGTCGCACATATTCATGAGCAGAAAGAGTAAAGCAGTACTTATTAATTGCAAACCGGACTTTATTACGTGACTTTCAATTTATTTTGATCGTCTGCATGCACAAGGTGTTACTTATCCAGTGTCACTGCGTAGTTCTTGCCGTCTCTCTCGGTTTTCCACATGTCCTTCGTTCGTTCGGCACGTATTTCCCCCATGCTGGAAAGCGCCGACGCCGTGTTCGCGCTAACAGTGTCCGACAGTGCGCATAAATACACGTACGAAGTGGTTTTAACACCGTTTTTCATGCCACGAATTTCAAATAAAAATGCTGTAACTGACCAATTATTTCGTCTGCGTGACTGAGAAATGTTCCAATGTGCCTAGCACTTACGAATTATTCGTGATATTTGCTCTCATAATCGAGCGCAGAGAGAAAATGCACTCGCTTTTTCCCATAGAAATGCATTACCGGAAGTCAATTTCTGACTGCTTGCTGTCTGCTTCAAAATGCAACAGCACACTAGCGCCAGCTGAGCCTCTAGCGTTTATTGTAATAACTCTATGACTTGAAGTACTTCCCAACACTGGCTTTAGTCTTATGCCCGCACTCGCACTCCCTGGGTGAGAGAAACACGCCTATCACGTGCTTGCTACCTTCGGTGGCACTTCGGAGCGCGCGCGGCCAAATCACGATGAAGGCAACGAGCGCGTGCAGGAGGCGGGGCTTCTACCGCGGACCATATGTTGCAACACAGACCATACTAGGTCGCTTTCCGAGTTCCACTAAGCACCAATACACCGCAGCTTCTCAATTTTCTTATTCCGAAAACACACGTCAAACAAAGAAATTGAGAGAAGGGGAGACGAAACTGAATAGTGGTAAAGCTAAGAAACTAACAGCAAAAGAACAACAACAAAAAGTATTGACATGCGCCGAGTTTGATTCTCTCTGATCGGATCCGAGCGCTCGCAGCTCGTCAAAACAAAGCTTCGCGAATGTTGTACGTCGTCGAGGAGGCGCTGTGTAACAATGGATCGTTCGGTGCGCCGATCATCGAGCCCTTGTTGAAAGAGGGCCGAGGTAACCGAGTGGCGTCCCTTTCCCAAACCGTCCAGGACGAACGGAAGGCGGTTTGCCGGCAAACACTGCGCGAGATTCACGCAGACACACACACGCAAAAAAGAGAAAAGCAGCGAAGTAAAAATAATACGAAGCTCCCCGATACACGTTAGCTTGGCCGTGGGCGATCCGGTTTGCGTTCCCGAAAAACAAATTGAAAGCGTTTAAAAAGTACTATGTGTCCAATGCGTGGTCGTTGGGTGACAACTACTGCGCATTTTTTGGATAGCGAAAGGCGTCAATTAAACGCCAGACGTTGCTCAATGCCATAACAATTAACTCAGAAAAACAAAAAGACTGCCTCTTCCAATATGTTGCGATATTGCGTAACATTTTTTAAGTCTTATTTTGTTACTGCTTTTTCGTTTAACATTTTTGTTCTCTAGCTTCAATCAGCGGATTCGCCAACCTCCTTTTTCTTTTATTTCGTTCTATCAGAGCTTATCGCGCGACAGGTTTCCAAGGAACACCCGCACGGGCGAGGAAAAGTTAACGCTTGTACTCGGCATTGAAACTACAGCTTCTAATTTATAAAGAACCACTCCGGCATTATACGTTCAGCCCAGCAAACTTTTATGTTGCGAAATGCAACCTTAGCGGCGCTATAATAATTCCTTATCCCAAGGCACACCGTGACTTATCGATGAAGAAAAAAAAAAGTGCAGTTTATTATACTTGACTCGAAAGTATCCGCAAGCTGAATTGCGCATCGGTTAGTGGAGTAAGCTTGCGCAACTAGTGCTCTCGATCGTTTGCGTTGTGCGCGTACGGTTAACCTCTGAATAAAACCGGAATGAAACTGGAAGCCGTCTTTCAAATATTTTGCCACTTCGTGAGTTTCTATTTGTGCGTTATAAAACCGACAGGATACAATAAACACGTCTCCACCGCCGCTTCAGACACACCCTTAGAAATAATACATATTACTGAGCGAAATTATATTTAAAAAAAGACACGAAAACACGAAGCTTTCTAAGATAATATAGGTGGGTTCACACTGGACAAAATTAAAAGCCTCTAGTGCTATGAAACAAACAAAAAAAATTTTCTCGTCAACTCAAACAAAAATAAAGGCATAAAAGAAAAGCAGTCGTAGAACGTTTTATTATGTCACATCTCCACTCGGCGTTTTTGTGCAGGGCAAGTTTCAAACGGACGACCGGCGACGCATTGCGCAGACGGCAAGCAAGGACCGCACAAATGCTCACTCAACCGCTCCTACACAAGAGCAGAGGAACCAAACACAGAAAGCAAAAGCCATACCACACGAAACACTAACGAAACAACAACGGGCGTGGGACAAACGACAACCGAACCAAACACAAGAAAGGCGTGGGACAAACGACAACCGAACCAGCCACGAGAAAAAACAAAATCTCCAGCGAGCGCGAGCTCAAAGCCTGTAGGAGTGAAAAAGAAAAAAAAAGGTCCAAAGGGATAGCCATCGCTCCAATTGCGCGACATCGCAGATGGTGTGTGTGTGTGCGTGTGTACTCCAGACAGATATCCCCCCACCACCTCCACAACTCGAAGCTAAGACTTTATGGCCCATTGTTGTGCGGCGACAGAGGCGCCGGCGAGGCCCCAGCGAAGACAACGACGACTACAACAATGCTCCCCTCCGAGTCGACTGGAAGATTACACGACACAAACACTGAGCGGCAAATAAGAAACGATAAAAAAGAGGCTATCGTTCGTTCCCCTTGGTGACCCGACCCCATGTAAGGGTCGACCTGTCGAGTATACAGTGTGTTAGTGTTTGTGCGAGTGTCCGTGTGCGCGGTGATTTTGCCCGACACTTGTCTCGGCTGCCGTCCCGAAGACCCGGAGCGACAGATCGACGACGAGCACTGTGGGAGGTGCACGTGTTACGCTATTGTCAAGTGCGAGTGTGCGGTTTACACAATGCAGAGAAATGCATCAGAGGGGACGAATCGCTATACTCTCAATTGGTGTGTGCCAGATTTCGTACAAAACGTTCTGGATCTCGGCAAACATCGCACGGACGTTGTGTATTTCCGTGTTTTCTTTGAATTCTTTCTGAACGCCCGACTTTGTGCCTCTTGTGACCGAGAGTATATAAGCACGTTATCCTTTTCCGCGACGTCAACGTCAATTGTTAGGGAAAAGCATTTGTTGCGCCATAGCTTGAGCTCAGAACGAGGTTCAGTTGATTCAGTCTAAATGACTGAATCGCGGAGCATGACATAACGCTCCATCAAGATTTAAAGACGATCAACAAGTGACAGGTATAGAAGTTTGCGCAAGTATCTTCTCTGGGAAAGTTGCCAGTAAAGGAAACAAGTGCCCTAATGCCGATATTGCCCCAAATTCTGAACCTCGTTGGAATGGCTTTAAAGAAGGAATCTCGAAACGTTGGACCTCATAGGTCATAACGTTACTAAAGGTTTTCTTTTAATCTTACCCTGCATTTCTTCTTTTTTTTTTTCTTACGGGGATTTTTAATTTACAGAAATACTCCAAGTAGCTACTGTAAACAACTCTATGCGTCTGCCAGAAAAAAACAATTGGGGTGTGTCTTTGTTTATACAGCCTAGAACTTAGTCTGCCTCAACGGGCGTCTTGTCTTTCAGCTGTAGATGAGAAATTTAGCCATTGCAGTACAACCGCTAGCCTGGGGTCTTTGACGTGCATCACGCAGTAGTGATACACGACCGCACGCCGGTACAACACTGTACCGGTACGATGCTCATCCAGATCGAAACGGGTGGGGTGGGGATTGAACTCAGGATCTCTGGGTTCTGCAGCGCGAGCTTTCGCTCCACGTGCTCCGAGCTGGTGTGCGCTAGCCCTCTCAGGCACCGATCCTCATACGCGTCTGCCACTTGTGAATGACAGTGTGCGTGTGCTTTTTGTTTCGTTTTTGTGAACAAATGTTTCCTTATAAATTAATGGGCGGAACTACAAAATTTATTAATCAGTAAAAATAAACAATTTCCGACCTTACGGCAAACAAAAAAAAAGGAAAACAAAGAACACACTGCAGCGAAATTGATTTTAGGCAGGCGACTCAAAGCCATCCCGTGAAACACCCGTTAAAGGGGTACTCCACAGATTTTTGAGCGACCTCAACTAACTATATTATCTGACTCCTCGGCCTTTACCCTTTCTGGTATGCTATTTAGCATCGGGAAATTCATAATAGTTATTGAGAAATCGGCAAACAAAAAAAAGGAAAACAAAGAACACACTGCAGCGAAATTGATTTTAGGCAGGCGACTCAAAGCCATCCCGTGAAACACCCGTTAAAGGGGTACTCCACAGATTTTTGAGCGACCTCAACTAACTATATTATCTGACTCCTCGGCCTTTACCCTTTCTGGTATGCTATTTAGCATCGGGAAATTCATAATAGTTATTGAGAAATCGGCAAACAAAAAAAAAGGAAAACAAAGAACACACTGCAGCGAAATTGATTTTAGGCAGGCGACTCAAAGCCATCCCGTGAAACACCCGTTAAAGGGGTACTCCACAGATTTTTGAGCGACCTCAACTAACTATATTATCTGACTCCTCGGCCTTTACCCTTTCTGGTATGCTATTTAGCATCGGGAAATTCATAATAGTTATTGAGAAATCGGCAAACAAAAAAAAGGAAAACAAAGAACACACTGCAGCGAAATTGATTTTAGGCAGGCGACTCAAAGCCATCCCGTGAAACACCCGTTAAAGGGGTACTCCACAGATTTTTGAGCTACCTCAACTAACTATATTATCTGACTCCTCGGCCTTTACCCTTTCTGGTATGCTATTTAGCATCGGGAAATTCATAATAGTTATTGAGAAATCGGCAAACAAAAAAAAGGAAAACAAAGAACACACTGCAGCGAAATTGATTTTAGGCAGGCGACTCAAAGCCATCCCGTGAAACACCCGTTAAAGGGGTACTCCACAGATTTTTGAGCTACCTCAACTAACTATATTATCTGACTCCTCGGCCTTTACCCTTTCTGGTATGCTATTTAGCATCGGGAAATTCATAATAGTTATTGAGAAATCGGCAAACAAAAAAAAGGAAAACAAAGAACACACTGCAGCGAAATTGATTTTAGGCAGGCGACTCAAAGCCATCCCGTGAAACACCCGTTAAAGGGGTACTCCACAGATTTTTGAGCTACCTCAACTAACTATATTATCTGACTCCTCGGCCTTTACCCTTTCTGGTATGCTATTTAGCATCGGGAAATTCATAATAGTTATTGAGAAATCGGCAAACAAAAAAAAGGAAAACAAAGAACACACTGCAGCGAAATTGATTTTAGGCAGGCGACTCAAAGCCATCCCGTGAAACACCCGTTAAAGGGGTACTCCACAGATTTTTGAGCTACCTCAACTAACTATATTATCTGACTCCTCGGCCTTTACCCTTTCTGGTATGCTATTTAGCATCGGGAAATTCATAATAGTTATTGAGAAATCGGCAAACAAAAAAAAGGAAAACAAAGAACACACTGCAGCGAAATTGATTTTAGGCAGGCGACTCAAAGCCATCCCGTGAAACACCCGTTAAAGGGGTACTCCACAGATTTTTGAGCGACCTCAACTAACTATATTATCTGACTCCTCGGCCTTTACCCTTTCTGGTATGCTATTTAGCGTCGGGAAATTCATAATAGTTATTGAGAAATCGGCAAACAAAAAAAAGGAAAACAAAGACCACACTGCAGCGAAATTGATTTTAGGCAGGCGACTCAAAGCCATCCCGTGAAACACCCGTTAAAGGGGTACTCCACAGATTTTTGAGCGACCTCAACTAACTATATTATCTGACTCCTCGGCCTTTACCCTTTCTGGTATGCTATTTAGCATCGGGAAATTCATAATAGTTATTGAGAAATCGGCAAACAAAAAAAAAGGAAAACAAAGAACACACTGCAGCGAAATTGATTTTAGGCAGGCGACTCAAAGCCATCCCGTGAAACACCCGTTAAAGGGGTACTCCACAGATTTTTGAGCGACCTCAACTAACTATATTATCTGACTCCTCGGCCTTTACCCTTTCTGGTATGCTATTTAGCATCGGGAAATTCATAATAGTTATTGAGAAATCGGCAAACAAAAAAAAAGGAAAACAAAGAACACACTGCAGCGAAATTGATTTTAGGCAGGCGACTCAAAGCCATCCCGTGAAACACCCGTTAAAGGGGTACTCCACAGATTTTTGAGCGACCTCAACTAACTATATTATCTGACTCCTCGGCCTTTACCCTTTCTGGTATGCTATTTAGCATCAGGAAATTCATAATAGTTATTGAGAAATCGGCAAACAAAAAAAAGGAAAACAAAGAACACACTGCAGCGAAATTGATTTTAGGCAGGCGACTCAAAGCCATCCCGTGAAACACCCGTTAAAGGGGTACTCCACAGATTTTTGAGCGACCTCAACTAACTATATTATCTGACTCCTCGGCCTTTACCCTTTCTGGTATGCTATTTAGCATCGGGAAATTCATAATAGTTATTGAGAAATCGGCAAACAAAAAAAAGGAAAACAAAGAACACACTGCAGCGAAATTGATTTTAGGCAGGCGACTCAAAGCCATCCCGTGAAACACCCGTTAAAGGGGTACTCCACAGATTTTTGAGCGACCTCAACTAACTATATTATCTGACTCCTTGGCCTTTACCCTTTCTGGTATGCTATTTAGCATCGGGAAATTCATAATAGTTATTGAGAAATCGGCAAAAAAAAAAAAAATGATGCAAAAAGCAACATTCAAATATACCCGCACTTTTCAGTGCCGTGACGTCAGTGGCAGGCAGGCTTGCCAGTCGAGCAATCAGTCTAAAAAATAGAATATGCCAATCATTTATTTATTGCTGAGCGCGGATACTGGAGCGAGCTTCCAAAGCATTCATTTGACACCATGAAACAGCTTCGAATCAGTTAGGAACATATTCTACAGCCCAAAGAGTGAACCCCTGCCTTTCACTGACGTCACTTCTTCGTTGTTGCCAGTAGAGACTTTCACTCTGAAAAACACGGTGAGGACCAAAACTGTAAATTCAATAAATTCGCAAAGAAACAAGCTTTTGACTTCATATTTGGGATACTATTTTAGCGATGTTTGTTGGGGAGTTTAGCAAAATTTCAAGTAAATCGGAGACAATGAAAAAAACAGTGGAGTACCCCTTTAAGCGATCGACCATTCATTCTCAAGTATTTGACTCCGGCAAAACACAACCACCGCTTTAAGTTACCGTGGGACGTAAACTGCTTCGCAGTTGTGCTAAGCCAGCACACAACCACATATAAAAACAACCTCTACTACGAAACAGCGACGCCGTCATTAGAGAAGGAGGTATACCAGTTTTAGAGTGACCTAATAATGGGATAACAGTTACGCAATAAGCCTGCCAATTAATTGGAAGATTAGCGTCCTACCACCGAAGCCCCAAGTGGCTTTATAAAAGAGAGGCCTTCACCCGTGAGCACCCACGCCGAGTTTGCCGGCCACTTAACGCGCGCGAGCAAACAATGGTGGCTGGCCAAGTGCTCGACGTTGCCAAACCTGTTCGCGTCGTGTTCGCGAAGGGGCTGAGAGCCACTCAACGTTTCGGAGTATAGGGCTTGATCCGATAAGCAATATTTCTACATGTCATTTTCGGACGTGCAATGCTTCAATATGCAATGCACCTCTATACAATGTCCCGAAACGCAATGCTCCGGCATATAATGTTGCGATATGCAATGCTCCGACATGCAATTTTCCGACATTCCATGTTACGATACGCAATGTTCCGGCCTGCAATATGTTCCGACATTCAACGTAAATACATTCAATGTTACGACATAAAATGTAGTGACATGCAGCATTCCAAGATGCAATGTTCCAACGTGTAATCTTCCGACAACCGATGTTACGACATTCAGTGCACCGGCATATGTTACAACACACAATGTTTCGACATAAAATGCTGCGACATACGATGTTCCGACTTGCGTTGTTCCGTACATTGTTTCGACATACAATGCTTTGACAAACATGTCCGACAACCAACGTTAGGTTATGTAATATGCCGACATGTAATATTCCGAATTATATAAAATAGTTTCAAGAATATAATAAATAATAAACAATAAATAATATATCAATATATAATATTAAAATATGACATGCAATATTCCGAAAAATGTCCGACATCCAATTTTAGGATATGCAATATTCCGAGAGGCAATATTCCGACGTGCAAGGCTCCGACATCCAATGTTAAGACATGTAATGTTCTGACGTGCAATATTTTGACATACAATGTTCCGAAGTGCAACGTTGAGACATTTAATGTTACAACGTGCAACGTTTTTGATATGCAATGTTCCGGCATACAATGTAGCGACCTGCAATGTTCCGACATGTAATGAGGCTCCGAATTGATGCTATCACACCTCACGAAGAGACTAGATTTTCATGGCATTATGCGACGAATATCACGTCAGACTAACGAATGTACTTTGAGACTTTGATCTGCATACTTACTCCTTCACTTTACGGTACAGGATTCAGAAGACGGTTTTCGCGGTTTGGGCATAGCATCTCGGCCCACGCAACGATTTTCTGCAGCGTTAGAAGATCGGGTACGCAGGCACGCTGCTGACACAGTATTAAACACAATCTCTAGTTTTGGGTTTTAGTAACGGTTCTATTTAACAAAACATATTAAGAGATGACTTCCAAACATCCCTACATGCAACACTGCGCGCGTTGCATTATGGGACGTCTTTGGCCATGGAGAGGCGAGTGGCACGGTTTTGATTTCGATTGCCCCATTGACGAAGTAGTGCGTCTCAGCACTTCATGAAAACAAAGTCAGCGCTCGCTTAGAATGCACCCATTCATCTTCGTGAAAGCCCCCATTGAAACACGGACCTCCAACGGACGTAAGGGCTTGCCAAGGCTTAGCGAGGAGTAAGAGTAAGGCCTGCCGCGTCCAATACATTTCCGGCGGCCTGGCTACACACTCCAGGGTGCAGCATGACCATCCCGGGTCATGGATAATCTAAGAAGCCCGTTGAGGAAAAGATGAAAGAGGACGACAGGCCCAGTATGCATCTTCCATATGCCGTCGTAGTCCTGTTTACACGCGCAAAAACTCTGGCACGTGGGGAGCCTAAAAAACACACACAAAAAAAAAAACATTCTTAGCATTTTATTCGTATTGGTAGGCAACACCTGCAGTACTGTAAATTTAAGGAAAGCCACATTCGAAAATGCAAGTACCGTACTCGGTCGTGACCGAATGTCGTGAAGGAAGGTTGGCAAATCGAAACCGAAACTTACTGGCCAAGGGGTTCCCAGATGCATTGCACGGCATTATACGCCGCTAGGATCGCTTCGATGTTGCAAGAGGTCTATTGGGTTTCCGCTTTGGGGCTTGGAGCTGAAACAGCGATAAATATACACCAATATTAGTATTGCGTATCTAGGGTATACGTCAAACCAATACCGCCTAGAAGACAAAAGATAGCCCGCGCATTACGTCGCGTTAGCGGCTCACCGACCCGTGCATCCCAAGCGGCAAACACGCGAAAGCTCGACGAAAGTCGCCGCATAGCCGCAGACGCGTCCGTTTAGTGTCGCTTTACTGCGGTTGATCGAACGCCATTTCATCGAAACAGGTTTTAGAGAACGGGCACGTTTTACCGAAGCTCGGTTTGGAGAAAGCGGAGCCTCCGTTTAAAAAAACGCCCTTTATCGAAAAGGGGACGCTGTTTAAAAAAGAGGCCTTCGCGCGTTTACCCACCTGGCCCACCCGCACTCGCTTCGCGGAGGCCGAATTCGCTAAAAGGAGGCTCCCGCCATTTTTCTAAACTGGGTTTCTATATATAAAGGGATTCGATACACTCGGGTCGGTAAAACGGCGCTCGCTAAATCGAGCTTCTGTAAACCGCGTGCCTCCGCTTGGGGTGTCGCCGTGTGCTAGCGTCGTGTTCGTTGTGAGACGCTGCACAGGCGGCGATGCTTACACGAGCTAAGCGGGGCTGCGCAGATTCACTAGTGATGAGGTTGGGGGGAGGGGGAGGACTGTCATGCTTTTCTTTTTATGTGGTATCGCGGTAGCCCTTCGGAATGTAGAAAGCTAGCGGTCAATCAATTAGCGAACGCAGATGGAATTAGAAGCCCCAGTCTGTACTTAAACACCGGCTACTTAAGGGGGGCGGAAATGAAAAAGAAGTCCGCAACTGCGAGACAAGCTTACGTTCAATTCGCGACGGCATCGCCCCCAAACCGACTCGTCGCCGCCAGCGTATCGCGACACCGATCCAACGCGACGGGAACAGCGCAAAACCCGAGCGCCTTCGGGATCATCCCCCATGGGCACGAGCGATAACCCCCCGCCTTGTCACACGCGCCACGTCCGCGACGTAACTGTCGGAGCCCTCTCCCTCGCCCGCTTTCTCGCTCATTAAGAGCAAGGTCGGAGCCCGTTTTTACACCCCACGGTGCGCGACGGTAATTAAGGAGCGGGTTTTGGTCTTTTTGTTTCTGTCATTTCAGCGCTGTCCACCTCTCGGCGCGACGGCCGCTTAACGGGAAAACCGCTGGCGTCCCGCCGAGCCGCCGGAAGTGGAGCGGGCGATCGGTCGCCGCCTCGTTCGAATCGCTGCTTCTCTTATAGAGGTTTGAAACGCCAGTGGGTCAACGCGCTGTTTACAAACAAGCCCGCGTTTCCTCGCACCAGGTGCGTGCACTGCGCTCGTTCAGAAACAAGATTCGCGCGGGGGGAAGCATCTGCGCAAGCGCAGTGCCGACAGCAGCGCCACCGCTGCTGTCGGTGTAGAGTCTCGCGCAGGTGTATACGGCGAGCAAGTGAAGAGGAGGAGATGAGGCGCGACGAGAGGGAGGGATCACGTGTGCGACGAAGCTCCGCCCCTCCTCGCAGCTGCTCCTCGGTCCAGACCAAACGACATCTCAGCCTTGATTTCCTCGTTAAAGCGACTAATACTCGTTAGTAGGCAAAAAAAAAAAAAAAAAATGTAGTAGGAACATTGCCGACCCCGCGCCTACGCTCACGGCGCTCTTAATTGGATAACTTAACACGTGGAACGTACTACACTTGATATATTCCGTTTGACCTTATGTTGTACCGCAGCGAAGGCTAGAAGCGCGAGCTCATAACCAAATACTTTACTAGGGGGAATACATTCCACTCCGCTCATTTGCATTAGAGAGAACGCCTACAGCGCCGAATCCAGCCCCGACGGAGCGGAGGTCCGCGTCAGTCCACGCGCATGTGCACGGGGATGTTCGCGGCGGGCCGCGGCGGTGTCGTCTCCGATTCCACCTAGAGCCCCTTCATGTTCCAAAAGTCGCGCAAGGTGCGTCGATGCACGAGGCACGTGCAACGTGCAACCCTTGGGAAGATCATGGCGGCACAGCGCAGCAAAGTTAGCAAAGTATTTGGCGCAGCACTGAGCTAGATTTTAGACGTCATGTTCTTCCTAGGGTGCCTCGATGTCCTTCTGTTTAGGGTGATGCCATCGTTTGTAGTACCCGATGCCGACAGCACGCGCTCACAGGGAAAATACAAAGAAATCGCAGGAAACAAAATGTCGCCGTAGCACAGTCAGCGCCACGAGCGCGTGCAGGGACACGCGCTTCGGAACAAAAAATAAAAAGAAGCGTTCGAAACAAAATGGCCAGATGTCATCACCCCAAGCAAAGCGCACATGAAGGCACCCTAGTTCTTCCTAGAAGTGGCGCGCGCCACGTGTCTCGAGCATTTCCAAAACAATAAATTTGGTATGTAGAACAACCATCATCACTATCATCATTTACCGCCCGATAGCAGAGACCTCCCCGACGATAGATGGCTCTCGCCAAACCCAGAAAACCTGTCCGCGCCGAGGCTATTGTATTTGAGAGGAGTGGAATGTATTCCTCCAAGTAAAGTATTTGTCATAACGTTGGCAGCTACCCTTAATGCACGAGAGGTTGTGCCGCCGAGATGTGCCCTTGAGCAATTGGAGCTGTCGCCCGTAGCCTTTCTTGCGGTACATCATAACGTGAAATAGAGTATAGCAGTTCCTGGAATGAATTAAGATACTGGCGCAAGTCGGGTTTTAAAGTCGGACTGTTTTCCAGAACCTCAGCCTATAGACAGCGAAATCAAGCAGTCAGCGTTGATCTCGTGAGCTTTCCACCCTGCCAATTAGCGGCCAGCTTCCCAGTCGATTTTTTAAGGGTTTCACTAAATCTGGCGACGCCCCCTTCTCCCCCCCCCCCCTCCTTGACGGGCCAATGAACGTTTCACGTTAATAGCGTACCCTTCCATACACCTTTTCCCCAAGGGCGCAGACATCTTGAATGTCGTCACTCCTGGTGTGCGTTAAAACATCGTTTTGATATCTCTCCACGCCACTGGAAGGTGTTCACAAAAAATACGTGATTATCACACAATCTTGTTTTACCTTATATTCTCTCACATATTCCAGGCTGAAATATTTTATTATTTTTTCATCCCGCATACCAGATATAGAAGCCACGTGACTGAGAACGAAATCAAACGAAAAACGTCAATACTCGTTTTCACCTCAAGAACAGCCGAAAAAAAAAAAAAAAAAAGAAGTCAGACTCTTCGTGTAGCATTACTATCCCCCTTTATGTGCAGAATGAAGACATATGTAGGTTCATTTTAGAGTAGATACAGCTTATCCTATCAAAACACACACTTTTCAGATGCCAATGCCAACCAAATCTTGCAAGATGCCAACCAAATCTTGCAAGAACTACATCGCGCGGACTATAAACAATGCGCAAAACTCTTCTTCTTTGAGATGACAACAAGTTTATACATTTTGTCTCCCCTCTTTCAAAAACTTAAAGGGACTATGAAATGAATTGTCAGCTTCTTTCT
The DNA here is from genome assembly GCA_013358835.2 of Ixodes persulcatus. Taxonomy (NCBI): domain Eukaryota; kingdom Metazoa; phylum Arthropoda; class Arachnida; order Ixodida; family Ixodidae; genus Ixodes; species Ixodes persulcatus. Next base: position 904,345 of record JABSTQ010010281.1, read on the forward strand.
CCTTAGCTTTAATCCTCAACTCAAAATCGAAATGAGAAACCACGTGGTCGTGACGTGCTTAAGTACCGGACGCGCGCGATGACCCCTAGCTTCTACCGTGCGTTTAGAGAGCACCATGGAAGTTGTCATTCGCAAGTGATGAAAAGTGCCGTCACGGCCTCATTGGCCACGAACGCGAATCCAAATATTCGTCGACGAGTTGATTGTCGACGAGCGCGTACGTCCGAGTGTCAGTAGTTCTCGTGCCCAATGCGTGAGCTGGGTTCGGATGACGTGCTTGGCCACCCACCGCGGATGTGTTACAGTGAAAAGGCGTAGAGCTTTCGAAGGAAAAGAGGTAAGAAATAGTCCGCTATATTTTCAAAATTTCGTACCAAACGCAGGCTTTTGACTTTCTACCTTCTCTCCTTTGACTCACTAAACGATATGCGATTAGTAAAATCCCAATATAAAACAATTTATTCCAGCCCCAAAATTAATTTCATGGTCCCTCTAACTGTAACAAGGTGTCGAACTGGGCGAGTGGGTAAAGGTTTGACACGGTGGATGTAACAGCTTCAAAAAACGAGGACGATAAAATGAAAGAAAGGAAAGGTGTACAAGATACCCCTGTCATGTGGAAAATTCTACATATGCTTACTCGCTGAGGGCTACGGTGGAGGGACTCCTCCCTTTGTTTTGCAGAGACTGCACGTGTCAGCCGGCGAGGCGACGAGGTGACGGTTGAAAAGAGACACAGAGGAGAGGGCCACTCGCGAAATCATCGAGGCCTTTTATATTAGGTGCCACGGATAAAGATGCGTGAGTGAGCCGTCGGTTGCCTTATGTGATAAGGAGCTGTACTTTTTGCGTCAGACCATGACTGGCATGGTTTGCGTCTAGTGAACATATTTTAATGACACGGGCCTCGTGGAGGGCGTATTGTTTGATTACGCACTGTGTTATCTAGTATTGACGAGCGTGTTCTCTTTTCCTTTTCAAATAAAACATTTCAGTTGTGAGGACAGCGGTTTTCCTGTCGTGTCTATTCCTTTTATCGTCCTCGTTCTTTGAAGCTGTTACACCCACCACGTCCCTCTAACTCCTCGTTCGTAGACAACAAGTTGATTTCCGAGAATCGTACAGAAAAGTCAGACAGTCATTAGATACTTTCAGCAAACCGTTGCCGTGCTCCGCGTGCCGCACTACCGGATCCTTTGAAGCATGCTTTTAAGCACGCGCCCGGGTGGTACCGTGACCGTGGGGCGCGGCAACGGTTTGCTAAAGGTCCACGACTAGCAGACGACGTCGGCGTTTGGCGCCCGAACGCCAGACCCTAAAGTCACTGCTCCGTCTGCGCAACAAGTAGACCACGGTCTTGCTCGCTCTCATTGGAAGAATGTGGCTAGACGCAAAGATTAGTCGTACCTTTGTCTCTACTCACTGGATCCCACCAATGAGGGCGAGCAAGTTCGTCATCTGTTCCTCGCGCAGATAGAGCAGTGGCGTCAGGTTCTTGTGTTCAAGCGCAGAACTCCGGCGTCGACTGCTAGTCCAAGCAATAACTGTTTTTTAAGTCGTCTATGACTCTTGGAAGTCCATTGTTTTTTTACGAATTAGTACCTTTGAGAAAAGCGAAAGGAAATACCTCGAAAGGTACGTGGATTTCGTTGATTTACAACTACCATACGCGCAACAGACATTAGACGTCGGAATGATCGTCTAAAATTCTTATACTTAAATGTCAATGCCAACTAAAAAATGAACAAGAACATATAAATTTCTTTCTTCCAACCGCGGGTAACAAGAAGATCGCATCATTTGTGAATGAGAAAGTTTGCTGCAGAAAATATCGCATTTCACCAGCAATTTTGTTCGCGAACTATTCGAGAATAGAATTCCTTGCCGGCTGACGTTGTCGCCATTGCGCCTCTGTTTTTGTTCTTATCTCGGATTGAATAGAAAATGTATTTTAGATCGGATAGAGAACATGTTCAGGTTTTGTCGTGCACTCGTTTATTTAGTTTTTTATTTGATCTATGTTGTGACTCCTTTTGTCCATGACATCTATTCGTTTTGTAGTTGGGGTTTCGCTGGGTTTTTGTTTTTTTCCGCCGGTGCTGATGACACAGCACTTTGTCTTCCTTTAAAATATTGTACGTGCTTCAGTGCAGCAGAGAACTGCCAAGGTATTTGTGATGACACTCTCTTATTCGTGTTTTTCTGTGTGTGCACCAATCCTGCTACAGCCTCGACGAGGCGAGCAGTTCTATAGGAAACCAATGAATAAAAGCAAAAGAGGAACCAACGGTCGAGATGCCGTCTATCCCCCAACCGTCGTGGAGCACACAGCTACGGTGGTGAAGCTTCCTCGCACACGTGAGCTGATTGAATAAACCATACAGAAGGGTCAAAGGCGCACCCACGTTCTGTCTGTCAGGTTTCTGTAAGTGTTCCATCATCGCCGAACCAATCGTGTACAGGGAAGGCATAGTGACTTGCGCTTTTGACATTGTTCGATGGTTCCCCTGCATCAGCTCGTACCGTCGGCTTCTTCCGGACGTATGGTGACAGGGAGTGTAGTATTAGAATGAACTGAAAAAGCCAATCACGAAAATCATGAAGCGGAACAGTTTGTGCGTATGTCTCACTGCTGCGGCTCCCCCATCTCATGCGCGAAGGACGCGTTGCAGCTGACTTGCGCGCCGCGTACACCAACACGCGATTCCGACGTCACGCCGCCGCCGCATGCATGGCAGACGCTTCCCCTGATGCAAATGTGGTTTCTGCGCACGCGCGGCAGTGGCCACACCCGGTGCGAGCAAACACGTGCTTGCTTGTAGACGGCGCGTTGGTGTATAGTATATACACAAGGGACGAACGTAGAACACAACAGACACGGGCGGTCTGTAAATGTAATGACACCTTAAAGATAAGCCAGATGGTGGTTATTGACATTAGGAAGATTTAGCAAACCGTTATTGTGTTCCAAGTACCGCACTACCGGGTGCTACCGTGACCGCGGGGAGTGCGGGCTTCAAAGGCTCCGGTAGTGCGCTACGCAGTAACGGTTTGCTAGAAGTCCCCAATGAGAAAGATCTGAGGAAGACGTGGAAACGGTATTTGTTCCTCTTTTTTTTTTATGTGTTCCCCGGTTTCGGGTCTGTGTCATTACGGACTGCGTGCACTCGCGTTTTAGACGTACAAGAGTGTTTTCCTAAAACTTCACTTCTAGTGAATAGCTCAGTGCATGCTATATATTGGCTAAAATTACATAATTTATTCATACCAATGTAAAAAAAAAAAAAGTCTTTATTTTAGAGGAACATAATTAAAGAGACTCGGTCAGCTTTTAGTAAGTCTGCGATTCGGAAGTTCTAATATAAACTCTCACATTATATAATTTTGTCTCCTTTTAAGCTACATTGGTACCTAAGACCATACGCTAGAATAGTGTATTGATGCAGTAAATTAGAACGAACTAAATTCAACAGATATATAAAGCAAAACACCACTCCCAAATTCAGTCGCCATTTAATTTTTTTTTTCTTTTGGTGCTAAGCTTGTTTATGAGTCCTTAGACGGAAGAAAAAAATACCTTCCACATTCAGTTCAATATTTACCTACAAAACTGAATAAAACTAAAAATTCTACGTCGTTCAGCGTTCCACAAAAAATGTAGTAGTGTCCGTTACACTTATGTCAGAGCAGAAAAGCAACGGCGGCGTTTCCTCTTTCATCCATAAAAACGAAAAGCGCCCCAAGAACTCACGTCGCTCGCAGCACCATTTCAGCGCAGCAGTGCGGGCGGATAAAAAAAGGCGTCGGCGCTGATTGATTAATTGAGCTTTTATGGCGCAGCAAGCAGCCATGACTCTAAGCTATATAACACGCCAAATTGCGGTTTCCCTCCGTCGTCCTCCGACAAAGTTACCGCCTCTTCGATCGGCCGTCTCGCCGAACCGCTTATAGTCGACGCCGCCGAGACCACGTTCGCGGAGGGCTACGGTCCTGACACGGTAGGCAACCGTGTCTTTATGGTTTGTTAATTACAAATTATCGCCGTTCCTTATCGCGTTTCTTCGAACCGCAACGAGGCTGACACAAGCCGCGCCGCAAAAACCGATCGGGGATGTATGTCAGGGATGGACAAGAGGCGGAGTATCAATTTGTAAAGAAAGGAAACTAAAGAAACAAAAGAACAGTGATGCTAGGCGGTCTGACCGCCAAGCTGGGTACGGTGTAATTAAAGCGTCATTAACTCTAATGAAGGACCCACTGGCGAGTCACACACATTATGCCCTGGTGCGCCGCTGAGCACGCCAGAAGTGGTGACAACTTCAGAAGGGCCCGCGGGCGTATTCGACTGTATGCGGGGTGTTGATTACTTGGTGCGTTGTGTCAAATATCGCGAGCATCGGCGCGATGACAGATCACCTCACTGAAATGACATCACGCGACGAAAGAGGTGTTTCTCGGAAGGCGGCTATCATCTATCATTTCACCTTTAGGCGTGGTCATGTGGCAAAGCCTGGTGCTTCGCCGAACTAATATCGCGTATTATAATCGAATCCCGGGCACGGGCATTCTGACGTCATCACAGTGAGACCGACCGCAGACACCGATTCGACACAGCCTCGTGTCGAATCAGCGGAGAGTACGGGTCCCAGCCGAACACTGAAGCAGCACTCGTATCCAATCGGCTGCCCCGCGCTGGCCGCAGAAGCAGGTGGCGCCGAAAAACGTTAGCGGACTTCTTATCTAGGAGGTGTTGAAAATATCAGCTGCAAAACTATGTCTGTCGTCGTATCGCTCAGAAGTTTTATGCTTTAAAAGCATGCAAGAATAAACAGGGAGTTTCCGAGAAAAGAAAAACGTGTTTCTCGCCAAGGGTAAAAAATAACTGGGTCTCTTATGTTATCCCTAAGACGACTTGACGGCGAAACCCCAAGAGCCGATGCGTTAAAGACAGACACACGATTTACTTTAATTCCTCTTAATTCATTCTGATTCCTTTCTATTCCCTTCGATTCCTCTTAATTCGCTTTATAGCCCTTCTTAATTGTCATTGTTTACTCTTCCTTCTCTTTAATTACTCTTAATTCACATTAATTCCTCTTAATTTAGTTTGATTCCTCTTAATTTGCTTTGTCATCATTCTTAATTTCATTGCCTCCAATCCGCCTGAGTGGTCACAAAAACGTTTTGGTACCATTCGTGTCGCCGACGTGTTTTCACTCAAGGACATTGAAGGTCGGCTGAACGATAAGACATATAAGGCTTTCGCCTTAATAAATTATGCATCGCAGGACGCTCGAACTCCGTGAGAATGTGAGGCTATAGTTTGTGACATAACGCGAAAGTTTGAGAACATGACATTATTTGGATAAAAATATATTAAAAAAAATGTTTTTTTTTATGAGTTGACACTTTCTAATTTTTCATATCGTTATAACAAGCTATGGCATTGTGGGTGCTCGTAGCATCTATTTCAGTGAAAGAATCTTGACAACCAAAAAAAAAAACAATGTTTTTTTTTTTTTTTTTTTTTTTTTACTGAAGTGTTTTACTGATATAAATTCCACATCCGTCTACATGGTCGGTTTTCGTTTTGAGCAATATTAGGCTTAGGTGGACTTCGCCGCATAGGGCATCTCGTCTTCATCAATTGTCTTTCGACCCAGGTAGAGTCATCTCATGTTCTCAAACTTTCGCGTTTTATCCCAACCGCTAGCGTCACGTTCCCACGGAGTTTTAGTTTTCCGGGAGGCATGGTTTATTTACCCGGAACCGAAAAACACGGTTCTGCTTTCTCGGAAGCGCCATGTAGAGACCGACACGGTGAGTACAAGCGGGCCGCACCAGGTGTAATCAATGCACATGCCCAGAAACCAGATTAGAATGAAGTAAAGCGTATCTGCGCAGGTACCACGCCTACAAGAGCGCCACCACAGCAGCAGCATCACTTCGTAGCCGCGCGTTGGTCTATGGCCTGCCTTTTTTACAGTACGCACCTGTCCACTTTACAGAACAACTCATCACATATCGTAATTCCCGAGTCCCACTAGAGCGACAAACAGAAACAAATGGCAACGACAAGCCTCAAACCAGAGTCTTTCCAGATTTGGCACGGTTTTAAGAATGAAGAAGGCTATGCTCAAACAGCGGCATCATGCACGCGAGGGTATCTTGGCAGGCTTGCAATCACTCGTGCTTACTTCACGAGCACCGAGAGAAATAAACGCCTGCCATAGGTACGATCGCGAGAATGCTCCATGTGTTTGAGGCTTGTCGCCGTCGTTTGTTTGTGTTCGTCGCTCTGGTGGGACTCGGGCATAAGACAGTGTCTGCCTATGAAGTAATGGAGGACAACGCAAGTGTCGTCTGCTACAGCAGCTCGGTGAAAAAAAAAAAAATATGTACGACGTCGCAGTCACGAGGTTCAGAACGGCAATGCCGTTCAGAAAGAAATGCACGCCACCCTAACAAAATGTACTCCGGTTTTCCAAGCGCTTCGTCACTTGAATCGCTAAACCAGGTCAGCGGTATTTGCTGCAGCCAGTAGCGATCGTCAGGCACGCGCCGCCGCCCCGTTTCGAATGGTTTAAAGACAGTGATATCCTCATACAAATTGACGCGTCAAGGTTCCGCGTTTGGCGAGCTTCCAGTCGTCTAGCTCGTTTAATCGCATTCAGCGTTGATCTACGAGGCGTATATGTACTCATACATTATCTGCCTGGCCATAAAAACCGACGGTCCCGAGACGGTCAAGTTTAAACATTTCAACAGAATCGCATTGCCATCAAAGTACGCTTTTTGAATCGAACTAGAACGAGCCTGAGCTGCAGCAACGAGGTTTTCCTTTCCTCCAACTGCCCCTTCATTGTAGTCAGAAAGGTCACTTGCTAAGCGGTCGAGCACCCCCCCCCCCCCCCCCCCCCCGATAGTTCCTTTTCAAAAAAACCATCAAGCAACATTGGCGGTTGCCTTTTTTTTTTGTTTGAGACAAAACGTGCGATTGGATTTCAGTCCTCGTCGCACGCTGACAGAGTACTCGCTCTCGACATGAGTAGATTCGAGTTACCGTCGATTGATGACGCAGCCCTCGAGTTCAATACGTATAGATCTTTGCATAGCTTATCACCCGGGCAAAAAAAAAAATGCTGAGTCACTGAGCTGCGGACGCATGCGCAGAGTCCGATATACCGCACAGCAGATGAGCAGCGCATGCTCAGAATGCGTTCCACAGCCCAGCAGACAAAGATGGCAGCGCACAGGGGGAACAGCGCACCCGCAAAACAGTCACTCGAGTCAACACACACAAAAGAAAGAGACACCTACGCAGCGCTGACTAACAACTCTCGGGTTTACACTTTTTTCTCTTCTTCTATTTGTATTATAGGCCAGGGCCACGGAGAATAACTGGTCTTTTTTTCCTTTTCTTTCGATCTGAAGCTAAAATTAAAGCTAACTAAATTGAAATTAATGTAAGGCTAGGTAGTCTAATTCTTTTTGTGATAAGGTTATTGACGGAGTACTAACACATCTGTCGTTATGTTTTGCGGGTTGTGGTGCTTGGCAAGCACAGCGCAGTTATTCAGCAGCACTGAGCAGCAACAGTCTCGACAGTGAATGCCTAAATGTCCGGGGGTTTTGTTGGTGTATGTGTTCTTATGCTCACAGAGGCGATCGTTAAGACACCCTCCGGTCTGACCTATGTATAGTTTTTCACAAGAGAGGGAAAGGAGTGCACCACCTTCCCTGTACAAGGGACAAAGGTGTTCTTATGCTTCTTTTTGCAGCCGACAGTTGTAATTGGTGGGGTATTTACTTTTTTGCGCAAGCTGCGAAGTTTGTTAGGAGCTGAGAAGATGACTTCCAAGTTTACTCGGTTAGATATTTTATTCAGTCCGTGAGAAAAATTATGAATGTATGGCACGATGATGGGTTTCTTTGTTTTGTCTTTTTGCTTTTGTTGAGTGCAAACGTCTTGCCTGCTCTTACAGGCCTATCTCCCTCACCCGCTGTCTTGGCAAGCTTCTGGAGCGATGGTCCTGACGCCTTGACTGGCAGCTTGAGACATATCTGGCGCTCTACCTCATCAGTTATCAGGCTTCCGGAAACGGCGGTGCACAACAGACGCGATTGGTGACCTTGTGTCAGACATGGAACAATCAAAGGCAACTCGCCAAGCAACCTCCGCAATATTTCTTGATATCAAAAAGGCCTTTGACTCTATCCCACACGAAACGATTCTCGCTCAGCTAATCAGGCTTGGTGTTACCGGCCGAGCACTCGCATTCGTTCGTGCATTTTCGACAGGGCGTACAATGTGCGTTCGCTTAAAAGGTGTGCGCAGTTCGCAACGGAAAGTAGCCCAGGGTGTTCCTCAGGGCAGCGTCATTAGCCCATTTTTGTTCAACGCAGCAATGGCAGCTCTACCGGAGGCCCTGCAGCCCTTGAACGCCCCCTCTCCAGTCATAAACATCGCAATTTACGCCGACGATGTTGTTCTCTGGGCTACTGCCCCAACTAGCTCATACAGTTACATGCATCGAACACTATTGCTAGGCCTCAACGCTCTAGTTGACGTGACATCTCGGCTTGGTCTTACGTTATCGGCCTCCGAAATAGGTGCTCTTCAGTACCACTCTACGGCCAGATCTTCGATCAACCGAACTTACACGATCAATAGGACAAACGTGACAATGGTTCGAACATGCTCCTATCCATGGGCGTCCGCAGAACTTTTTTCAGGAGGGGGCAAACTTACCCCCCCCCCCCCCCCCCCCCATTGGAATATCCTGGAGGCACCACCGTGAAGGTTCATTTCGTCTGCTTGGCCCAATTATAGTCCGGGAAGTTAGAGCACCTCTCTGGCAGTAACCTCGTCCCACATCCAACGTAATAAAAATATGTTTATAAAATTACAACCTACAAGATTACATACAAGTTCGCAGTCATCATTCCAATTTCGTTAACACGAAATTAGAAAAACTAATATGACTTGAAACCTATACACACGCTGCCTTTCTCGTTACTTATGACTTCGGTGAATTACTTCGGCACCAAAACGTATTGCTCATTGTTTTAAAACCAATGGTTATGAGATTGTCATTGCAATACAATTGTTTGTATTCCTAACGTAACATTGCCTTTACCGTGCTACATATTAAGCACGTTCGAATTTGCACCTTAGCAGCCCGGTGAAAAAAGAAAAACTAGAAACGGCAAATACCTACATCCCACAAAGGAGAGACTATTAAATTATATGTTTATATAGTGCAGCTATTTTCTTCCATATGTACTCGGGCGCCTCGCAACTTGAAGGGCACTTTCACGCGACCGCCCCTGCATGAAAGATCAAACAAAGCTAAAAACGAACAGACGGTATTCGCTAGGTCTCCGCTAAAGCGTGAAGCCCCCAATGAACAGAAACAATACAATGGAAGCCAGTGGGAATCGGAAGCAACAAGTTTACTGCGAACAGAATAGCAAAACTAGAGAATGTCGCCGTCTTGAAGTTGCGCTATGTAACCACAATAGGTCCTTGAACAGCAGACGTCTTGGGCTTTTCTGGCCAAATTCTGTGATGACCCGTGTGATGAAGTCGTTCTTGTCTTTCGTTACACGCTCCCGGTGTACACTCATCATGCAAAGACCAACAAGCCTGTCGTTCCCCATAGTTGAGCGTAACCATTTTTTCACTCTCCTCAGTGTGCTGAATGAGCGTTTAACAGTGCAGGTAGCGACCGGCAATGCAAGCGCTACCTCGATGGCCTTTGCGACAGCGGGATAGAACGTCTGAGCCCGAAGTAAAAGTTCGGGGTAAGATAAACTAGAAAAGTCCCCGGTTTTGTTGCCCCACATCTCGTACCAGGAGGTGATCTCTTCCTTGAAGATATCGATGCAGTAAAAGTTCTGCACTTCTTCGGCAAGAGCAACAAACTCATTGTGGCTCATGTGTTTCATTCTGGCTGGATGCAGCAGAAGTCTGTAGCTTTTCGCGTTAGTTTCTGAAAAGCGGCGAGTCAAAGAAGCAGCGAGTGAGTCCAAGTATGGCACATATATTGCCACACGATAATACTCCGCCGGCGACTGAATCCCGTAGTTTTCTCGATGGGTCTCACAGGAAGCTTGTCTAGGGACAGATATCACCACACCGAGGCGATTAGCTGCGTCACATGCTGTCTTCATGATGTCCGAGAACTGTTCTTCTGCGTTAGTCCGGTGACTGTGAAAAATCTTCCGGAGCTCAGCAATGTGCTCATGCACAGAATGGAAATTCATGGATACGCTTTGCAGCACGTTTGTGACAGGTTCAAGCTTTGCGCTGTACTTGGCGGCAATGTGCAAGCACACAATGAAAGATGAGCTCGTCATCGCATAGTAGAGGATGTGAGCTTGTTGTCTGGTTGCAGCATTTGAGGTGGATTCAGCCGATGCCAGATTTTTGAGTGCCTCGACTATGGCCACGTAATACTGACAGAAGATTCTAATTGATTTGTATTTTGCGGACCATCTTGTTTCACACAGCATTGGAATGTTGGGCACCAGTTTCCTACGGAGGACGCTTTCACGGAAGAAGTTTATGGTTTGTTTGATGACCCCTATTGTATTTCGGATTTCGCTGACCTCATTCAGATCGTTGATCACGAGATTTAGCTTGTGGCTTGCACAGTGAAAGAATTGCGCCTTTGGAAACTCTCGCTGTATTATTCTGTTCACTACCCCGTCTCTTCCAGCCATCATAGAGCATCCATCATATCCTTGACCAACGAGGTTCGAAAGAACGAGTCCGGCATCCTTCAGAAATTGCAGGATTGCAGTGGCAATACAAGCGGAGTTAAGTTGCTCCAGCGCTACGAATCCCATAAACTGCTCACGAACGCAGGCCTCGTCTCCAGCCTTGTCTATGAACCGAACGCCGATGGACAGCTGCTCTGTCCCCCCAATGGAAGCCGTTTCGTCCGCAAGGGACAGAGAACGCTACAGCTCTTAGCTTCGGACACTATTTCCTCTTTTAGTATGTTGCCACAGATGCTGACTATCTCGTTCTGGACCCGGGCAGAGTGTACTTGGCGTTTCCAGCTGCGGAAGCAAAGTGTTCCCGAAGCGGTGCATCTCCAGCTTCCACCCGAAGATCAAGAAGATCGTGGAAGACTCCACTGTCAGACTGCTTCCCGCGAATCGGCAAGTCATTCGTTGCGCAAAAGACAATGGTAGAAACTATAGAATACAGTTTCACGCGATTCCTCTGAACCGGATCATGCAATGCTCTGTTCAACTGGTGAACAACAGGTATTCGCCTCGAGATCCAGTTTCAAAAGCGGGGACACGTGCTTTTGTTTATCCATGGTTTCCTATGGGCATTCTCTCGTGAACGCAGAGGAGATGACCACAACCGTCCCCGCTTTCAACATGAACCACAAGCAACGCTAGAGACGCGAGATCTTGGCTTGAGACGCTGCTTCTAGCTAGACGCTAAATTAGCGCCTTTTAGAGCTTCGAACACGCGTCTGTAGCATTCACTGTAGGCATAGTTCCGCCTTTCGCCACCGTGCGCGTGACGGTTCGATCTCGAGGCGAATACCTGCATGTTTTCCATCACATCCATAAAGTTTTTAGAAGCCTCGACTGTTTCCTGGTGCCATCCGGACTTTGTGTGGTCCCTGCATGCCTCTTGCATCTTTTTGTAGTTAGTGAAAGCGCGCAACTACCTTGAGTGCCATGGTGAACGCTCTGGCGAAATGTGACGCAGTAGCGGCAAAGAGCTCCTTGAGCTGTTTCTGAGTGCGCAAGCCAAGGTGAGTAATCTGCCAGCCATTGGTAGCGGAAAGTCCTCTTCTCAGATACCACATCTTTCTTAAAGTCGTACGCAACACTTAGCGTCCATGGGTTGCTAAGGAGACGCAAATTAAGATGATCCGGGATCCCAGCGGTTCTGTCTGTACCCAGAAAGTTTCCCAAATCCAAATCAGTCGACATGTGAGTTGCTTCGCAACTTACCAAGCCGTGTGAGGTCACCGTCGGTGCAGTTTCTTTCATGGTTTCAATAACCTCCGGTTTCGTGTCCTGATGAGAGCTTGTTTGATGTCCGTCAGACGCACCCGCGTTGCAACATGTCTCAGTAGGCTCTTGATGGGGGTCTTCGGATAACAGTTCGTCACACGTCCGCTGCCGCTTGAAGAAGCGTCGAATATCTATGTCAAGAATCACGTTAGGTTAAGCCGCGATGTTGGCTATTTTCAGCACGCTTCCACTTTACTCTCTACCTGCTTTCACGGCAAGGAGGTTATAAGTACTAGGAAGGGGCACGTTCCAATATTGGTGAAGCCTAGTCATAAAAACGTTTAAACGATATTGTGCCCAACGTGACCGCAGATATCTCTGGCGATTGGTGCGCGTGACATGTCACGTGCGAGATGGATGGTTGATTGTAGAAGGATTCCTTGTAGGCTTGCGCGCGCTCCGTCCGGTATTGTTTTATCAGATCGAAGGCTAGCTACGGTCACGTGATGTGGTCATGTTGGGCCATAGCCTCCTTTATACTGAAAGTGCCTGCCCAATGGTTTCTTTGTCGTCGTCTCACCTACTTGACATATTTGCTACTAGGGGCGCCAAAACCCCATACAGAAAAGCAGACGACGCTTGTCCGCTGTCTGCTACTACAGTTCACTGTAGCTAGTGTAACCTACGTTATCACGTTAAGCTATGTGATGACGTAAGTTTTCCATGTTAGGTTACGCGGTAACGTGACCCTACGTGTTTAAATAAGTCACGTGATCACGTAATGTTTTTGTGACACGAGTAACTTCTTTCGGTTGTCGTTCGATTCTCAGAGCTCTAGAGCGCTTAGCCATAGCCGGCATAGCTCAATCGCACGAGGCTGTCTGCGGCTCCCGGCACGCACACCGTGACGCCACACGGTGTGCGTGTGGCGTCATGTAGTAGTAGGTGGATATTTGGCGCGGGTGGTGAAGGAACATGTCAACTGCAGTGACTGCTTCCTACTGGTTATTAAGCAGGCTTCTACGGCTCACAGTGATTTCATCATCAGGCACCAGGACAGGGCAGGACTATACTATCCATCGGAGAAGCTAGTGAGGATGCTGTATGCGCTGAAGAACTTCGTAGAGGTTTTACTGAAAAGCGAAATATTCTGAAAAAGCCTTTGTATGTAGCTGTTGAGATTTGGGTAGATACACTTATGCACCGCCGGCATTCTGAAATGCTTGAAGGCAGATAAAGATGTAAACCATTACAAAGATTTCCTGCAAATTATGGCTACTAAGTATTTCCGGCCAATTTCCACAAACTACTCTGCATCCGTGTCTGACAAGCATAACCTCAAGAAGATCTTCTTCAACAAGCCACTATCTAGAAAATCGTTAAAGGTCGAGAACTGCATCCATAAAAAACAGTGCAGACCAGAAGAAACCAGTCAAAACATAAAAAAAAACTGTGAGCTTAAAAAAAAAAAAATTGAAAATGTATTTTAAGATCCCCGGTCAGAGCGTTGCCGAAGGGTGCGCAGGTTTTCGGTCAGCGAAGGCTCAATCGCGGTCCTGAGAAAAATCCCTTGACTGCCGCATGTGGTCCGCGGGCCGTATGTTTTCCGGCTCTGCTCCAGAAGCAATAAAAACGCCAAGTGGCTGCTGTTGCAACGTCGTGAACGTCCGCCAGCCTCTGTCTCCTTTTTAATTTGGTTTGACTATAACTGTTGTCGCTGTGACAAGCACCAGAGTTACAAATGTATTGAATTCACAAATGGCGTCACAGTGGACTGTAGCAGCGGGCAGCGTTGAAGCGTCGTCTGCATTTTTGTATGGGGTTTTGGCGCCTCTAGTGGCAAAATTGGGAAGCAGGCGCAACGACGACGAAGCATGGGGAAGCCAACCATTGGGCAGGCATTGGGCTGATAAGTGAGGAGAGTAAGGAAGAAAATGAGAAAGGAAGCGAGGCGTCAAGGGAGCATGGCTTGTGAAGGCTACGCGGCTGACGTCATGCCTTCTCCTACCCTTCTATCCTCCTTTCTTCACGGCCGTGCTCTGGATTTGGATTTGGGCAAGGACGTTTAAATAGGGCAGGACCCGGCATGACGCCATACCCAGCGACGCCGGAAGAACAACCCAATCCCAGACTGCCCCGCGCACCGACGCTCTCTCATCCAAACTAAATTCAACCATGCTCCCATCGTCTGCTCTCCGCTCGGTCGTTAGGCTTAGGCTACGTCTGCTCCGTGCCTGCGGTCTGCTTCGTCTGCTCGCTGTCGCGGCTGGCTTTCGATTCGATCGGCGCACCAAAAGATGTTTCGATGCGAACCCGAATACTCATCACGGCGGAGTGAAACCAAAATCTTCTCGAAGTAGAATTTGTACGGCTTTCTCAACCCGCGATGCCCTTCTCAGCGTTCGTGCCTACGATGACTGACTCGCGATCGCTTTCCAAAGCCGCGCTACGACGACTCGTTCGAGACGACGCTCCAGGCGCGGTCGCACGGTGTCGAGAGCGTCCGCTACACGCCGACTTCCTAGTCCTACTGGTCAGGCAAGTGTTGGGCTCGAAATTTCGCCTGTTCGACACCGATTCAGTCGGTGCGTCGTCTAGAGCGTCTCAACTCTAGTCACTTACTTTCTGCTGGGCAACCAGGCGTTCGTTTATAATAATCTCATCCAATTCCGACCATACCGGTTTAAAAGTCTCCTGTTATAGGAGCTGTGCAACGATATTCAATTGGAATGTTTTTCACTTTACACGAGCTTACTGGCACTAGTGGGACTCAAGGATACTCGCATGCAATGCCACTGGCCAAGAAACTCCTTTGTTGCGGTGTAATTTCAAGGACAAAAGCGATCATTTTCATTCAATCTCTCCCTTGCGAAATTCGATGACGTAACGCGGGGATCGCAGTACACCCGTATGACGATATTTGAATGCGGTTCATAGATTGGACCCGAGCATTGCGTGGGCACTCGATTTAGGCTCGTGATAATTGATAGCTCGAGAAGCATTCGAGTAGTGGCCCGTGTCCAATCGCTGCAACGACGACAATAGCCGAGCCATAACAATGTCTGGAACTCAGCGCGTGTCCTGTGCTTTGCCAACCCCAGCGCGTGGCTATGATCAACATTGGCGGCATATAATCGGCTCCAGATCACGTGGCCGCTTGTTCTGGCTGCGAGTTGAGGGCGTGAACGCTGCTCGTTGTTTTTTAATTTTTTTCTGGGACTTCTAATGCGTCGGGTGAAAAACTAAGGCGTGTTTCATAGGTCATTAACGTCAGGAATCCGTTCTAAGCGGTATTTGCGCAAAGTAAAAAAATTGTTGCATAGCCCCTTTAAGCGCTGTTTCAAATAACAGTGGGTGCCGCCCTTACTTTCGGTGCACACAATCGCGTTTCATCGGAAATGTCATCGCAACGCGGATGTTTGCACCGAAATTAATGGCGGCGCCCACTCACTAGGCTTCCCATTGGTCAAGAAATGCTCGTCGCGGCTCGTGGCCACGCCTACTTCCGTTACACTTCGCTCCATGCATTGGGGATAGGGACGCCACCTCCTGCCCATTATAGACCTTTCCAATGTTTACAAAATCACAGTCCAGCGTGCGATCTTCACAGCCCAGCACGTGCGTGTTCGTCGCTTCGGAAAGCGAGCAAAGCACGCGCCATACGCACGAACGCTCAAAATGGCACCGGCCAAAAGCTCGTTTTTGGAAAGGTCTATAACCTCCTTGGGATTTGGGGCTACAAACGCTTGCTTCCGATGGTAATGCGGCTTACCCTATATGTCTCTGCTGAATAAATTGATCAGTACTGTTTTATTAGATGTTTCTATACCCGAACGACGAAGCAATGCGTACTACATCTTGTTGTGAACGCCTATAAGAATATGCGTTGTGTCTGTCAACCATCAACCGCATTATTTAAACAGTTCACGTGACACTAGATTCGGTTTCGTTTTGGTTTCAACGGGAACTAGAACTAGAGCCACTGCTTTAGCGCACGCCACCCCTCGCCTCGATTGGTCGGTTCGTCACCATGGGGCGGTTTTGGTTTTGGCATCACCTTAACTTGCCGTTTTCTCAAAAGCTATTTTGAATGTGAACAGTAAATTCATGGTATTCAGGAAATGTAATTGGTTCGGGTAGCTAAGAAACCGCCGGAGTACCCTTTAACTGGCGCGGGTGCAGCTCTCCCCCCAAAAAAACTTTCCAGGGGGGTGGGGGTGGGGGGGAGGGGAGGGGGGGGGGGCAACTGCCCGTCCTTGCACCCACCTGCGGACGCTCATGCTCCTATCTAGGCTTCCTCCTAGATGATCGAGTCTCCTGGCGACCAGCAGTCAAGACCACCATTATCAGATGTCGCCGACACCTCAACGCTATCCGTAGGATCATTGGCAGCAGATGGGGGACCGTACAGGCAATGATGATGCAACTGTAAAGAGGTCTTATTCTTTCAAGGTTGCTATACGCACTGCCACTGGTGCACCTCGGCAATGCCCAGAGCTCAGCAGTTGAGACTCTTCAGAGAGTGGCAGTCCGTCTGTGCCTTGGATTACCCAGATATTCACCAAACGTTCCAATACTAGTGGAAGCGAGGGTAAACCTAGTCGAAAATCACGGTAGAGAACTAACACTCCGTCACATAGCGAGGCAAACTGCCTGTCGCTCAACTGCTCCTCTTCTGAATCGCCTTCGCCAACGCCCGCTTTCTTGCCTTGGTTCTCTGGCAACGGAGTTGATGGCCTTTATTGGTGATCCGAACACCGACTGCCCGGCACCGCCACCATATGCCCCTCCACTGAACATGAATGAGATTGTTCCAACGCTCAAAAGCAAACGCAACACAGCACAGGTCGTTGCCCGGACCGCTATCATATAGAGACACTGTACCTGGGATGGATGGGAATATACACCGACGGCTCAGTTCTTCATAGCAGCAAGTCATCTACCGCAGCGGTTTACATACCTGACCTGAATGTGTCTCATGCCAGAAAGCTCAGCTTCCACGCCACATCAACAACCGCTGAGCTAGTGGCCCTTGAACTTGACGCCCTGGAGAAACTTCCTTACTGCGGGAAAGCTTTGCTTCTTACCGACTCACAAAAAGCACTACAACACCTCGCTAATCTTGATGATGCACCTCAATATGCCCGAAAGATTGCACACCTTGCAAGAAACCTCCAAGCGAAGGACTGGGCAATATCATTCCAATGGTTGCCCTCACATGTAGGCATTTTGGGTAATGAGACGGCCGACCTTCTTGCCGCTGCGGCACACCAGCTTGGAACTCCCATTATTATGGTGCCGAAGATTCATGAAGCCAAGCTGCTAATTTTCCAAGCGATAACGTAGAATCATCCGGACCCACGGGTCGCTGACGGGAGACCACCCCCACGCGTCCCTTCGAAGCTACCACGTGCAAGCGCCTCCGTACTACACCGGCTTCGCACAGGCTGTGCCTATACTGCATCTGCCATCCTCCGAATTGACGCAACGATGAGCCCAAACTGCCCTACTTGTGACACTCTTGAGGTTGTGAACCATCTCTTTTGGGCCTGTCCCAATAGACCGATCTCACCAGGAGTTGCGCGACGCCACCGCTGCCGCGGTGCATGCTGGTACCTGTAGTTCTCCCCAGTTTTCCGGCCGCGTTACAGTGAACTCTCTAGGCAACTGTAGCCGCGTCAGTGCGGATTGTACGCTCGCCCGGCGTTTTGAAATTTTCGGGTTAGCACGAGACGTTTAGCCGGGTGTTCACTCATGGTTTTCAATGGGTGGCTCCACCCGTTGTATGCCACGGTGCTACAATAACAGCACCAGGAAAAACGGCCTCGGACATTATGTCTTCCCGAAAGAAAGCAGTACGGCAAAGAAAGGTAAACAGAGCCGGACAGAGCGGCAGGAAAAATAGCGTTTTTCCATTTGTTTCGCGATTTGCTTCATAATTTATATCCACCTATTGCACGTCAGCTAAAAAGTGTAAGATTACAGGGCACGAGACACACAGCGTGCCGAAGTGTTCCGTCCGTTGGAATCTCTCTGAGCATTCGCTCCGTAGCGGTCTATCCGTTTGTCTATCTCCACTAAGTTTGGTGAGGCCGTCTTGAATACACTTTTTGCTCAATGAATTTTGGTGGTTATAACTGTTAATGTGACGACATGTTTTAAGCACAACTGTGCTTCAAAAGATCAGAACAATCACTAAAAAAAAAGCAGCGATTCTTGATATGCATCACTTAAAATAAAACAAATTTTTTCGGAAGCGGTTTTCATTTTTTTTTATACAAAACGTAAAAAAACACAACATAATGCAATTTAGAAGAGCAAGACTTACCGGCAGAAATGTAACAAACGAGCCTAAACCATTTTGTGGTAGTTTTTTAGCCTGGCGCTACTGATCCAGAAAAAAGCTTCCAACGTCGGGCAACTCTTAGCGTTCGGAGCTTGCGCAAACAAAACGAAACTGAATAGAAACTGTACACGAAAAATCATCTCCACCCCAAGTTTTCAGGTATCTTGAATGGTTGCTTCTTTTTGACAGATGACAATTGTTACGGCGCATCAGGCATGGCCTTTCTGTAGATCATTTCTTCTCTGTGTGCAGGCTTCTACCCGCAGTTCATCTGTACCCTGTCGCACAGGCTGTCGACCAGAATGAAGCAACTTCTAGAAAACTATCGCTCACCGAGAAATTCTCTTTAGCTCCTCTTACTTCATTGTTGATTAAACGTTATGCACAAGACTGAACACTACCAAGCTCAGTTTTTCACCCACACATTTGACGCTGTTCCACGGTGCTACACAAAGCTGATGGTCCCTCGAATTTTTTGTTCTTTGCCATTCAACTAGATGTTCAGTTTCCAAGTTAATTGAAATATCCGAGCAGCCGGAAAGCTCGAGTAGTGGCATCGCCGAAGCAGACGACAAAGCGATTCTAAAGCGATAAGACGACTGCAACTGCTTTTCTGCGCTTGCTGACAAATTAAGACACCACAACCAACACAATTTTATGAAGTACAGACATGCAGGAGAATCCAAGCTGATACCGGGGCGTTCCAAACGATAATCTACGATGTACGCGCAGTCCTATGTAGCCGGGAAGCCGGAAAGCGATGACTACAAGTAGCATGGCGGCGGCACCATTTCCTGAATGCGCGCGCCTGCGCAGTTCGCTTGGTGACATCGGTCTATTATGCAGACGAGAGAAAAATCTTCTTTTGATAGGCTACAGATCGTGGGAGTTGCTCGATCTACTACGCAAGATATTCTTTTCGCCCCCGGCTCCATACGTGATGCCGCTAGAACATTCTCTTACCTTCTTGTATTCCTGGAAGATACCTGCCTACTGGACCGCTTGTAGCAGCGCCGACAGTGCTGTGAATAGATATACAGTAATGAACAAACCTAAACAAGTAACTGTGACCTCATCCAAGATGCCTTCTCTCTTCCTTCTTCACCTTTCTAATCTTTTCTTTTGATCCCCTCTTTTCCCATCCCCAAACTGGAACTGGCTTGCCCCCAATCAACGGTGTGGTTGATAAGCTCCAGGCTTTCTTTCTTTTCAACACTTCTCTCTCTCTCTCTCTCTCTCTATACAGAACGCGCTTTTGCACCGGGTTTGACGCGAGTGCGTGTTGATGCGTTATCAAAGGCAGAAAGCTCGCGTGGGGGTGGTACATCTATTCGCGACTCCAGAACGACAGTAGTCTAATACTGGTCGTGCCGTGCCAGGTTCCAGCTCAACGCACTACTCTGGATCATCGGTCATTGGACTCAAAATGGTCTTGCCCCGCTTTTTCTTTTCTCGCTTTTTGCCCATATATACGGGAGCTTCCAGAGGCTCAACTATCTTCGAGGAGGCGATGATGAGGACTAGGACTGCCTATTGTCCTTCCACGGTGCTGATGAATGTTGATAAACGCTCGGAAAGCCTGGTTCACGCGGTTGCGTAGGTTGTGCGCGGAGCAACCATGGCAATAAGCTGATACTACAGGTACGACAGAGTCACAGGGATAACTGTTCTACCTATCGCGTAAACCACCGATAACATGTAATCACGGAAGCCACAAGAGACGAGCGGAAATCGCGAAAAGACCCGTTCCGGCCAATCCAGTGTTGTTTTTTTCTGCTAGGTGCCGTCCATTTTGCTGGAGTCGTGAATAGCGAATACTTAGCCCGTCACCGACTATATGGTCTCAGATGAACTGCCCCAACTTTCGCGATCCAGGACCGGCTAGACTGTTAATTAGAATCGGTACACCGCAGCGTCTTGTTTGTTCTTTTCAGTAATACATTTGTTATCCATGCCGAGACTGTCACCTTCTTTTGCCGATCGTCATTTGTTCTCGAGCACCCCACGACAAAACGCATACACCCATAAGCTCGGCATAGGTAGAGTGGTCGGTTACCGTCTCCCGCGCTTCAGGTCTCTGCGTCCGCTTCGAGTTCGTAACCTTCAAACATCTACGCAATTAACGAGAGCTCAGCAACAACTCCACACACACACACACACACACACACACACACACACACACACACACACACGCACACGCACGCGCACACGCACACGCACACACACACACGCACGCACGCACGCACCCACGCACGCGCGCGCGCGCGCACACGCACACGCACACGCACACGCACGCACACACACGCACGCACGCACGCCCGCA
This sequence comes from Ixodes persulcatus, assembly GCA_013358835.2. NCBI lineage: Eukaryota > Metazoa > Arthropoda > Arachnida > Ixodida > Ixodidae > Ixodes > Ixodes persulcatus. The sequence goes on from JABSTQ010010281.1 coordinate 925,005, forward strand.
CACACGCACGCACACACACGAGCACACACACACGCACACGAGCACACGCGCACGCACACGCACACGCACACGCACACACACGCACGCAAGCACACACACACACACACACGCGCACACACACACGCGCACGCACACGCACACACAACGCACACACACACACACGCACGCAAGCACACACGCACACACGCACACAAACACACACACACAAAAGAAACAGAAACATCTCAGATTTAAACGAAATGAAGATCAGAGCAAACATCGGGAAAAAAAAAAAGTCAGCTCATGTCTTACAGCCTCGGTTTCGCAACCGCGATATTTACAACCGAAACATATCGTTAGTGCGTCAAAGACCTCGTCGAGGATTACACCGTCACTGATAAACGCCGCCACCAATCATCGACCTCAGGTCACGGCGGACACGCCAACGGAATAAGAAGAAAAACAAAACAAAGAAACAACAACTACATTCCTCGATAGAAAGGCAAAGCGAGGTTTATTGCGTTTCGGCGCTGGTGTTTTTATACCCTTCGGAATTGATTTAGTTGCGTGTAGGGATGTCGCGAACCTGTCGAAGTTCGAGTTCTATCCGGTTAGACTTTTTTTTCGAACTTCCAACACGAACTTCGACGAGAGTTCGGCTGAAGTTTGAAAAGAAGAAAACGAGCTGACGCTATCGGCAAGAAAAACAACTTCAATATGTGTTGCGTATATTGTTTTACTGTTTCACTATGATAAACGAACTAAATAATTAAACGTACCTATCTGTCATGCTTTCTATCGGGTAAACAATAGTAAATCGTCTCATAAAGTATAAATTGATCTACTTTATAAATGATTCCTCTTTCCAAAATTTCAGACATCCTTTTAAAAGTCGGGCAACGCTGTCCATAAATCGAACTCGTCGAACTTTGCAAAAGTTCGGAGGTTCGCCGAATCGGTCGAACCCCGGGTTTCGACAGAAGTTCGCCACATCCCTAGTTGCGTGAGGTCTGGTCCACATTTCTCGTGCACCGCGCAATAGATTAGCCACGCAGCAGAGAAGGCAGCAATATCCCATTTCCCGATTGATTACCACGCGACGCGCCGGGAAGTGAGATTGTCGGAAAACAATTAGGATTCCGTCGCAAGCGCTCGCTCTCGGGAGGCGCCGGAGGAATGGGAAACAAACAAACAAAAAACAAGCAAACAAAAAAACAACAAAAATAAAAATTCGGTCAGTTCCGAATCGGCTCAACCTCTGCGAGAGTCACGCATGCTACGAATCGAGAGTCGCACGCTATGTATACGCCATTAACCCCATCTCCAGCGGGAGTTTTTTTTTTTTTTTTTTTGTTGACAAACGCACGGCTTTGTCGTCACACACCTCAACGGTGGCGCTGCCGTTCGGCACGGCGCATGCGCAGAAACCCCGCACCAATCTTGTTTCTGCGCACGCGCAGTGGTGTGGGCGGACGCGGGACAAAAATGGCCGCCAAAAGTAGGTCGTGCCGTGCCTTATGTGTGCATTACTTTCAAAATGGTTCGCCCCAATTTTTATCCACTAGGTTCAAGACCTGCGACGGCATGCTGGCGCGAGTCTGCTCCCCAGAGACTTCTTCGGGGAAGCGACGGAAGGACTACCTATGTCTTTTTACCACGCTAATGACAGTTGATAAATGGGCAATGTCTGTTTCACGCGGTGGCTTAGATTGCGTTTACGGCGACCTATAGCAATGCACTGATACGGCAGTACGCTGCTACGAAAAGAACCTTCAGCATATTGTAACGAACAAAATATGAATTCTTTTCTCAGTTGATGATGATGCTGTTATTGACGAACAACCGTTTATTTAAAGAATATGTGATAAACACTTTTACAACAGATATGGCCTAATTCGTCAATTAATATTCGGGAAGAAATACTTAGAAATACTCCTATCTCTGGCGACTTTCCCTGCCGTCCTCCTCGACCACACACACCCTCAGCGGGGGCCCCCACCACACCCAAACTCGACAAACAAGGATCCACACAAAGGCGGGCGAGCCGAACTCCTCCACAGCCGTTAGGGGTCCCAAGTTTGCTAGTTAGCGGGCGGAAGACTTCCCAGCCGAAGGGGGTCGGACGTGCAGGTTGGCCTCCAAAGGAAGCTAGGGTGATGTACAAGGCCTGGTATCCGGGAGCCAAGTTAGTTAGGCCCTTCGGTGGCCGCTTATATTGAGTTTAGCAGCATTCTGGGGCCATCCAGGCAACCAATCAGAGAGGGTTTTCTTAGCACCAATCAAGAGGCTCGAAGCCCAAAGCAAACATCAGCATGACAGAAACAAGCGCGTGCACAAGACAGAACACATGTCGAACGAAGTTCAAAATATTAGTTAAACAAAACAAAAAAGCACGTACGAGGGCACGATCACAAGACCAGGGGCGTACACGAAAAGTCAGTCACCAAAAGGAAGTACGCAAGTGCATATACAACAAACCAAATCTATATGGCACCAAAAACAAACCCCACTCAACACGTGGTAACCATTCCAAAATTCCCCGAACCCGACCAGAGCTTCAAGAAGAACGGTCCGTAAACCAAGGGGCCGTAAACATGTCAAAGAAAGACACGGAACGTGTCACTTGATGCCCGGAGCGGGGGTCTTCGCGAATTACTTCGAGGGAAAGACTTCATCCGTCTCGCGGCAGCGTCCAGTGGCCGACTATACACTGGGCACTGGGGGACCAGCGTAGGGGCCCGAAAACAAAGTAAATCTAAAACAACAAAGCCGCGAAGGCAAAACTTCGCGACAATATGGCCCATAAAAGTTAAAACCCCTTCAGTGCGCGGCACAATTAGCGCGAAAAAGAAGGTCGCTGGTACAATAATGATTTTTCTCGTACAGGTTGGCGAACGAAAGACATCAAATTTTACGGCATTTTACTTCGCCAAAATTGAGGTTTTTATGACAACCGGTTGGCTCTAAGAGACAAGCAGAAAAAAACAAAAATAATTGATTGTTTGTGCTGTGTCGCGCTCCGTAGGTGACACAACACACAGAAGACTGCGGGCACCGGCGCGCAATGCCTAGCTGATGCATTCGCTAGATTGGCGCTCGTGTAAACAAGATGTTGGGCAAGAAAAGTTTGATACATAAAGAGGACGGAACGTAGGTTGCTACAAACTGGCAAAGACAACGGAGTTTGTTAACCGAAGGAAGAAAACAAGGGCATACCATCGTAAGCGAACGCCGTGAAAGCAGCTAAAACTCACATATCGACAGCTGGTTAGAAGTCTCATCCAAGTAAAGCCAAAAAAAATCGTGCGATAGTTGAGAAATCACCACCAACATGAATTGATAGACCGGGAAAGCCTACTTCCTTTGCTGCGACATCAATGAATACACTTCTTCGTTTGGTTTCTTTTTATCGCGACAAGTACAAATGGTCTAATATATCAAATAAAAACAGGTAAATGACAGCATGAACTTAAAAGAACTCGGTCTAGAGTTGCTGCAATATTGCAACCCCCCCCCCCCCCTCAAAAAAAAAAAAAAAAAGCCGCCGTTATAGCTTTTTGATTCACCATGATTCCAACAAGACTACACACATTCCACCAGAGGCCGTATTAAAGTACAGAGCAATGCTCCCCGTTTCACCGCCTCGATAAAACTCCGCGCAAACGAAGAAACACACAAAAATCCCTGGGGGCGCGATGACAGCACTCCCAATCGAGCCCGATCGCTCACGCACGAAGCCAGTCAGCGTCGTAACATTGCCCGCCAAAACAACTAGCTCGCCCTTAACCAGACAGATACCTTAACAGGCGAATATAGACCGCGGCGTTTCTGCCGCTATCGTTCTGTCCCCGTAAGCGCTGCCCTCGTTTTAGAACCAGAGCGGCAAATGCACCACGCGTACGTCGGCCGCCCGGGAGTCCGAGAGACCGAACCAGGCATCTCGTTCGCCACTGCTCGCAGTCCGGTAGCGTTGGTGTCCTCGCCCAAGTGCTGCGCTGACGCCGGCATAATTACTGTAGGAATGGGCGAGCGAGTGGTGCTGCTGCCTGCCAGCTTGCTCGCTTTGCAAGCGTCGGCCGCACGCGGCAAAGCCCAACCTTACACCGCCGTGGGGCAGCGACTGCCTCGGTGGGAAATCAGCTGTGAGCCGCAAAAGTAAAAGCAAAAAAAAAAGAAAGGTTACACGCGGTTTTATTTTACGATGGACCGCAAAAGACGCTACGAGCCATCCAGCCAATCACGTAGCGATCGGGTGTCACGTGACTTTTGGAATGTCTCGTTAATACACAGACCCTGTTAATATGGACACCCCGTTATTATATGACGACACCATTTCCGGGTGCGAACTCGGCAAATGCATGCCTTTTTGTATCGTTATTTTAAACAACTAAAAAAAATGGACACCTTATTTTTTCGGGGGGGGGGGGGGGGGTGTACCAGGTGTTTATTTTAACGAGACATCGCTGTACTGCCTCCACTGTATATGAAATGCACCGCGGTAGCAGAAATGAACCACGTCATAACCTAAACACTAACAACAAGGACACATATTTTTGTTTCGGTGTTTCAAGTGTTTCCTAAGGAACTCGTCTGCGTACTTCCGCTTCTTCTAAACAAACTATACGTTGTTTCATTTTACCGTGAGTCACAGAGAACGCCACGAGCCATCAAAGCCAATCCGTTGCCGTGCGACTGTCGCGTGTATACTTCAGGAAGGACGCACGCGACGTGCAGGGTCCACCGTCACTTGACATGTTCGAGGCTCCTGATTGGTTAGCGATGACTCGTAGCTTCCGTTGCGGTCCATCGTAAGGTGAGGCGGCCTTGCGGTTGCCTCTGCAGCCGAGAGATATCAGTCGCGGACCGCGCCAAAGGACAACGCAAAGCACCGCGCGAGCATTCCAGGTGGAAAAGTGACTCGATGATATCGTAATCGTTGAGATATCCGTAAACCCGCGCACTGGATTTCCATTTTTTTTTATGATGGAATCAATTGTGCATTGTTCGTCGTTCGATTGGATTGTGGTTTGAGTATGGACAGCAGGAAGTTAGCCAGTCTCAATGGGCGTCTTATGTCTAAAGCCGTAGATGAGAAATTTGGCCTCTACGGTACCACTGCTAGTGTGGGGTCTTGAACGGGCACCACGCAGTAGTCATACATGACCGCACGCCGGCATGATGCTCATCCAGCTCGGAACTGGCATGGTTGGGAATTCATAAACCCAGGATTCCTGGGTTCTGCAGCGCGGGCTGCGCATATTGTTCGAGTGACTTGCTAAAACAAAAGGAGCGTTTGCTGTCTGAGTCTTTTTTTTTATTGGTAATGTGGGGAGAAATAAGATATCTTATTGGTGAAGGCAGTTAAAGAGGAAACAATAAAACAACAAAAAGAAACACAAGACGGGCACGCAGAGATCTTTGATATTCGTATCTAAAGATCTATCTGCGTCAAATGTGTTAATATTGTATTCCTGTGTAAGTTTTCTTATTTTCTATTTGTCTGTTTTATACACTTCGACACTAATTTGACGAACAAGAACTGTAAATTGGGGAAGCAGTTTTCCCAATTCTAAAGCATTTGCTTTTTAATCAATTGAGGCATTTCATTTAAAGCTCATCGAAATTCGTAGAGAAAACTTTAAACATTCTAACTGATTTGTATAAACTCTCTCTCTTTCTCGCAGTTCCGATGGAAGGGTATGAGCATGGAAGGGTATGAGCCTTCCATTCATCTCTATAGCTAACAAAGGCACGCCGCTATGCACGCAATTCAAACCAATTAGCTTTTTTTTCCCCTCTCTTTTAATGGGCCACCTTATCGTCACTTACCGGCTCACATATTACGTCAAAACCGTAAAAAAACGCGATGACTGACAACGTCACGCAAACGTCATCACCCCGCCACATCAACGTCATCAACTGGCCCCTTCCGACACGTCATCGTCGAGTAAATGTCCCGTTTCGCGGACACGAATTTAAAAAAAAAAAAAAAAAAGAAAAGAAAGAAATTTCACGCAAGACAGCCGCCAATAATCAGAGCAAAAAAAGAGAAAAGAAGAAAGAAATGTATCTATGTAACAACACAGCAACCACAACAAACAAAGAGCTACCGAGACGACGACAACCCGCACCACAACTGATGGTGCGCCTGGATCTGAGAGTGTATCGTATGGCTCAATCATGGTCACGTGGTTCATGGGCAGCGCTTGCAACGCAAGGTGCACTTTTGCACTTTTGGTTGGCTCCATCCGATCCTAGTGTTAGCTTTGGTCGGTGAAACGAAGTATGGTCAGAGCCCCAATGGGCGTCTGCTATCGCCGCTGTAGATGAGAAATTAATCCGGTGCTGTATACCATCGCTATGCGGAGCGCAACTTCGTCTGCCACTTTTGAGGGGGTTGTGGTGACGTCAGAACGCCGAGCTCTGATTGGCTGTCATTGAAGGATAGTGGGTTGATTCAGCGGTGATAGAACGCGTACAGAAACATGACGAACACAATGAGGGTGCGTTTTTAAACCCGAATATTCGAGGAGGATTGTTGCATCACGGAGGCGTCCGTCATTTTATTGCAGAGTTCGAGTCGCTTCCTCTCTCACATCTAGGCTCTCCAGCCACGACCACCATGTTGTCCGTCGTCAGTCTCGTTCCCCGCTGTGTACCGGCGAAAGGAGACACGGCGCTAAGAAACGTTCGCAACAAGAGAGCAAGAGCAAGGTTAGCCAGCGTATACGTCGGATCGGCGGCGTTCTCTCCACCGCTGCCGAGCCTCTTACCCAGCCCAGCACGGAGATCGAGACGCGGCGCCGGCTGACATTGCCGCTGGGGGGTCTCCGGAACCGCGCCCTGAACGGCTGCGAACAAAGGGAAACACTTAATTGTGTGCCCCCACCCGCTGGACTAATTGAGGCAGGCGGGCACCGCCTCCATACGAGACGACGCTGACGAAAAAACAACAAAAAAGAAAGTGTGAACGAAGCGCACACACAGAGAAGGAACTGATCGACACGGTCGATCGCTGGACCCTTTGGGGCTATGACTGTAAATCAGTCGGTAATTTGTGTTCCTTTGAGGCCGCTGGCTGACTGGGAGAGGGTAGAAGGAATTTCTAAAACAAAAGGGAGCAGATCTTTTTTTTTCATCTATATTAGAGGAGGATTGTTGCGTCGTTTACGCTATTGGCGACGAGGTGCTTAGGTGGCTCCCTCTTAAGGCTCCTCTTAGTGACGTCACGACCATGATTATCAATTGCCAGCGACAATTTAGACGGTGTGCGCGTTAGAAGAACGGTGGAAGCCTGGAGTCATCGCGCGCCCTTAGGCCAACACCGTCAAAGCTAACAGTCTGAAATTTCTCTTATCTCCATTCACAAACTTAGAATTCACCACACCCAATTAAGACGAGCGCTCAGCCAATTAGGGAAGGTCGAACACAGCGACGCATTTGGTCGTGCACGTTGCCAATACTCGCGGACAACTCTTTGTGGATATGCAGACAAATGTACGGGAGCGCGTGCTTGAACGCCGATTAAAGCTGCGCACGCGCACGTTGAAAGTGCCACGGAAAGTTGTCCACGGGTATAGAGTGTCACCGTAGAAACTACGCGGTAAAGTAACGACACCTAGAGCAAAGGTGTCGCTTTCGTGTGGCGCGCCAACCATTAGGCCAAGGTCCCACTGCTTATACATCATACAAAAGGACAGTCTGTATACAGATTTGAACGGGAGTCACCGCGACATCCCCGCTTCGAATGCCGCCTGGCAATGAGTTCGAGGAGAAAGTGTCACGATCCTTCTGGAACGTTGACGAAGGGGGCCGAAGCGACTCGCGCCCCTGGATCGATCAGGCCCAGTCCTCTGAAGTGGTGGGATGTGACAAGCACGTAGCGCCCTCTCCCGTCCGCCCGTCTGTGGCCGCCAGGCTCGGCGGGCAACATTGATCATCGCGACAATAAACGCCGTGGAGCGTACGCCGCCCCGGTCAGTCATCGTCCACCCTCACAACCAGGCTGCAGTCGTCTCTTCTCGGCGGGTGCTTCGGCCCCCTTCGTCAACGTTCCAGAAGGATCGTGACAGAATGCTTGGCACGCGGCATTCGAACCGAGCATAGTGCGGAGACTCGTGTTTGTAGACTTTATTTTGTTGGATGTACGAGCAGTGTGACCCCGGCTTTAAGCAGCAGCTACTTTGCTCATAATCACACGGAAGACACGGAGTTTCTCCGCAAAATTGTCCGCGTACAAGCCTCAAGCATACTCAAATTAGGCGTGTTTGCTGCATACGCACGTATGCTTCGAAGATGTTTGCACACAGTTCTTTTTTATGACCCATGTGACTAGACTATAATAATACAAAAAAAAAAAGACAGCGTGTGCAGTTTGGTTTTTGTATGATGTATTAGCAACGGCGGCTTAATCGCGAAATGCAGGGCACTTTTGGGTGCATCAGGGAACGCTCACCGCGGTGAGAAGGAACGCGATCACGCTACGGCGCATGCTAAAAAAATGAGACTACTACGACTATTAAGTGTGCTCCTAAACTCGGCTGCAGAAGTGAATGTGTATATACGTGTGGGCGGTGGTCGGATAGTAATATGAAAGCGGGTGCATTGTGTGTGAATCCACGCCTCTAACGCTTCTCTATTCCTAAGTCTTGGTTCTCACCGCCATACTTCTAAAATTATCTCATAGTTCTTATAACCCAAGTACTTTCTTATCATATGTTCGTTTCCTTTTCTTATCGATCTGCGGTTAAGGGGGCCCCAAGTGATATTTATAATATTCAAAAGAGTGGATTTCTGAGCTAGTTAACGATTAATCAACATTCCGCACAAAAACAAAACAACATCAACAACAACAGAATAGACTATTAATGAACATTTAGTTGCAAGTCAGCGCTCGTCCTTCCTTAGCGTTTCTGTGTCCCTTTGTCCGTCTGTATTGCGCGGTTTCCTCAACTGTCGGTCTATAATCTCCATCAAAACTCCTTTGGGAGTAGATGAGGAGGCCAATACATTTATCCATTCATCTTTATACGCGTGTATTCCCCAACAAGAATAGCTCATTCACACTGCTGGCGGCTGAACTGCATGCACTCGCGAGGAGGTTGCGAACGCGGCCGCTTAAAGATGAGTTTATTTTCACGCGTATTTCATGATGAAAACAAGCGGATCCACTTCATGTTTGCGATTCGAAGGCCAGTGTGAACGCAGCATTATTGATAATCGAAAAGCGATCGTATAGAACCCCCCCCTTATTCCGTTTAAATCCGTTCTCGCCTAACAAAGCTGACGACCCAACTAGTAAACCCCTCCACGTTCATTGTCGGAACTTCCATTTCAAACGTGACTCGAATATGTCCGGTGGCGAAAGAACGCACGCTCGGCTTGTCACGCGCACGCACTTACGCCGGGCCCGTTCTGCCCGCGCTCGTTCGCCGCCTTTACAACATCGCATAAACGGTATGCGCACACTTCGGATCGGGCACGGTACTATAGCCGAAGCAAATATAAGCGAACTCGCCCTTGCGAGCGGTGACAACGGCGCCTCGCCTCGGCGTTAATGTGCCCGGCCTAGCTGCTTCCGGCGAGGTGTCGGACGTCGTTCGCGCGAGTCAAATGACGGGTCGTCAAGGAGCAGGGAGGGGCAGCCTCACCCTTTCAACCTTGCGCGAATCCGTCGCGCGTCGCGTTTGCGTCAAGTCCTTCGCGTCACCCGCCACCTTTCGCTGCCCGTCAGAACGTCCTATACACTTCGCGGCCGGAAGCTGGACTCAAACTACAAATAAAAACCCACGTGGCTCGAAAAAAAAATAATTTTTTTTTTGTTGCCGTATTAGCGTGGCCGTATTAGATGCGATGTGATGACCCCATGCAGGTCATAAAGGGCTAGGCCGTGACGTGATGATGTGTGGATGGCCCGCAAACTGAACTGGCCTTGCGCAATGGCTTGCAGCCTAAAACAGCAGTCAAACTGCTAATACTTCTTTCGAAAGACAGTCCGCAGAGCACTCTCCGAGGCGTGTTATGTTCCTCGCATATGACGGTCACAGTGGCCATGCGGGATCAATTTTGTCATTACTGGGGAAAAACCTCATTGTGGCAGCAACGATCGACCGAAGGTGCACTATATTAATATAGTAGGATTGGAGCCCTCTGCGGTTTACATCAAGACAACTGTTTTGAATTAATCTACACCTAATGATAGAATTAAATTTATTATGAATCTTGTTTTTACACTGTTTTCAGTGATTGGGTGGATTGAAGAATCCATTTTCCATGCTTAAAAAGAATAGTAAAAACCAAATGATTTTTTTTGTAAAGCCACTTAAATAATGCATACATCTGGTTTATATTTGACTTAAACTTAAATAATAAAACTGATAGATTTGATGTTAAAAAGTTATTTCTTCATTTCATTTATTGAGACGTAAACAGTTATCTTGCAGTTATTTGATCAAAAAGCAATTCCGGCGTTTTTGTTTTGCAGTCACCTACTGCCTACCGGCACCCCGATGTGTGAAGGAAAGGCGATTTCCACGTCCAAAGGGATGCTGATCAAAAAAAAAAAAAAAAAAAAAGAAAGCACATCACTTAAACTGCCATACTCAGGCGTCGATCACCCAATGATCCCAAGCATCAATGTAGTTTTTTTTTTTTTTTAGATTCACATTTGCAACTTTTTGTACCATCGGAATTTTCTTCGTGAAGCCCAGACTGCAGCCATACAGGTCCGGAAAGATCATCGACACGTACGATGGGGACGAAACGTCTTTGGAGGGCATCCCTCCAACGAATTGGGAACTGCATACCCGCGAGTGTGAGATGGTGTCTCAGTTCGTCCCGTCGGTGATAACATATGTAAGTGTTACTGGCACAAAAACAAAAAAAAAAACAAAAAAACACAGCACACAAACCGGCAGTGTGGGATATGTCAGCCGTGCCGATACGTGGCAAACACGATCGAAAGAACACACTCCTTGCACCGCGCATGACACGGATCCACCGTTGCCGCCGCCCCACAAAACCACGGTGAGTTGAAAAACTAGGAAACATTCTCTCCTCGATACATGACGCATAACTATTGGAGCGCTTCGACTTTAATGCATACCAATTTACGCGGAGTGGTTTTGTTTCGCTGGGGTTCTCACTGCATACCTTCGGTAACGGCCGCTCGGCGGCACGCCGGTCGCGTCGCACAAAGTGAATAAGTGATGCAGGTTAAAGACCCACAGGGTAGCAGTCGTACCGAACTGACTAAATTCATGATCTACAGTGGAGACGTCAGGTGCCCATTGGTGCTCTCTGACTTCCGCCGTCATAAACAAACAGGCAACACAGCTACTTTTAAGATGATCCGACATTCCCGAAATCGGCTGGCGTTTTAACAGAGGAGACAAATAAGGAAGATCCCAGTATCTTAACTTCGCCGGCCCGACAGGCACGTGCACGCGTCCCCAGAAAACAATAAAAAGGGTTACGATCCATTTCTCACGCTTGATTAGGTCGAACGCCTGACGACTATATACCCTGGCGCAATGACTTCTCGGCAGCTGATTGGCACATAACGTATTGCAACATGTCGCGTGCACGACACGCAATTGGTTCTGCTGGCCCCCGTAGCATCCACTACCGACTACAGCGAAACGATAGGCGTTGGCTACGAGCAACCTTGACGATTGTGGCGAACCTCCGCATTCCTAAAAAAAAAAAAAAAAAAAAAAATAGAGAGGGGAAAAAAAAAAGGTTTGCGCCGCTCTGCTCTTTGTTCTAGCGTTGGCTAACGTCACGCGCATTTTTATTGTTCTGTTGCGGCACGATAAGCGTTGTTTCGCGCCTTATCCCTTGGCACGACACCGCCTTTACCTCGCGTGCGCTATTAAAGCGAGCGAGACCAAACAAAGTCCAATTCGATACGGTCAAACACACGTACGCGTGAGCCCCGTTCGCGCTCCAAAGCCGGCAGCAGAGCCTAGGCTACGCGCGCAAGGTTCCGTTCCGTTCACTCCTAGCTGACATTGCGGCGGGAGTCACGAGCTCGCCGGACCAATCAATCGCCTCCCCTTTAGTCACGTGATCCCGCTCTCCGCGCATGGCTACGGGTGAAAGAGTACGCCGTTACGAAAGGTTGGTCAAGCGAGCACTTCGCTTTCACCGCACTGACAGCTTATATAGGGGAGAACGGGGTACATGCGGGCCAATCAGTTGCTGACCTCGAATCACGTGACCGCGGCCACCACGCGTGCTTACTCCGAATACTCCGAATGAAGCGTGGTCACGTGGTACGTCGCCAACGGTTGAGTGGCCCAGCCGGCGGCTAAATGCTTTTAAATCCACCAATTTTTTTATTTTTATTTTTTTGTGGCGGTAGTTTGCTTCGGCCGATTTTGAGCAAAAACGTTCGCAGCAATCTCCCTCGGGGAGGGGACAGCGTCCCTTTGCCGAAGTGGGCGCATTTTTTGCCTTCCCGCGCCGCCGACAAAGGAGGGAGAAAGCGCGAGGCCCTCACCAACCGCGCGCCGCACCGCAACCCAGATTCGTCGGCGAGATGCGGCCAAGACTCGCACGATTTCTAGCTGCAAGAGGGAAGGACGCCGACTCCGACACAGTGGCCGTTTTGAGCGGGAGGAGAGACTTCGGGCAAGCATGATCCATGTTGTTGTTTCTTTCCTTTTCTACTAAAAACGCAAATACGCTTATGGGAGTTCACAGTGTAGGTACTAACGATCACGCATGGTTACCGCTGCTACTACTAGTCTAAAAAGTTACGTACGACTTGATCCTATTTTATAAACCCGGAGACGCACAAAATGTGTTGTGAATATGAGCCGAGCAGAAGCAGTACGTGCGTGCGTGCATGCGTGTGTGCGTGTGCGTGGTGTGTGTATGCGCGCGCGCGAGAGAGAGAGAGACGTCATGATAGGTCACAGTCACGTAATCTCACGACGTCACGGGACGTGGAGGTATAACCTGACGCCGTGACGTCACACGACGTTACGATATCACGTGAGACGCTGATGTCAAGGTCATACGTGAAATAGAGCCCTTACGGGACTGTATGACCTTAGCCTGTGTGTCGGTCGAGTGTGAAACGTGTCGCTTTTCTTACTAAACACAGCCCTATGCCACGGTTCTAATGAATTCGGTACTCGCGAAGTCTCGCGGTGTCTACTCCGCGAGGGAGGGGGCTTCTCCGCAGTACACCGTTGCCCCGTGGGGAAGATCACTCAATGGGGACAGCAACTTCCCAGAAACACACACCGAAATTTCCTACTCTGCGAGCTCTTGTTGGAACGATTGGTATGTAAACGTAAAGCCAACTGCCTTCGTTTACGCTGCACTCGTGGAACGCTTTAGAACGCCGACGTACGGCGTTTGGTTCTCGCATTCGAACGTATTCGACGAGTGCAGTAGAGCCAATGGCTGCTAGCTTTGAGTCTAGCAACTAATCATTCCAAACAGAGCTCGGTGTTTTGACGTCCTCGCGCCCACTGTCGTCTCCTTTCTCTCCAGTTTCTGCCCGGATAATACATTCTGTGTTAAAATAATAGGTCCCCAATGCACGCTTTGGACAAGCATGAGAAGATTAAAAAAGAAAAACAAAAACACTCGCTATCTGCAGTGTGACTTGCATTTACAAAGTTATAAGCATTGAAGCGAAGCTTCCATAAAAAAAAAATGAAACGACTCCGCAAAAAATTACTCAAAATTGTAACGTAAAAAAATAGTGTCCTGTGCAAAATTTAGCGGAAATCGACTTGGTACACAAGTATGCACTAAATCAGGTTTTCCCGCTACATTTAGCGGCAGAGAAGTCTGCTGAAAGTAGCGGAATATGGAGCGACTCCCTAGCTCGGAAAAGTTCAGAGAAGCTCAAAACACGCCGCAGATGTTGTTTCTGTCGACTTCATCCGTATACGATTGTTCTCTCTCCAATTCCCTTCTCCTTCACAAGAGGGAGTTTTCGTAGATCGTTTTCGCCGTCTCGAAACGCTCTCTGCAACCCGCTACGATGTCCGGATCTCTACAGTCAAGGCCGTCGGCGCGCAGGCGCAGTAGGGACTTCTTCGTTGCGCCCTAGCAGAAGGGGAAACGCGGTCCACGAAAACTCCCTCGGGATAGCAAGCCAGTCCACTAACGCAGGTTGACATCCTTGTACATCTTCTTAATAAATTCAATTATAAGATGCATTTTGTTTTTTCTTCCCGAGTTGAGGCTTATACAGGCCCGCCTCCGCGTCGTTCCGTCCATCCGAAATTCGGGCAAGCTTATCATCTGTTTCCCGTTTGGCGAGTCGAAGGCCGCGATATAATGGGCCGGCATTGAGAGCTTCAATCGTTCGCGCATGGCGAGAGCCATCAGACTACGATCAAACCATCCGAGCCAAATAAATAATCAAGTAAACAAAGAGGCGAAGGAAAACAACAACCGACGCTGCTCTCCTTTTCCTCTTTAATCAAGTTCGTCGCCTCCACCCTGGGTCTCATCTTTCTTCGTTTGTCTGTCTATTTTTACGCCTCGGTGGATGTTCTGGATAAACGCTTGTCTACAGACTGCGCTCGGCCGCCGTGTTTGCCGCCTCCAGTTTCGGCTTCCCGCTTGTTCACGATCGTGTTTTAATTGAAGCGGCGCCGAGGTCCCGAAATAAGCGCGGGAGGTGTCCAGACACGGCACACGACAACAGGAAGAAAATTACTGGCGGCGACATGGGCACGAGACCAATGCTCCCAGAAAAATCAAGCGACAAGTTTTTTTTTGTTTTTTTTTTTCCCGAGTGGAGACGCCATTCGCCCCAAAACCGAGTGCGGCTGGATTGGATTGGATTCGAATTACTTTTAGATTGTGCGTCAGCATTGCTGCGCGACACTCTATGGGATATCCGCGGATGAGGGCCCCTTAAAACAAACTGCACCAGAGAATCCTGTCCTCGAGCAATTTTATGGTCTACAAAAAAAAAAAAAAAGGATACGACCGGCGGTGCTTATGACCCGTTAATCACTATGTGTTGCACATAGTGATTAACGGGTCATAAGCACCGCCGGTCGTATCCTTTTTTTTTTATACAACGTAGACAGACTGCCGAAAAAAGAAAAAAAAAAGACGTAGCAAACCGGCTACGAAAAGGTGAAACGTTTAGGTTAGGGCGTGTTTTTTTCTTTTATTTCTTTCTGACGATTAAACGAAGCAGGAAACAAGTGCACAAGGACAAGGTCGAGCACGTTCCAGAAGTAAGCCTACAAAGTTAAGGGACTTTGACGTCCCTGTCCTTGCCTGCCTACCCTTATGCTCGCTTGGTGGTCGAACGCATCGCACAGCTCATGCGGCGAATATACGACGCCGATCCTAAGGATTGGGGTCAACGTCTTACTCGTCGTAATGCCGGGTATCAAGGGTAAATATTTCAACAGCGCAAGGCTGTACTACAATTAAATATTAATTTTAAGTCCAGAAATAAAATGAAGTTCGTATGTGAATGAATTGTGAAAATCCGCAAATTAAGTTCAACTGCCAGCTCCATTGGCTTTAGAATTATTAACGTCATTAGTACAAATTATTTAAATAAAAGCAGAAGAAAGCAAAAGAGCTATACCACTTCGATGTCTTCGGGAAAATTTCTAAGGATTTACTTCGATACTGGATTCACATGGAGAATCCGAGGTTGATTCAAACTGATTTCGATTTTCGGCACAAATACTCACAAAAACAGGTAGTGATGCATAAACATAATAATGGCTGCATCGTTACAAAAATAAAATGACTGCAGCAGGGGATGTAAGAAAAGGGGGGGGGGGGGGGGGGTGAGGGCAGTGCCGTTAGACCATTGGGGGTTTCGCCAAAATTGGGCGAAATTTCCTCCAGTCTGGCAACATCGCACTCCCTACCACTGACAGCGCAGTGGTGCAACGAACTGTGGAGCATTCCGCCAATTTGGGCAGAATCTTTATTTTTACTTAAACAATACTGCAGACTCCCGTAGGGGTGCAAGCAGGAAAGGTACATGAATAGGTTTAAAAGCAGTACAATGCATCAATAAATGTTTTCAACGTAACTAAAGAGAAATCCATATTTTTATAGATTCCGTATAGACATACCTGAATGATAATAAGTAAACGGCCCAATCAACGGAAAATAGTAATGTAGTGCACTTGGTGTGTATCTCCGAAAACAAACAAAAAGAAAATGACCGCATCTCAACGTGGTGAATGATGTTGATTGGGGCGAAGCTCTGGTGGTGCTGATGATACTGATTTTATTCTTCATAGGTTGTGCTGATGGTGCTGATTTTTTTTTTTATTGCTCATAGGTAGTGCTGAGTTCCGGGTTGCGTTTCGACATCATTATTACTGCTTTATGGTCGGTGAAATGCAGAGCCATACATGCAAAGTTTAACGCAATTATATACGCATGTGACCGCAGCGCCCTCTCCTGTATAGACGTTGAGCGGCCACATGCGACGTCTCATCCATGGCATCCCCAGCTCTTGAGTTACTACCACATCTCAGAGCCCCCTACTCGTCCCGCAGTCGTGGCCGAGTGGTTAAGGCGATGGACTAGAAATCTATTGGGGTCTCCCCGCACAGGTTCGAATCCTGTCGACTGCGCAAACATTTTTTTATTTTTTTTTTGTGAGCACGGACGCCGGACGGACGGACGGACGGACAAGGTTAGACCCTAAGGAGCTTCACCCCTAAAAAAAAAAACATCTATAGACAAGCATTGTCAACCTATGTACAACACACACACACACGCACGCACACACACAAACTAGAAGGACAGTTCAGATAAGTCACGCACTTAAAGTGTACATACAATAAATGATCGAAAATGCACTCGTACAATGCTCAAATTTGTTTTCGTGACATTGAAACACACCGCGAAAAGGTATACCCCAGTTTAAACTGCTCTGGGGGGTAAACCATTCTAAGCATTAATCGTACTAGGGATAAAAGAACACGGGGGTAAACCATTCTAAGCATTAATCGTACTAGGGATAAAAGAACACGGGGGTAAACCATTCTAAGCATTAATCGTACTGGGGATAAAAGAACACTTTTATGTAGTCGTTCTGGCAAAAAGAAGCACGACAGATTGTAGGTGTTTATGGCGTGAATGGCGCGTTTGGGGTCTTTTTTTTTTGGGGGGGGGGGGGGGGGGGGGATAGCGGATGACTTTAAAGCCGTACTCCGTCTCACCCAACCGACGCTATACGAGCTGATCGGACCAATAATGCACCGTCATGGTGTTCGTCAAGTTCCTGTAGGTGTTCTATCATCGCTGAACCAATCATAAACAAGAAAGACCCAGTGACTCGCTCTTTTGTCGCTTCATGATTGGTC
Source organism: Ixodes persulcatus (assembly GCA_013358835.2). Lineage (NCBI taxonomy): Eukaryota > Metazoa > Arthropoda > Arachnida > Ixodida > Ixodidae > Ixodes > Ixodes persulcatus. The sequence continues at coordinate 942,314 of JABSTQ010010281.1, forward strand.
CCCATTATCTCGTAGCGTCGACTGCGTCTGGACTTACGCTGAAAAGAAGTGTAATTTATGAAAATGATGCGAATGAAAAAAAAAACAAAAAAAGACTTCAACCTGGCCATTTTTCTGCGTCCTCTCAGGGACTGAAGGCCTGACTATACGTGCAGCGTATCTGACACGAAAATTTGTCTGCGGTATCTTCTATAAATAAATCGAGGTGATAACGATTGATTTTTTTTTTTTTTTTTCAGTTTTGCAATATCACTTTTTCGATGTCGGTACCATAGCGAGCAAGCGTATTCCAGCACAAAGAGTACTAGGGCTTTATAGGCGAAAGGTTTGACTTGACTGGGAGCATTGCTGAGCCTTCACCGAAGTAAGCCTAATGTTTTCGGGGCTGTTGAACATATCATAATACATATTCAGGTCGTTAAGTCTCGCAAACTTGCAAGGATGTTAAGAGCCTTGCAAAAACGTTTCTCCAACGTGCTAATTCAGTGTTGCGAGACTAGTAGGAAATGTAACCGACTTTGGCGGAATCCCCAACTGTCTGGCCACGCTTCCCACTAATCTCCGCTGCTTTCGATTCCCCTTCGTGTACAACAAAGCCTCCGGTAGGGAAATGCGCCCCAGCTGTAGCGTCTCAGTGAAACCATCTTCAGTCATAGAAGCGTGGTTTAGACTCAGATTCGGTTTAAAGCCGACTAGCTACCGCCGTGCAAAAGAGCGTTCATTGCTCGTGGTTGCTCGGTGTTTACCACAAAACCCGGGAGGTATGTTACTTGCAACGAATTTACCGAAGCCGAAGGGAAAGCTGCAGGCCCCTACGGAGTGGCCAACTCCCATTTTTGTTTACGACCCTCGGAATGGAAACTGACAGCAGCATAACTTACGATACGGCGGAGCGATGCCTTTCTTCGTTAGAGATGCACGACGGTGCTGTAATTGGGTTGAAAAGATCACCTAAAATCGACTCATGTCGCGGACGCCGCACGAAGGTCAACTTCGTAGCGCTGTATCCAAACAAAAATCATCCAGAACAAAATCGAAAGTGTTGGCGGCGAAGCGGCGCGGCTACAGAAAGACAGACGAGGCAGGCCGGAGACAACTCCATCGACCAAAGCGACACAAGGTTAGGAGATGGATGAAGCTCTTCGCGAACAAAACTAATCTAGCCGCAGACAGCCGCTGTTTCGCGGGGGAATATGAACTCCGGTATGCAGGAGGAGGTAGTGTGCGAGAGCGAAATCGACGTGCTGAGTTTTGAGGCGGCATACAGCTATACGGCCATGCTAAGCGAGGCACGGTAAATACGTGACCTCGTGTGCCCTATCCTTTCCAAGTGACGCTCACTTTGCGGCCAATCACGTTGCTGGTTAAACGGCTGTGAGGCGGAGCTGGCGAATCGCGAGACGTGTAGGGTACGGACAATCTACGAGAATCGTGACAAGAGTAAAAAATTATTGCATTTCGTTGAGGTTCTAGCTGTTCGGTATTTTACGTCGAAGGCACCGCGGCACATACCTTCGCGAAACGTTTAAGTGGACGTTGCAGCTTGATAAATGTTTCTGTATACACGCCTCGTACGTGACGTCATATTGCACCGTACCATGCCGCCATTGCTCCGTATACCAAGCTCCTGTACCCGTACCATCTGCGGCATACATTTGGCACCATCTCATTGGTCGCGGAACGATAATAAGATGCTATCGCCCTGCGTTCGGTTACTGTGTATGCTTATCTGACTTCGTACAGGCAGGCTCGGGGCGCCTTTGATTTTCAAGAGCCGCCGTTAATACTACTACTACTAATAATAATACTGCTAATAATAATAATGAGCTTCCCGTTCCGCAAATGAAATAAACCAATTTCCTTTCCCTCAAACCAACGCTCGAAATAAAATATTTAAAAACGAAAAAAAAAAGACAGATTAAAAGGATTAACAAAGGACTGATAGTGATAAAGTTGCCACCAAACTTAGTTAACGTGGCTCGATCGCGCGCATGGCTCTAAGCATCCTCCTCTCCATCCCCGTTTGTGTTCGAATAACGAGATAACCTACTCTTCTAATCGGGCAACACCCGGAGGTAAAACTGGTCGCACCGGCGTTAAAACTGCGAATGAAACAACGACAAAAAAACACCCAAACAGACATAGATAACGCCGCATGCCGCCACGTTCTTGCTATTTTATTTGCGCATTTGTTGCGACTATTTCCTAACTGCACACACGCTTTGCACGGAGCTGTCCGTGCACCGTCCGCGGCCACCCCATAAATTAGGGTTCGGAGCGGAGTCATATACACGCGCCGCAGCGCTGGCAAGGCACGCTGAGCGCGCGCGGCCTTCGAGGCGCGCAGGGAAATTAGGTCCGTTTTTTTTGTTTTGTGTGTGTTTTCTTTTGACGCAACCCGATAAAAAAAGGCGAGCAGAGCACATTCTCCGGCCCGTTCGATAAGATCGCCACACATCCGGGACCTTTTCACACGCGTATACGTAACACTGCGGCGCCGCGTCGCCTCACACGGTGTCCAACGGCCGACCTTCTTTAGCGGTTTAGCGCATGGTGTACGGTGCTTCTGTAGAGTCACCGAAAACTTAGCAAATTCAGGGAAAGTACCCTATAAACGCGCCGTAGTCAATCAATGACATCGCTGCATTGTTTGATCGGGAAGCCGAAGGTCGAATCACGAAGCAAGAAACGAGAGGGTAACAAGCCGTGTCCCGCGTATTTTATCGCAGAATGTGTTACATGGCTGGTACCTAGCCACATCCGGAACCCTTTCCTCGAGTGCCTCCGTGTTACTCCCGGTGGGGATAAAACATCGCGTGTTCAGACAAACAGCGGAGCTCTGCTTCGTGAAACGAGCCCGCACTCCCGAGCATCCCCAGAGAAAGAGTGCAGGAGAGAGCGAAAGCAAAGCAGACTCTTTGGCCTTACAGGTCACAGCCCAATTCGATGGGGATGGCCGCTTGAGGTGGAGAGGTTCGGAATGATGCAGCCGTGCACGATGTAAAGCCAGTAGGGAGTTTTCGTAGACCGCGTTTCCCCCTCCGCTAAGCCCTTCGCTACGAAGAAGCCGCTACTGCGCTTGCGCGCCGATGGCCTTGACTTTACTGTTCCGGGTATCGTAGCGGGTTGCGGAGAGCGTTGCGGGATGGCGAAAACGATCTACGAAAACTCCCTAGTGTTGGAAGTGACGCGTTACAGCTAGGTAACGACGTTATGGTAACGCTTTAGATTTTAAGTAACGTACCGACGTACTCGATAGCATCCTAAATGAATAACGAAGAAAGTAATTTCGTTACTATTTTAGGGTATTTGCCCATGAAATTACATAATTCGTTCCTCCTTAATTTTGATTAAACGTAGTCACGTTATCGGTGCCTCTGAAGTCCCAACGCGCCATCGGTGCGTCGCTGTATTCTACGAATTTTACAAGCAAAAGATAAGAACACGAAATCGCTCTGTAACGTTTAACTTCTCTCCAAGTTCGTAACCGCGGCTTATCGGTGTCAAGTATTGAAATCCATCAAATGAACGCGAAAAGATCGAGGTACACCTAAGAATTTCTTATGAGTTGTGAATGCGAAAGTATGCAAGCCGCTCGTCCGCTCCCTTTTTCGTCTGCTGCGTACTTTTCGTCGCCGGTCAGCGCGTGTGCTCCCCTGGGCACGGTGACCTTGGACGCTCCATGTTCACGGTGCGCTGATGGACACGCAGCGCCATGGGGTGAGCGGTCGTGGAAACTGACGAGCGCAGCGGCCAATGGGAGCCACGTCGACGCGCGCCAGCCAATGGAACCGGAGGAAACTAGGTGCCGTTTTCGCGCTTCAAACTGGTGACGTCAGCTCGCTCCATGAGAGAGTTAATGCTTTCGCATTAAAACAATAACGTTGGCTAGTTCTTGAAAGTAACAGTAATGATATTTCGCTACGCTTGCAGGACGGTAACGAATCTCAGCAACGCTTTAATTTTTCACGAACTAACGAGTAAGGCTATCTCGTTACTTCTTTTATAACGGCCGCAACACTAGGTACTGTCAGCGGCAATATGACCTGACCCGATTTAGTGCCACTCGAAAGGGAAAAGCATGTAGCACGAAGAGCCTCCGGCATGCTGAGCAATGAAGAAGCCAACTGCCAGACTGCGTCGATAGGAAACATGGCAGTCCATTCCAACCTCTTTTTGAACAGACTACAGTATACTCGGGTTTTCTCGCGCCGCTTTTGAACCGCCCCGGTTGGAACGCCGCTGCGGTCGTCAGATGTTGCCGCACCCCGTGCACGTGGTTTTAAGCATGGGCTGTGGCATAGCCTCCTATATCCTCACAAAGCCTGGTAGTACGACGACGGAGCCATAGAGTGCCCGGTCGCAGATTTGGAGCGGGAGGATCTGGTAGCACAGAGCATCAAAGAGGCATTTCTCGGGGAACCTGGACGTCAGCGCACAGCTTTCGCAGCGGCGAGGACTCGAAACACACTTGTTCGCTCGGGAAAAGTGTGTTTGGGCGTCTCGCCGCAATGGGGCGCCAGTCACGTGGCTCTCCCTTACGTGTTCTCTGGACCCTCTCGGCTGCAGGACGTGAAACCCATGTGACCTCTCCGTCGTCAAAGCTAGGAGAGAAAAAAAAAAAGAGGGGGGGGGGGTTAAAAGAGGGCAGAAAAAAGCGAAAAAAAAGGGAAAAAAGGAGGGGGGGAACGGAGGGGAAAAAAAAGAAAAGAAAGGAAATGTCACATTGAACATTATATCTCTTACCACAACATCATAAGAACTTTCAGCATATACGAAGACATCTTTAAAACACATTTACAACGATTCATTGATTATCAAAAATTAATATGCATAATACAGGCAACTAGTTAATGATAGTCACTAGCCCACAAAGTATTAGTTTAAAATTAATACTTTAAATATGCAACACTAAAATTATAAATGTGTTCATTTATAATGTACAACATATTACATGCAATTTTCTTTTTAAGAATGAATGATGTCTTGCCGAATAGAACGAAAACATAAAAATGAAGTAAGAAAAAGGGGAAAAGAAAAAAAAAACGTAAAAAAATGTAACTTACCTAATTTACTTAGATTCATTTGTCCATATGTGTAGACGGTATATCCGCAAAGAGAACGATAAGAAACAAGTAATTGATAGAAAAAAAAAAAATCATTCGCTTAGGTGAGCCGCGGAGTTCGGGCTACTGTCCCGCTGCCTTGCCTCGCTCCTGGTTTACGCAATAGAGCGTGCGAACGGGTGGTGGGGCTATGCTGGGCAACTCGCGGCAGCGGCGTCGGTGGCACGGGGTACTGGGTACATAGCGGAAAATAGATAGCACTAAAATTATGATCCTTCCTAGGCCCGTCTATTTAAGAAAAAAAAAAAAAAAAGGTGGGGGGAGAGAGAGAGAGGAAAAAGAGAAAGAAAGAGGAGAAAAAAAAACATTTTGGATCAGTAATTTTGATTAAACCTAAAGTACTAAAATAAAGGAACATTCGTTTTATAAGGGCCCAACATTATATATTGGTTCTCTTATATGTTGCAGTTAAAAGAAGAAGAAAAAACAAGCAGAAGAAGCCAGTAAAGGAACCTCGTCGTCGTCTGAACTAAGAAGCATAATCAAGAGGCACAAAACTAAATGGACAATATTTTAAGCTACATAATTATTACCCTAATCCTATACCCGATCAAAGCCTGCTGACAAAGCATAAGCCCGTTCCCGAACTAGTAGTTTCGCTGCCTCCCTGTTTTTCTTTGCTGATTGGCTTTTTAATAAAAATTTCGTTTTTGGTCATATAGGGGTGTTCACGCCGGGGGGGGGGTCCCTGAGATTTTTTTCCGGCGCGCGCGCGTCGCGGGGTGGGGGCGCGGGGCTTTTGCACATCGCGGAGCCTGGCGTTTTCGTCGCGGGGTGCGCGTGCCGGGGGGGTGTCCCCGGGATTTCTCCCTCGTGTGAATGCCCCTTATCAGACCTTATTTATTTATTTTTAATTGGTTTAAACCTGTTATACCGTTTGGTGGTGCAGGTAGAGAGACAAATTTTATTTTTATTTATTTTTGCTCTCACTTAGAAATTCACCAAATTCATCCGTTGTCTGCCGCTCCACCTTTTGCCTTTCGGCGGCCGCTTTTTGTGGCGATCTGCGAGGCTTTGTCAGTATATAGGAGGCTATGGCTGGAGGCATATCCGAAACGGACTCCGTTCTCGTTTTCTCAGTGACCGTGGCCCCCAGCACGCGCTCGTTGCCTTCTGACATGCTTTAGCCGCGCTCATGCAGGCTCGAGGCTCATGCATTAGACGCCGCGAAGCGTTACCGAAGGGCTCGCGCTGATGGAAGCGGGGAACTGAGGGACCTCCCTGCCGCTCCCATCCTGCAAATGTCTGTACCTTAAAGTCCTTCGGGAGAGTGTTCAGAGAGTATTCATTGGATGCCATATTTGAGGGCGATGTTTAGAGCGCATGCTCGGAACGAACTCACAAGACCGGAAACCCCGGTAGTGCGGAATGCACGTTGCGAAATAACTGTTGAAGATCGCGGTCAGCACGCGCTCGGCAGCTGCGCACGCAGCTACGGCGACCAGAGAATAATCCCTATCATACATATACGTAACGCGTTACAAGTAGCGAGTTACTTGTACCTAGTTACTATTTTCGGTAACGAGTAACGGAATTTAGTTACCTTGAAGGCGAAGTAACGAGTGACGGTATCTCGTTACTTTTGAGGAGTAACGTGTACAACACCGCTTAAACGGCCTTGTTTTTATTCTAGCCTGAGTATGCGTCTATTGTGACAAAGGCAGATAGGCAACCCGAAAAACAACTAAACAGTATGACAGTACAGCAACGTATATCGCTGAACACGTCAGTCGAACAGTTCGACTCAGGTGTCCAGCGATAAACGTTGCTGTACTGAACTGCACAGCTGGGAATGTCCTTCACCCAGCGAGCACAATCAGGTTCGTCGGTTGAACCTTCTAGAAACGGGTACGGACCGAATGTAAATCCGGAGGTTGCAAACACGGGAAGGCACATAACCCATTACCCGGTGTCCTCAATGAAGGCACAGTTCTCGAAGATTCACCAGCTCTTCCTGAAGCACAACACTGCCGTTCCTTCGAGCGCGTCGGTAGAACGATTCTTCAGCGTCGCCGGAGATGCATTTTCAAGGAAGCGGGGAAACATAACTGATGAAAACTTCTACAGGCAGCTGCTGCTTAAGGGACAATTACAACTAAAAAGAAAACAATAAACCATGAAACAAAAACTGTAGCGTATTTTGTCGTCAACGTAACGTGGAAGGTCACTCGTTACTTTTAAAGCAACTCACGCGTTAATTTTGAGAATCGGTAACGAGTAATGGTATTTAGTTACTTTTTTTGGGTAACGTGTACATGTTTGCTCCCTATGGACGATTGCAAGCCTGGTGTCCCGACTGGTGCCCCCGCGCGGGCGAGCCCGTGAAGATAGCTTCGGACAGCTTGCAATTGCCCGAGCTTGTCCTCACGTGCAGAGACAGTGCGGCGGCCAGTCGCTATGCTCGCAATCAGCTATAGGAAGTATTCGCATGCCGTCATCGGAGGGGGGATCGGTGGCCGAGTGGGCTAGCGCACACCAGCTCGGAGCACGTGGAGCGAAAGCTCGCCCTGCAGAACCCAGGGATCCTGGGTTCAATCCCCACCCCTGCCCGTTTCGATCTGGATGAGCATCGTACCGGCGTGCGGCCGTGTATCACTACTGCGTGGTGCACATTAAAGACCCCAGGCTAGCAGTTGTACTGCACTGGCTAAATTGCTCATCTACAGCGAGTGACTCGTCGCAACTTTAAATGGCAGACCAACTACACGCTGTATAAATATCCCCACAACCAGAGCCGGATTAAGGCATTTCGGGGCCCTGGGCTAATGACGCTTCAGGGGCCCTAATGATGATGATGATGGCGACGATGATGATGATAATGATGTCTGGTTAAGGCAATGAACCTGGGAAATACTGCAGTTCCCTTTAGTTTTTAATCAATAGAAAGTAGCCTCAAAATACAAAAAAAAAAAAAATTACCATTCCCGTCTGGTTTCAACTAGGGAGCACTCCGGCAAGACCACCGCGGAGGCGGCATGCAGCTTTGTTCCCTTCCCCAGCAGCGTCGAAGGCCGCACTTTCAAAGTGTAAGCGCTGCTCAAAAACACGTGTTTGCGCGCACGAGACACGAGCCCGAGTAGGGTGAAGGGAGAGCTGTTTATAACATTTCCCTTCCTGACAAAAAAAAAAAAAAAAAAAGAGGAGCGAAACCCCCAGATCGTGGGGCCCCTCGCGTGTTTTCTTCGTTTGCTCGAAGCCAGCTTTCAAAAGGAAAGCGGACAAGCACCCAAGGGGCCGGCCACCCACCCAAAGGGCCGGCTTTGTACAGGGATGGGAGTGTTTGGCCTCGCTGACATCGCCATTATGTTTGTATATCCCTCTTCTCGAATGCTGCGGCAAAGCAACATCGCTTTCCAAAATATTTTTAGGTTTCGTTTTTTTTTTTTTTCTACGAGCTGCGTCAATCAACCTTCCGTGATGGGGGCCCCCAGAGAGTCGGGGGCCCTGGGCTGCAGCCCCCTTAGCCCGTACCTTAATCCGGCCCTGCCCACAACCACAATTATTGCCGTCATCGGCACGGGCTGTGGGTAATTAAAGCAACGTATTCGTCCACAATAACCTCGATGTTGCGAAAGAAATCAGGCGAGCGCTTCCGGTGAGCACACGCCTAACACAGGAGTAAACAGCTATGGCCGCCAAGGAACGTTTACTCTGTTCACGCGTGATACTTGCGTACCAGCGGTCTGCTCATGTCGTCCGCAACGTATACGGGTCCTTAGGGCGCACCAGTCGTGGTGAAGAATGCTCTAGACATTGCACTGTGTGCCGACAAATGCCGTTCTTTTTTTTATCTTCTTTGTCCTGTTTTACGCGCAGACACCCAAAGTGCGCGGAAATCTCGAGTGTGACATCACAAACGCCGCCTCCTGACGACCGGAGCGAAACACGTTGGATTGCTGTCGAGAGCGTTCGATCTCAAACCACAGCGCCTTCTCTCTCTCTCTCTCTCTCTCTTTCTCTCTCTGCGCTCGACCGCCGCGTGCTGTACTCCGGCCTCCGGTTCACCCCTAAGCCGACAGTGCGGTGGGAGTTACGAGCTCGCCGGACCGATCAACCGCTTCCCTTTCGTCGCCTGACCCCGCTCTCTTGCGTTTTTAACGGGCCAGATCTCGAGCACGTGACGAAGTATAGAAGATGTCTCGCGAGCACGTGGGTACTACCGCACTGTCAGCTTTGGGGTGAACGCCGCACGGCTTTCGGAGCAGGACGAGGCATTAACTTCGTTCAGAGATCTCTGTCGATAGCGACAGCACCATCAATAAAGTGTGCATGCGCTTTCACGTTCCGGTGGCTTTTCGCCAGCCGCCTTTTATACGCCGGGAATGCGTCTTTTCCGTTAGGTCCGGTGTACGCGTCAGAATTCAGGTCGCACGTCGGGAATTGTTGTTTTGTGACCGTTCGTTTGATTTCATTTGTCTTTTTAGATGCCCGATATTCACCATCGAGAAGGCTACCGTTCTCCGCCTCCCTTCCCTCCCCGAGCTGAGAGAGGGAACGAAGCGGCGCCCTAATAGACCGGGTGTTTCATTTTAAATCGAATATATAAGAGGGAGTGAAAGTTGCACGAGTGACGTCTTTACCATGCATTTATCGGGCCCGGCGGACATCAGATATATATATATTTTTTTTTTAATTTAACGTACCCCAAGTTGCCTGGTTAGGACATTATATGAGGGAGAATAGAAATTTTGAGAGCGCAACATACAAAGTGCAATAACGCACTTATTACGCAAACGCGCACACAAAAAGAATCGTATCCATTTAAGACAAAAACTGTAAAAAAACAATACCTATGTTAATAAATACAATGGAAAGAAAATCACACGCACACATGCCTCATTCTTGAGTGCACTAAAGTAATAATTCGCATGATGCTTTGAATTTTGCTTGGTCAGTAATTTCCACAATACTACGAAGCAGAGGGTTCCACTCGGAAATGGCAAGCTGCAACGGAGAGTTGAGAAATCGGTTAGTACTACATGTTCGTAAGCGAATTTTATGAGGATGGTCGTGGTTTAGAAAAAAAAAAAAAATGCGATAACGGGGAAGTAATAACCGCTCCTTGATGGGAACATAAAAATAATAAATGTTGTGAATGAACACGAGTCGGGAAACCTTACGCCTCGCGTCCAATGAAGGCAAATTCGCTCTATGTTTGAGGACCCTTTTAGGTGGTGAGTAGTTTGTAAATATAAAACGTGATTCCTTATTTTGAATTCTTTTTATTTTATTAATCGGATGAACTTCATAAGGAGCCCATATGATACAAACATACTCAAGCTGAGACATGACAAATGATTTGAAAGCTAGAAGACGAGTTTCGGTGAATGCTAAAAACAAATTTCTTCTCATGAACTCCAATGAAAGACTTGCCTTACTTACAATGTAATCAATGTGTTCCAGCCAGCTTAGGTTATCAGCAAAAAAACAACTCCCATATATTTACATTTCTTAACTGTTTCAAGGGGGGCAGTGTTGATTATGGGATTGCAAACCATTGTGGTTTTAGTCGTTGATACAGTCAAAAATTTTGTTTTAATATTAATAGGCATTTGCCACTTAATACACCATGACAATATAGAGTTTATCTCGTTTTGCGAAACCAGGGTGTCATTTATAGTTAATATATTTCTGTATAAGACGCAGTTATCTGCAAAAAGCAGAATCGAGGAAGATATGCCAACGGGAAGATCATTTATATAAATAAGAAAGAGTAGGGGGCCTAGGGGCATTGAGCCCTGGGGCACGCCGGACTTTACAACCGTGCTCGTTGACAAATGGTCTGAAAACTGCAACAAATTGTTTTCTATTAGATAAAATCTCTCTAATCCAATGTATAGTCGAGGGGTATATGTTCAGCAATTCAAACTTTTGTAATAACCGTTCATGGGGCACGCAGTCGAAGGCCTTTGAAAAGTAAAAAAAATACAAAGTCGGTCTGATAAAACGAATGAACATTGTCGTAAGGTTCTGACACTAGTACAAAAAGTTGGGTTTCATACGATTTTCCTTGCCAGAAGCCGTGATATCCTTAAAGGGGCACTCAAGTGGTTTTTGAGTTCGTGTTTTGATGATGACAACTGAATCTAGACGCCATAAGTATCCCTAAAAACCAAAAAATATAGTCATACGGTGATTAGTTCTTTAATAAAAATGTAATTGAAGGCCGCCAAACCTCGGATCCATCCGAAAACGAAACCACTCTCATTGGTCATCGCACGCTTATCAAAAAGATCTCGGGCCAATGGCATTAGACGACGTTCCATCGCGCAGTGATCCCGATGGAGCCGTACCGGCCGAACATCTTTGTCATTCGAGCTTTTATCATGGCGGAGTTCTGCACGCTCGAGGACCTGACGCCGTTAGGGGTTGAAATTCTTCGGCGGACAGCCGACCTGGGGATGATTTCCTATGCCGCCACTCCGACGTGCGATCTGGATGATAGCAGCGCTTCGAAGTCGTGTTCGAGTTCCAAGGACGACGAAACGCAGGCCTTTTCGGGCGTTCTTCGATTTGCGGTTGGGGCAAGTCGTAACCAAACCAACGTTTTACATCGCAGCGTAACCTCTGGTACGTGATGTCAAACGATGTCACCACGTTGACTTTCGCATCAGGCGGAGGCTGGTTCAGACATGTGCAACGAGCGCCTTACCTACAACTGCGTCCGTTGCAACCGGAGCGACCGGAACGACCGCTCTGCGCCGCGCGTATACACACACCTGCAACCAGTGCAACAAGCGCAGCGGGTCGTCAGCACGGTGACAGCTTCTACGCCGCCGTCAGCTGTTCCAGCGGCGCTTCTAAAAAGGGGACGCACTACCACTCAATGCCGTAACAGAATATAGACATACAGTTTTCTATAGCCCAAAGTTTTATTTTTTTTTCATGATAGGCTTGCAGGGTACAGTGGATGAAAGAAAAAGATTCAGTAAGCCGTCTTGGACGATCACGACTCTAATACACGACTTTGCCAATAGTACAAATATCGCCACACGCCTTTTCTACGATTATAAAAGACGATGTAATCTTAGCAGCGATATAGCAACGTAGAAATATGATTTCGTGATCAGATAGACGTTGCGAGCGTTTAGGATTGCTAACACTAATCACTTTTCTCCGGTGATGAAAACGCGTGAACATTCGCATCCTTTATACGGTACGCGCCAGTAATACCTTGAACTTGAGCACACGCATGAAATGCGCCAAATAAGAAATCCGGGCGATGTTCGAGGACACAAATGGTTAGAAAGCACCACTGGAAGTAAACAAACACGACGGCACGGGCGTTTCTGCTGTCTTGAGAGTGTCGCCACGAGTAGGTGGATGTTCCCTTCTAGTACGTGCTGGGTTATCATAGCGACACACGACGAAAATTCACAGTCAAGGATAGCGCTTTTACGCGGAACGATGAGCTTCCACCACGCCGACCACGCCAACGATCACCACCGACGCCATGTTCGCCGATAGAAGGAGCCGGCCCGCGACCGGCACGACCGGCATGCAGCGCGCGCAACCAGTTCTCCTCGACCTGTGATTGGTCTGTCGCTGCGGTTGTTTCCAACGCAGCGGGGAAAGAAAGGCCGCCAAAATTTTCAAACATACAATCATTTCATATGTCGGCGCAGGAACAGAAAAGAGTCCGCACGTATTTTATTCCTGCGTGATTAATAGGCGGTTCTGCCTTCTAAATCTGAAGATACTCATTCACTGACACTTCCTTAAAGCCATCGCACCAAAAAGTAGCTTCCCCAAAACCCGCTTGAGTGCCCCTTAAAAAAACAAAAACAAAAACAGTTATCCGAAAGAAAATTAATAATGCGGCTATAAAGTAAATGTTCTTGAATTTTGCATGGGACACTCGTAAGCGATATCGGTCAGTAGTTATCTAAACATAAAGTGGGACCAGACTTGTGAACAGGAGTCAACTTCGCAGTTTTCCACTCCCTCGGCAAACTTCCTTCATTCAGAGATTGCTTGTATAATAAAGCTAGAATGTTGCTGGAAAAAGTTTCGGTGTGTTTTGAAGTTTAGTGGTAATACCGTCTATACCTGGCAAGGAACGATATGGAAGGCCTTTGAGTAATTTACTTATGCCACGTGGACATACCGTTATCTCTTCCAAAAGATCGTGATTGAGGGTCAACGCACAAAAGGGATGTCCGTATAGGCTTTTCCTTCAGCATATGTAAAGCCATGGTTCGGATACCTTGATTTCGGTGGGTTTATGCAATACCAAACCTTCTTTTTGGGGCTGTTTAAGTCATCTTTATAAAATGTCACTTTAGCTTCTTTTTTAAATTTAAAATGTGCATATCAATGAATTAGAACTATGCAAATCCCAGGACACGTCGTCGTTCCTTTTCACAGCCTTGTTGTACAAGCGTTTTTTTTTTTTTGTTAAGTAAAAATTTTAGATTTTTCGAAAACCACGGACGTTAGGGGTTGTTCGGTATTTTGTTCCTTGGTACAAAGTTATTAAGCATAAAAATTAGTTGATCTTTAAAGGCTATCCAATATTCTTCGACAGACCGTAAGGTTATCCAATTTTCTTCGACAGACATATTGTAGTCATCAGAAAAAGTTCTCATGGCTGTACTGATTTCGGCAGCCTTAGCCTTGGAATTGCCGTGAATTTCGTTATACAGGTCACGGGGGTGCTGAATAACATTATCATCTTCGATTAAAATCATTTTATGATCACTGATTTCCTCAAAAGCATTCATGCCTATCTTTTTTTTATTTTTTTTTTTTAGGGAGAGTCGTTCAAAAGAAGTTTAAAATGGAGTGACCTCATCAAGAAGTCTGAGCACTCAGAAGCATTTCTAGAGTCAGGTAAGAGTTCACAAGAGTCCCAGTCAATGCCTCGGTAGTTACAATCACCCCCAAAAATACACGATATCCGGGGTAACGAGAAGTATCATCATTAAAGCCAATACAAAAATCACGAATAAAATCACATGTAGTTTGAGGCGGTCTGTAGCATACACCAATCAGAGCATTAAAAAAATGAAAATTTTTCACGAACCCAGATTATTTCAATGCATGTGTTCAACTCAAGAGGAACAGCGTGAAAGCACTTATTAACGGCGAGAAGTATGCCTCCGCCTCTGCTGTGCAGTCGATCTTTCCGATAAATTTGATAATCGTTATCAAGCACAAGCTCACGGTTATGAAACGTGTACGTTTCAATAAAATAAAAATAAACCAATCTAAGATTTAGCCACTTTTATCTTAATTGACCAGAGAGGGGTAAATCACTAATGCTCCAAAAAAGCCACACTTTTTTTTCTGAGTTTTTTTTAGGTAAACACGAGTATATAGAGCTACTAAATAAGCTACGCTTGACAGTAGCGACACTTCAGCATTTTGGGTGCCTAAACTCATTGTCGCGAGTTATCTGAAGTTTGATCACAAATTGCAGGAAACGATTTTGGTTCTGCGGAAACGCTAAAACAGCCCGCCAGTGAGATAGTCAATATTACCCGAGTTCCTTGACAGCATATCGGAAGCTCGGGGAGTTGCATTTTCAGACGATAAATATCGCTAATTGCACCCGTTCTGCTCTAAGCACCAAAATGGCGGCGCTCACGAGACGAATGAGGAATTAAGCCCCGATACTTTAAACTCGCAGTAAGAATGCTCATACAAAAGACACGGTGTTCGTTGGAGACATGATGACAGAAGTACACGCGGGCACGCGTGTACTTCTGTCATCATGTCCGTCGGCATTTATTGCCCTAGTGCAAGCATCCGTCTTTCGTTTGGACGGTCGTGGTTTGGACTGGACTGGACTGGTTTGGTGAGGCCGATGCGCGGTTGGCGCCGTGCTATTTCGCTCCGTTCGCCCGCTCGTTAAAGGCCGACGACCAGATTCTGCAAGGCAGAGGATCCTCCTCACCATGGGGGAGGAGGAAACAGGCAACGGTGGACAGGGTAGACGGGGGGAGAGGAGGAAGAGGGGGAAAAGTGGAAAGCGCGAACTGGCCGGTTGGTGGGAGAGAGTCTTCTGGCAGGCTTCCAATAAAGCGCCTCGGGAGCGGGAGAGGAGGGGATATCGAGCGGCCGCGGCGGTAGCACAACGTACGCGGCAACGTAAAACCGAGGCGCAGCGACGAAGCCGTTTGCGCAAAATCGCCGACGTCCGGGAGGAAAGATTGGCACTTCGAAGACAACAGCACGCGGAGCGTAGGCGGCGATCGAGGGGAAGCTGCGGTGGCTGCATCCGAAACCGCCGAACCCCGGCCGGGGGAAGAGATCGCCTCTCGGAGCACAACAGTATGCGGACCGTTGCGAGGTTAACATTCCCACCCTTCGCGTCCAATAAAAAATAAAAACATCTTACTTTTTGCCGAGTTGAAACTTTGTGCAAAATGATAACGCATTTCGTCGAGGATCAGCGTATGGACATCAGCGATTTCGGCGTACTACAATAAAAAAACACGCCCCTCAAAGTGTCCGCCGACTGTCGTTTATATGATGTAAGCACCGAACAAACAACGTAAAAAAACAAACCGTCCCCTTCAAATTGAAATGACGTCACGTAAAAGCTCATCAGTGAAATTGTAGATGAATGACATGTCCCATTAATAAGTACTCGCTCGGTCATGTTCGCCCACCTAGCGAAGGACAACGCCTCCGGCCCCGATCTCTCTTCAAACCCGAAAGATTTTCGCTTTCAACGACAGCACTCCACAAACAAACAGAGCTTTCCTGTCGGGAACGGGGAAAGAGAAGTCTTGACGTTCTGAAAAAGAAGGTCAGGGTGTTTCGTCGGAGATCGGCACGGGAGGACGGAGAGCAAGGAAGCCGCTGTGCACCCGACGACGCGTAATGGCTGACCGACAACAACGGGCAAGCGAGATTAATAAGTCGTCAATCGAATAGGGCACCTGCGCGAGCGAGCGGTCTCTCGCGCCGACGCCTTTTAGGAGCGGAGAAAAGCCGTACCCTTGACCGACTGACCACAAGGCGAGATCGAGCACGGGAAAATGCAGTCCCGCGCGCGCGGGCTGAGGCCGCATGGCAAAGACAAAGGCATATACCGCCGTCTGCGGCGAGGTGCTGGTTTGGAAGGAATCGCGTTTTTCGAGGTCGACCCCCGGGACAAAGGGAACTGACGATGATGGCTTCTTTAGAGAGCCAAATAACTCTCCAAGAAAATAATTCACAGAGAGTTTATTGCGTACTAAGTTTTCGAGCTGCTTGAGCCAGCTGGGTTTATGTCACCATGGGTGGCACAACTCTGCACGAAGGTTATGGAAGGGTGTTTTATCAAGGTTCGGCACGCAATGACAGGGCGCGTCGTGTTGACATCTACAGTCACTGACTGGTTGAGAAGAGCAGGGATGCGTTTTCGTTGTCCCGCCTTCAGCACGAGCTTCCAAGCTTTGGTAACACATGGATGCCTCGTGAGCTTCGACGTACAGGCGCTGCCAGTGCGATGCACAGCGGAAGCGGCAAGGAGCGCGTACTGGAGGCTGGATCTCCGAAAGAGACAACCTGCCGTTCACATAGTCGCTACAGTGCTGTGCAAACTTAGATGCGATCTCAAAGATCTCGTGCTCGTATTCCTCAACGTGCGAACACTTGACCCCTTGACACCGTAAGTGTAGTTTTGCGAACCGCAAACCGTATCGCAGAATCACACAGAAAACGGTACCTAAACGGTTTATGGCAGTCCCTTTTTATAAATTGAATGCAAAAAAAAAAAAAGAAAAAACGCATAACGAACAAGGCTGTCTCGTATTGTAAACAACCCAACGTTTTTTTCTTCAACACGTTTTTGAGCTTAAAAAATGGCGTCATTATTTTTAATAACCTCACCCGCGTACTTTCTGGTCTTGCAATACTCATTTGGCACCACGTGCCGCATTACAGCGTACGGAAATTTCCACTGTCTGAACCGGAATTAAAATGGAACAGTGTAGCCAGTGATCGCATGCTTCTTCAAAACAGATCAATTTTAACTCGGGGCAACTCCGAAGGCTCTCACAACCAAACAAAAACGATGCGTTGTAATCGTCGATCATTCGATCGGCACTCTGTAGCAATAAAACAAAAAAGTAAAGACAGAAAGCGCTAAAAAAAATCTACCACTAATTGTTTTCACCAAACTTCAGAAAAAATTATTATAAAAAAAATGTGCCTCGCGGCTTGACCTACCCCCGTAAGCGAAATTACGTGGTGCTCATCTACCCACGTTTGGAAAAAGAGAGAGAGAGAGAGTGCGGTTTCGCATTACGGCACGCATTTGTAGGACCATCGTCGGATCAAAAGAAAAGAACAAAATCGATCTGTTTGTTTTTTAGGCCAAACACAATGCAAGAGAAACGAGAAAGGAAAAAAAAAAAAAAAAAGTCTCCGGAAACTCCAAAAGAAAAGCAGCGATAAATGGGTCACGGTGCTTCCTCGCCTCATTTAAACGTCACTCGCTCGCAGGAAAAGAAAAAAAAAGAGAAAGAGGGGAAGGAAGAAAGTTTAGGCCGAGATTTATTGTTGGGCGCACAGCTGATCAACGCCGAACGAAAGTGCTCAGTCGAGATCGGCGAGTTCTCAGGGACGATATACATCGATCGATCCCCGATGACGGACACCTTTAATAGTTATCGTGCAATCGCAAGCCACAATCACATTTAACTGGGGCACGCGGATAATCTAAGTGCAAACAATGATAATTCGACACCAGCGAAAAAGAATTATACGTGCAAAGGCAGGCTTAGCGTTCGCACCAGCCGAGAATGATTGTGACAATTAAGCGTTTCTTTTTGCTGCAGTTGCTTAATGCGTTAAACGAATCTACAAAATAAAAGGCGTTTAAACGAGAGTTGAGAAGACCACGTAAGGATGCCGCGACTTTGAAACGACTACCATTCTGCAGACGTGTTGACCGGCGAAGCCAGACACCAAAAAGTGGTAAGGGTAAGTTGGCTTTATGCCACAGTTTTGAGCGACAGGTTCTTAAAGGTCGCAGCGCTCTGGATGTAGCATGTCGTGCATAACCGCGGACCGTTATATGCAGCGAAAGCGACTTTTTATACAGCGTATAATGTTTACTCACTGGTGTAGGCTGCTCCAAGACGCAGCTTATGGTATGCGCCGAGAAAATGAGGAAGAGAAGGACAGGAGAGGGGACGTCAGAACGCCGAGCTCTGATTGGAACAATTAGTGGGTAGACCTGAAGCTAGCTGGCATTATCTCCGCTGCACGCATCGAGCGCATTAAAAAACGCCGGACGTCGGCGTTCCGCGTTAAAACGCTTAAGACGAGTGCATTGGACACTAAGTTCACCGGATCCTGGGAAGGTACCGCCATTGCCTTCCCTGCCTGCTAGCCGAACAGAAATAAATACTAACATACAGACGACCAAAACCTCGCAAGGAGATTGGATAATCGGTCTCCGTTGCTATGGCAATCGCCATTTCGGCCCCTTCGAATCTTCGGACCTTCGAGAGGGACGTTTTAATCCAGTCGCACCAAGATCACCATGGAGCATCATCGTACTGAAGGCGTTGCTCGCCAATATAAGTGCCTTGGGAACTGTGTACGCAATCAACGTACCAATCATGCCCATCGATCCTCTGATCATTTACATTTATATTGTTCTTCTTGCGTATTTCAATACAAGAAAACTATTTTTCAAAGCATCCAAGCTCCGCGACACCGCATGTGATGGTGGTACGAAGATTGACGCTTGTTTCGCTGGTGTGTGGACGGCAAAATCTCAATATACAAGGAACGTCTCTGAACAGCTACCCGTCACTAGCGAATTTAGATCGGCTCACGAAGAATAAAGAGGTCAAGGAGAAATTTCTTGTCTTTTGAGCCAAAATGGCGACCATACGGGCAGCTTGGCGCTGCTTTCCTACGGTCTACAGGAAGTATTCACTGGCGGCCATAGCTGTGTGCGCGACTGCTGAGCGCGTGCTGATGGCTAGCTTCCATGGTTCTTTTGCAACGTGCATTCCACACCGTCAACATGGCCGGTCTTAGCAGCCTATTAATGGGGGCTCGTTCTGAGCATGCGCTCTAGACAGCACCCACAAATATGGCGCCCAGTGAATACTCCTTATAGTCGGTTACAAGTCAAGAAGGTAGGTGAAGCTCCTCCTATAAGCGTGATGCGCCCGTTTCAAATCCATCGGCAGTCGAAAGAATAGTTCCCTAGAAGCGCCCCTTGTTCCGCTTCAATGAATAGATAATGGCTACAAAGTGATGCCAACTTGTCTCCAACCCCCACGTTTTAAGAAAGCGACCTTTGTATTCATCGGAGAAAGAACCGAGCCCCGGAAAGTGGCCTTTGTATCCATTGGAGGGGGAACCTAATCCCCCAAAGTCTTATTTGTTTCAAACCCTCTCGTGGTTTCCACAACGCTATGGTGTACTAGAATACTGGGCAGTGTAGCGAGCGCAAGCGGAGGGGGGGCTCTTTCAGCGATGACCGGATCGGTGGCCGCGAGAGGGCGCAACGTGTAGTAGGCGTGCTACCGGAGTGCGGAGCGCAGGCAGCGGTAGCGCTTGGCTGGCTTGGCGTTCCGCACGGGTTCGATTGTTTCGTATTGTTTGGCTAACCCTTTGCGGTACCCTTTATTTCTGCTGCTTCACATAATATTTATCGCACTAATTCGTTGCCAAATGCTTTGTCCGAGACGTGCATCTTCGGGCAGGCCACCACAGTACACATCGCGACACTGCTAGCGCGAACGCGACATTGGCGCTTTTTCCTCATTTACTTCGAAAGAGTATTAGCGAGGACGAAATTTTATCACCTGCATTATAAACCCGAATGAGCTTTTTCCCCAGCAATTAGAACTTTGCTGAGATCCTTTGGTTTCTCAAAGAAAAACCGGCGATCGCTTGTTTGCGCTAACAATGCTGCGAAAATCCATCCCCCGGGAAACGTTCGGGAAGTTTCTTGAAAGGGACGTCCCAAACGTGTGGAATCCCCTGGATAACATAGGATAAGCATGCTGATGGCATGATACCTAAACAAATGTCTGCTTTTGTGACTCTATAATTTCGCTGTCACTGTAGCTGTGATCAATGAATTCCGTGGTTGAAGCGCACTACCGTAATGAGTTGTTTCTTAGTTTGGGAAAACGAAATGGGGCTTACAAAACGGATTATATCGTCTACTTCCGTAGGCTGCATGCATGGTACGCTATAGAGGTGCCACTGTCGTCTTTCGCAACTACTTCCACGGGCTTTCGAAGGAATTTCCAGCACTATCCTGCTGTTACTACGTAGGGTCTTCTTACAGGACTGTGCGAACAGTTAGAAGAATGTGTCCACTAACCAGCTCTGGTAGTAACCAGAGTGGATAAATTCTTATTTATCTACTGAGCACCAGCTACCGATATCTGTGGGCACCAGGGCGCACAGATAAATTTTTAATTATACACCGGGCGCCAGCGCACATATGAGATTAATGAGGTGCAACCAAAGATTCCGGAGGCGATGGTACTTGCTTTTCCCAAGAGCTCGGGAGAGGGGGGCTCCCGAGCTCCCCCGTAGTTGGCGCCTATGGCGTTTTGTACCTCTACTTTTTCCAACGCGAGGCCAAGATCTTGATGAGCTTCGACATCTTCAGGATTAATGACTCAGTATCTTGCGCTGGGTCACTAGACCTTTCAATTTTCTTGCGGTAAAAAAAAAAGAGGCCTCTTAGCAGCTCCTCATTGAAGAGACGGAGTGCTGGGCCAACCCTCATCTTTTCAAAGCCGTTAGGACAAAAAAAAATAATTTGCTGATGTGAGGCCATTTTCACAGTCACTTCTCCAAGCCTTTCTAATGCAGTCAGCGTGCACAGAAACCTTCGGTGTGTCAAAACCAGTGTCTATAAAACCGATTTAGCAGATACTTTACAGAGTGCGAAAAGTCCGAAAAAAAAAATGTAGAGGACGACTGTCATGACTGCCTGCATTACATGAAGCAGAGTCTCCCTGTCACTCCTTTTAATGTTGCGGGACCACGACTCACGCCGATCGAACTCGAGAGGGGTACGAAAAAGGGAACGGGCTCCTTTGCAGGACCGGTAGCCACTGCTGCAACCCGGCACGGACCCCAGGAATTGAAATTAGGTGGGGGGGGGGGGGGGGGGTGTTCGGGGGGCATTGAGAATATAAGAGTCGTTGCGAATTAAGGGGGTGCCTTCGGAAAAACAAGGTGCGGAGTACGCCCCCGTGGGGGATGTAGGGAAATCACTGCTCCGGCATAAAACGCGTCCCGTCTCTCTTGTCCCGCCATTTTTCCGTCATTGCACGCGTTGTCTACATGCCACTGAACGGTACCGATCGCAATCCATTTCACTCAACCACTAAACAAAAAAACACTGCAGCAAAACAAAGCGACGGCGCGAACCACGCGATCCCAAGCAGTACGACAACACGGCAATCCGAGCGGGAAGGAGCACGCCTGTTACCCGCAGCGCCCCCTGCCGTCCTTGCGCGCCGACATCGCTTCTCCGACCTCCTCCCTCCGTTGCTTCTCGGCGCGGACGACACACTGCCCAGTTCTAGTACACCATAACAACGCTAAGTCAAAGTCGAAAGATAAAGCAAATATTCACAGGAAGGCAAAACCCTCTCCCGCGTTGGCCACGACGTCACGAAACGATGGGACGCTATTGGATGCGGAGGTGGCGGAGGGATATATGAATCCCTTTGAGGGACATTTGCCGCTACCTTCTTGACCTGTAACTTACTATAGTTACTTTAGTGGAGACAAAGGCAGAATTTGTCTCCCTCGCACTCATCGAACGCGTTCGAATGATAAAGCCAAACGCCGGACGATTTAGGTCTAGCCACTAGTTATTCGAACCAGAGCTCGGCATTTTGACATCCCAGCGCGCTCTCAGCTCCTCCTCTCAATCAGTTTCTCAGAGCATAGATTTCTGGCTTTCTAGGTACATTATCCGGCAGACGCGTAGCTACTCTGCTGATAGTCTACATATAAGTCACTGTTTTGATTTGCACGTGATGACTTTTGCATAATCACGGCTTTTACTACTTCTTTTATGGAGAATTTTATGTCGTTTCTTCTTTTGTAAAGACAGGGCCACACTGCGTATACATCATACAAAAGACAGCATGCAGACAAGAGTCACCGCAATGTCCGTGGTTCGAAACTCCTTGAACTCATTGTCATAAGCACGGATCTCGCAGTGACTCGCGTTCGAATTTGTATGCAGACTGTCCTTTGCATCATGTATAAGCTGTGTGATCCCGGCTTCAATAAAACCATTGTGAGCTTTTGCAACTTGCGTCCTGCTTTAGCTGCCTTGTCGGCTTGTTCATTTCTGTTAATCTCGCTGTGACGGGGAATCTAGTGTAAAAGTATCTGATGTCCAATGTCAATGGCTTTACCATGTGCTACTTTCACCTTAAACTGAATAGCACTTATGCTACACGGTTTCCCAAACATCATTAAAGGGGCGATGCAACAATTTTTGTACTTTGCACAAATACCACTTAGAACGGATCCCTGACGTTAATGAGCTGTGAAACACGCGTTCGTTTTTCACCCCCCGCAGTAGAAGTCCCAGAAAAAAATTACAGAAAAACGAGCAGCGTTCACCCCCTCAACTCGCAGCCAGAACAAGCAGCCACGTGAACTGGAGCCGATTATATGCCGCCAATGTTGATCATAGCCACGCGCTGGGTTTGGCAAAGCACAGGACACGCGCTGAGTACCAGACATTGTTATGGCTCGGCTATTGTCGTCGTTGCAGCGATTGGACACGGGCCCCCTACCCGAATGCTTCTTGAGCTAGTAATTATCACGAGCCCAAATCGAGTGCTCACGCAATGCTCGGGTCCAATCTATGAACAGCATTCAAATATCGTCATATGGGTGTCCCTAGGGTGCCTTAATGTCCTTCTGTTTAGGGTGATGCCACCCTTTGTAGTACCCGATGCCGACAGCACGCGCCCACGGGTAAAATACAAAGAAATCGACGAAAACAAAATGTCGCCATAGCACAGTCAGCGCCACAAGCGCGTGCAGGGACACACTCTTTCACGCGCTTCTGAACAAAAAATAAAAATAAAAGTGTGGGACAAAATGGCCAGATGTCTCCACCCTAAGCAAAGCGCACATGAAGGCACCCTAGGTGTCCCCACTTTACTGCGATCCCCACGTTACGTCATCAAATTTTGCAAAGGAGAGACTGAATGGAAATGGTTGGTTTTGTCCTTGAAATTACACCGCAACAAAGGAGTTTCTTGGCCAGTGGCGTTGCGTGCGAGTATCCTTGAGTCCCACCAGTGCCAGTAAGCTCGTGGAAAGCGAAAAACATTCCAGTTGAATATCGTTGCACAGCTCCTTTAAGCTTTGATGAACCGAAATATATGCAACGGCAAGGAAAATGTTGAACATTTCCTATGTGTATGCATTAAAGGGATACTACAGGAAAATTTCGGCGCCAATGCTTAGTCTCCACGTGTTCAAGGGAGCAGTATCGCATCGGACACTCCAATCTCTCGTTGAAAAATACAAACATGAATTTTAAGACGAATTAAATGTTTAGCAAATGGCACCTGGTGGATGTCGCTCAAACCTCGTACGTAATGTCCGTCTAGGAACATTGACAGGTAGTGACGATGCCTACCTCGCCTAGAACTATAGACTCACTGGTGCCCCAGGCGTACAAGCCTGTGCATCGTGCACGTGAACGTAGCTTTGGCAAGCTTGTAATTGTCCGCACTTGCCCGCACGAGCACAGACATGACGGCGGCCATATGCCTTGATTCCAATCGTCTTGTTGACGTTCAGCGTCGCCACAGCTTTGCTCGCCCCGAGAAAGGCTACGTCAGTGATTGCACCGGATGTCACGAGCTCTCCGCTGGTTGCTCTCTGAGCGCTTGCCACAGGGGCCCGTTTATAACGCAAAATACAGCCATCAGGCTCAAAATAAAACGTGCGATTGTCACTTCCGAATACTGTGGATCATATTCAGCCAATTTCTGAACGCGACGGGTATATATAAGATTTCGTTGAAGTATCCCTTTAAGTACCAAAGTAAACGAAAACACACGAAAAAGGCGCTTTAACAGCTAGACCCACGACCATTTACTGTAGCAAACGTCCTGCGCCCACAGAAAAAAAAAAAAACAACTTCCAACGTTACTGTATTGCTAAAAAAAATGAAAGCCGTTTCCAACTCCCTGTAACGCCGAATTGGAGCGCAGCTCTTGAGGAGGAAGAGGGAAGGGTACTCAGGGGAGGGTATACCCCTCCTCCTCCTCCTCCTCCCCTCATTCTTCAATGTCCTCCGGGGGGGGGGGGGTCACGTGACCCCGTGGGGGGGGGGGGGGGGGGGGTCGCGCGGTGCATTTTGGGAAATGTCCCATAATGCACCGCGCGAGCCCCACCCCCCCAGGGTCACGTGACCCCCCCCCCCCAGGTCACGTGACCCCGGGGGGGGGGGGGGGGTCACGTGACCCTGGCGGGCAAGTGCGTGCAATTACAAGCTTACCAAAGCTACGTTCACGTGCACGATGCACACGCTTGCAAGCCTGGGGCACCAGTGACTCTATAGTTCTAGGCGAGGTAGGCATCGTCACTACCTGTCAATGTTCCTAGACGGCATTACGTACGAGGTTTGAGCGACATCCACCAGGTAGTGATGCTAAACTTTATTTAAATATATTATAGAACTATTCTACGGCTGAAACTCCACCCCTATTCTTAACCTTATCCTTAGCTGCTAAAGTGTAGTTAAAAAATCGGCAAGAAAATAATGTTTATGCCTGCTAGTATTAATACGGCAAAAAAGGCTCACGCAGACAAGAAAAGTGAATACATTGGCCTTACGGCACGCTGGACGACATCAAGCACATTAGGCATGTCGCCCAGCCGTGAGGTGAGCCAGCGACTTCAAAATGGCGCGAATTGCGGTCGCATGAACCCACTGACCGCTGCTAAAGAAAAGGGTTCCTCGGTAGGGCTCCGCACAGATGAGGGGGAAGGTCTTTCATATTGCCAAGTGGCCACTTGGCTGTACAGTACGGTGGTCCGGTATGCGCTGTTCGCCTTGACCGGGCGGACGTCGCAACGAAGTCGCGCGACCCCCGAACCCCGCGCTGTGTCCCGGCTGAGACAAAAGCACGAGAAATAGTTGCCAATGCCGCCGTGGGACCCAAATACTTTCCTTATTTTCTTTTCTTACAAGTGCGCGCCCCGGGAGGTCTCATACCAAACTACGGGGACGTATAATGCGAACGCGAAAGACGGAGACACCTCTGACCTGTCCTCTTCCTCTTCCTGTGTGGTCACGGAGACAATGCCAACGGGACGCTTGCCGCGATAACGGGCGCGACAACAACAACAACAACAAAAAAAAGAAAGCGTCATTACAAGAGGCGGTGGCGTGCCGCTTTCGCAAAGAAAGAAGATGGAAAAAAAAAAAAATACGGAGCCTCGTTGTTTTCCGGTGGCGTCAAACGAAACTCGGCGCAATTTCGTTGAATCCTCGGCTTCACTTCGCGCCCACAAACAAAACGAACGCGAGAAAACTTCAGCACTCAGAGGCGTATACTCCGTTT
This sequence comes from Ixodes persulcatus, assembly GCA_013358835.2. NCBI lineage: Eukaryota > Metazoa > Arthropoda > Arachnida > Ixodida > Ixodidae > Ixodes > Ixodes persulcatus. Next base: position 967,980 of record JABSTQ010010281.1, read on the forward strand.
CACCTTACAATAGGCCGCAGCGGTCGCTACGACGAACCATTCAGTCAATCCAGCGCTGAGAAACGCATCACGAGACTACACGCCTCGCGCGTCCCAAGGGTCACCGTGACACTCAAGTGACACACGCGTGACGTTGGATTGGCGTCGATGGCTAGTATTGCCCTCCGCGGTCCATCGTAAGGTAAGACGAAGTATAGGCCACGCCAAAGAGTCTCCCCAAAAAGAAAAAAAGAAAGAAAAAAAGAAACGTGAATAGCGAAGAGGACAATGAAAGGAAGTGAACGGCACCGCTGACGCCTTTGATGAGTGTGGCTTCGGAGTTCCGCGTTATTCGCACCTTTTTCGCGTTCGTCAATAGAGTGAAAGTCGCCTCCAGTCGCCCCTCTCGTTTCTTTTGTCGTTCGTGATACGGATAGACGAAAAGTGAAAAGCGAAATATTTATTTCAGAGCGGAATGTTTTTTGCCGTTTGGCGTTTAAAGTTGGCTTCGAGGCTTTTAGTTTCAAGTTGAAAGTTGCGTCAAGCTTTACGCTGGCGTCACGCTCGTAGATAATAATAACTTAGTTCGATGTTTTCGGCAGCTTAAAGTTACAGATTCCAGTTATCAAATTAGCCTCGACTCGTAGGACCAGGGAGCTCCACTTACTTCCGTGACAGCTCCCAGCTAAGTGCGAGAAAAGCACGCGCGATCGGAGCTTACAAACATTTAATATTAATTAGTCGAAGGCCAAACTTGATTTTCGACTCAACTTAGTCTCAAGTATACCTTAATCCGGGGCACCATGATCCGCGGTCACACTGCTTATACATCATACAAAAGACAGTCTGGATACAGATTCGAACGAGAGTCACCACGAGATCTGTGCCTGGAATGCCGCGGAGCGATGAGTTCAAAGAGAATAGTTGGCAGCCGTCATTCGTAGCACAGATATTGCGGGGACTCATGTTTGCAGACTGCCTTTTGTACGATGCATGCATGCAAAAGTGCATCGTCATGGCACTCGTCGTCTTTGTCCGTCAGCTATCTCACCGGCTGAACCAATCGAGCACGGTGAATGCGGCGTGACTCTGCATTTTTTTTTTCTGTGCGTAGTTGGCTCTATTGCATCGTAGAGTTGGCTGAGATCGGACTTAAGGCCGACCTACACAGTCGCGTTTTCTGCCGGGCAGAAAATCGGTTCCCAGTTTCCTTCTCTCCCTTCCCAGCCGAACTTTTCTCTCCTCCTCTCCCCACAGGAACGGGTCTATGAGCGCTACTCCCCGCAGAAAGGAGGAGGATCTCCCTCTTTCTCGAATGGAAAGGAGCAATTGAGGGAGAGTTTCCTCCTTTCTGGCTGCTGGTCGGCCTTGAATGCCGCGGTCGCACTCCTTATGCATCGTACAAAAGGCAGTCTGCAAACAAATTCGAACGCGAGTCACCGCGAGATTCGTGCTTCGAATGCCACATAGCAATGAATTCAAGGATAAACTTGGGCAGCAAGCGGCATTCGAGCCACGGATAATCCGGTGACTCGTGTTTGCAGACTGTCTTTTGTATGATGCAGTAGCATTGTGACCCCGGCTTAAAGTGAAACGGAGTATGGCTGGAAATTTCCGCGTGTTCGCGACAAGCGGCTTTTCTTCTAGCGGGCGCAACTAATCAAACGGCCGCATGCCACTAAACTACGCGACATTAGCCGTGTACAGCTCCGGGCATTCGAATCGAGGCGCGTTTTGGCCGTGCCGAAATCGCAAGCTCGTTGAACTTGGTCTGGCAAGGGTGCTCCAGTAGCAGGCAGGTGGAAATGACCCGGATGTAGATTAATTACGAAGATCGCGCCGATTGGCCGGCGGCCTCCACGGTCGCCAACCACGCGCCGCCGTCTGCTCTCTGGCTAATCAAGATCCTGGTAATTTTCCACGTTCAAGATTTACGGCACTGGTTTCTGTTAAAAAAAGAAGACAAAAAAGAGAGAAGGAAACAACCACTCACCAGTTGTGATGAAACTGTCCGCTAGGAGGCGCAAAGGGGCGGAAGCCGAACCGTTGCACCCATAGATCTCACCTGAAAGAAAAGCAAATGATAATGTCTTAAGGCCCGTTCACACTCTTGCGACCTCTTAAACCTGGGTTGCTTAAAACTTCTTAAACCAGATGACACACTGGCGCCATCTATTGGGTAGCAGTGGAAACTCGGCGGTCCGGCATATTTTTTTATTTCTCTCGCGCATTATCCTTTCTTTCTTGGCTCGAAAAACTTTTTTCAATGTTATAAACGAGCCTTTCTCTAAGTATTACGCACATTTGACCTCGGAAATCCCGCAAAACCTTCGCTCTTGTGAAATGCAGTTCCAGGGTCACCGCATAGATGGCGCCACAATGCCAGAGGGTCCTCTGGTTTAAGAAGTTTTAAGGAACCCAGGTTTAAGAGGTCGCAAGAGTGTGAACGGGCCTTTAGACGTTACCGAAAAGCGTAGAAATAACTTTCAGCCTTTCCACTCTGGTGAAGAAGGAAGACCAGCAGAGCTGTACAATGGAAAGTAATGGCCGGCCGCAAGTCGGCAAGCCAAAGTGGGAAGGCTGCCGCCATCTATAAGCGACGGCGGCAACCAGATACGTGGCTTGCCGCCGTCGCTCATAGATGGCGGTAGGTGTCCAGAGTTCGGTGTCTTCATTTCTTTGCGGGGGGGACACGATCCTGGGGAAACTAGCCCTCTCCGCTGTAAAAAGTTCGTACTTTTGTCAAAACAGAGAGTAAAGTTAAAACCACAGTCGCACTGTTCGTACATCGCTAAAAGAAAAAAAAAAAACACGATTTGCAGACATGACGAGAAAATTACCCGCTTACAGGCCTCAAGCACATTAGAAAGCAGGTTTGTTTCAGACGTTCGTTTGGTTCGAACTTTTCTGCAGGCAGTTTTTGTACCACCAATATGGCAGGACTGTGGTACAAAGGAACCATTCTGAGACAGCGCGTAGAGACCGTCTTTTGTATGATGAATTGGCAGTGTCCCCGTGGCTTTAAAAAGACGCAAGACAAAAAATAAAAAAATGAACTTTTTCGGTGTTTAGTTAAAACACACACAAAAAAAATATTTCACCGAAATTGTTTTTAGCACAATGCTTATATAGCAAAAAGAGGCCGTACTTGAAACGAATTTGAAATATATTGTATATGAATATTCATTTTGTATTCATTCTGTATTATTTTGTCCGCATTCGAAATACGCACGTAATGTATTCAAAATATATCATAAATATTGATCAGAAAATATTTTAGATATACCAAAAATATAATTCCTTCCCCCTCAAGATGTCATTTGTGTCCTAAAAAGCGGCTACACAATTTTTTTATTTTTTTTTATTTTGTTAGTGAATGCATTTTTGTGCAGTATTTGAAGACTCTATCCACTAAATACATCCCACAACTACACATCAGAAACGAACACAAACACAAACACCATGACGCACTGGACACCTGAATCACAGTCCCGTTGACTGCTCTAGAGCCTTATATAGCCTACATATTCAAGGTAATCATTTGGCCGGTGACCAGCTCTGCACTTATTAAGGTACTAAGTATTCTATCTTCTCCTAGGGAGTCTGTCAAATGGGAAACAGTGTTTTGAAGTTCGTGGACGATATCTCTTACTAAAAAGCATTGGTACAACTGATAATAATTTGGCGCAGTCGCTAAAACAATATCAACAAAAACGGCGTCTAGAAGAAATGTTATTGCTTCTCTGCATAGCACCACTCAGGATGAAGCGAGTCAAGCTAGTTTCTTCACTTTAAAATAGTAATTTTGCTTTTCTTTACTAGTTGACTATTTAATACGGTCATTAACGGCACTATATTAAAGTCACTACTCACATTACATACAATGGCGAGTATACACATTCAGTGAACTAACACTGCGCTAACACAATTCCACGCCAAACATATCTGCACACTGCTCTTGCTGAAGCTTTCCAGCATCAGCAAGTGTTGTGGTTGTAGTTCCCGAACCCCGTTTGTGATTGGTGTGCAAGAAACTCATCAGGTGTGTTCTTGATAGAAAAAAAACAAAGCAATAACATAAACTTCTCTGATTCATCGGTGCGATGCTGCACAACTCAATTGACAAACTAATCAAATGTTGTATTTAGGCAGTTCAATGTACTCCACATCTGCTTGAAGTGAATTTCTGATAGGCAAGCTTTTCATACTTTGGTAGTTTAAGTCAAACTACCAAATTATTGCAGTCAAAACGTACTTAGGGTGTAACAGAACAGTATTTACGATTTCTAGGTATTTTAAGAGCATTCTGCACATATTTTTGATCGCTGCCTTTTTTTTAGGGTTGTAGTATATTTTGCATGAAATAAACTAATATTTTAAGAAATCTAATTGAAAGGTATTTTGTGCCTACTAATTTAGTATTTACATATTTCAGAACGCACGAAGAAGACTTCAAATGTAGTTTAAATAAAGGCATTTTAAAGCTATTTTCAGAAATATATTTTAGAACTAAGTAAAAAAAAAGAAGTGTGTATTTTCGGTATATTTTTTGTGTACTTACAATTATGAGCTGTACTTTAAATATACTCAAATTAGAATGTGGTATATTTCAAACGTCTTAGTTTTCGCTAAGGGAGGAGCAAAAACACATATTGAGTTAAGAATTGATACCGAAATAGGCTTATATTCCAGGTGTCTCGAAGTAGAAGGATGTCTCAGAATTCAGAATCCCGTCCCCCCCCCCCCCCCACACACTTTTTCAAAACGTCTGGCTAGTTTTTTTGTTTTTTTTTCGGGGAACGTTTATTTTGTTCTGACGCACCTCCTTCCGAGACACTTAATTTTCTTCTTTTGAGTTCGGTGTCTATTTAAGGTTCAACTGAGCATAGAGTAATCTTAAGCCGCAGCCTGAGAGCACAATTCTCGGCACTTCGACCCGCGAGGGTATATTATTAACTGCGAGCTTCCGAAAGTGTATCTACTTTGGCTTTGATCGTTACGAATTCGCCCATCCCATCGCTGAGCATTTCAATTAGGGTGGAAGCACGACTCGCGGTGGGACGAAGAGAGCCGGTGAGGTTCGGTCGTTTAACGAGAGGCGGCTAATTCGTAGATCTCCTCGGCCACCCACATCTCGATACATCTCGCGAGAAACGATGCGCGACGAGAAGAAAAAAATGAGGGGAAGCCGGCGGTAGACGGGAGGGGGCGAAATGAAGAAGTCCGGCAAGGGACAACGTGGCGGCGGCTCTCGTTTCGTCACGGACCACTGGACAAAGCGGTCAAGTGCGGGGCCCCAAACAACAGGGGGCACAAAAAAAAAACACACAAAAAACTCGCCCTTTCAAAAGAAATAGATGATCCCTCGGTGGTACCTGCATACCTGCCCGGTCATCTGCAACGGCCTTGGCACGGATTACTAAAAAAAAAAAAAAAATGGATGCAGGAATGAGGTTGTTTGCATGAACCAAGTTATACCTGGAGCATAGACCTACATTTTTGCACCACGAACGGTCATATCTACGATGCTTCTTTTCTCGAACAAAGATTTAGAAACTTGTCGCGGCTAGTTGCGTGGCGTTGTACGTACGGGACGACACTGTAAATCAGGGCCGAAATATGCATGTGAAGTTATCGTTCCGCGAAGTTCGAACGGTAAGTACGAGCTGCTAGACGAGGCGAACAAGGCTAGCTCTGGTCTCTCTGCATTGCGTACACTTAACCTTAGACAACGCTAGTTCATGTGAAGTTTGTTGGAAGCACACATCAAACTTTCGAGACTCGATGAATAGTTTAAGGATCTCAGTCACTTTTGAACTAAGAAGGCATAAACGTATACTTATAGTGACCTAGTGTTGCTAGTCGTATATATACAGCGACTAGAAACAAGAGCCAATATTAATGTTACTTGATATATTAAACGAAATAATAAAAATAATCCGGATATCTTTTTTTTTTTTTTTTGCATCTGAGAGTTTTTAAAACACGTGTCTATCTTATGGGTATACAGAGCTCGTAGCGCCGTTCTTGAAGTCAGCGGGTCAACGCTGGCTTATCTTTCCGTTGATTTGATATACGCAGACAGCAAGTTTTACAAATCCGGCAGAACTATAAAAAAATAACTAGAACACCACTAACCAATACCTTCTATCAAACAGTCATCTTGTGGGGGTCAATCGGTACGACTGTAAAGATTCAAACTCGGAACCGAACAAAGGTAACTCTACGCAATCAATTGTCTTTTCACGCAAAGGAAAAAAAATAAGAAACAAAAGTGAGTGTTTTACATGGGACACTAGCATTTTAAAAGAGATCAGGCAACTAATTTGAACATTCCGCATCTGAAACGAGACTTGAGCGACAGGAAGTAGCAGACCCAGCTAGCGCTGTAAAGTAATTGTGGTGTGTGTATAAGTATATGTTAAAGCCGCGGGAAGTCGATATGTCCCAGTGGGCGTCTGGAGTCTCAGCTGTAGATGAGAAATTTAGCCAGTGCAGTACTGCTAGCCTCGTCTCTTTAAAATGCACCACGCAGTAGCGATGCATCTGGTTTCGTACGCTATCGCTACATTTTGGGCGGAGAATGAGCGTTTGGCGGTGCGCAGTTTATTTTTGTGGTAAAGGAAAAAAATTAACACTGTAGTTTTGCTTGAGCTCTTCTTTAACGCTGAAATGATATCAGTTCATGCCTGATATCCGATTAATCTGTATCAGATCCCGTCCCGTCCGTCAGGTGTCCCACAGCAGTAGAACACAGAGTCCGAATTCCGCGTCTCGCAGTGTCCTGCAGAGAGATCTCTCTCACGCACACCTATACCTCCGCCGACGTCCAAACTTAGCTCTGAAGATTTTAATATCCCGTTATTTCGACGCAAGAGAAGTGAGCTTGCGCACAGGGCTTCGCAGACGACGTAAAAAAGTGCTGAGTCATCGCGTCGCTCATTCACTTGGGCAGACAACGGCGAAAAGCGCCAAGTCATATGGCGTCACTCGCTGGCAGCAACGGCCCAGACGATGGCATTGGCGTAAAGACGATCCGATTGGGGATGAGAATTTGTAGGGGCTGAACAAAGAGTGGGTTCGAATGAATACCACAGTGTCCCTTCTCGCCTCAGCGCTGTAAAGAAAGCCGGCATCTCGTGGCTTTATCTGTCCCCGCAAAATCCACGAAAATAAGCTACCAAAGCTCGCAGCTTATTTTCCATTCCGTTCTGGGTTGTCTGAGAGCGTAATGTTTGTTGATAAAAGGTGCACTTCGTGCTCCCTACAAGTAACGCCATTCCTTGAAGCGCCGACTGCGGTGACGCTGCAGGCTCTAGGAAGCCAATGGCCGCCAGCAGTACAACAGTCAACTAAGCGACCCGATTTTGTTCCAGCGAATTGAGCTTCGTCGGTTGTCGTTACCTGTAAAAGAAAGTGTTAGGGTTCTTCATGACAGCGCTGTCTGAGACGCGGTCTGGTTGACGCCATACCATGCCGAAGCCATTCAAGGTCAAAGTACCAGGCGGTGCTAATTTGGCAGCTGGAGGTACGAACATACAGGGGTCATCGCTACGCGTCGCTGAGCAGAAGGGACGGGAAAAACCTCGTTTTACAAATATTCATTCATCGTGCACTTTGAGTGTGGCCGATAGATGCGAAGCATGGTTAATGATAGAACTCCTTTTCGTGCCTTTCATACGAAGCTGTACACGCTTGTGGCGCTTAACACTCAGGCGAAAAATGCCGAATCACTGGGCTGTGGACGCGTGCGAGGAACATAATATCACGCGGAGGAGTGCTGCTGCGTATGTCCAGAACGCATTCCACATACCATTTGTGAAAGATGACAGAGCGCGGAGGGGGATTGTCGAAATGCTCTATAGATGTCTTAGTGGTTGTCGGCACAGCTTCACAAAGTGACATTCCATATGTGTATTTTGAATTTTTGTTAAATGAATCCGGTGTTTGTTTTAGTCGAACTTAGCGGTACTTTCTATATAGGTTGATTAGGCTGCAAATTTATTTTGACATGTGACCATGTAAATGCTTCCACGTCCCTGTGCGTATGTGCACGCGTAAAGGGTCGAGTGAAGGGAGCGAGGAGGAAGGGCTGAAGTTTCAGAAAGTTGGCTGTCTAAACGTCATTAGAATCGCAATTTCAGATGAAGTTTGGGTCCGCCATCAGGGCACAATAGACGCGGCGTAATGGCATTCAGCTCCAGGAAGAGAAAACGTTCAAATAACAATTTTAGGAACGCTTCTCTTTGTGTGTGTGTGTTTGTGTGTCTCTTGCAATTTATCCTAGACATATTATAATCTCAAAGAACGCATGACTCGCACAGAAGCGTTTACTGTCGACTACGATTGAAAAAAAGTGGGACTCATCAGAGCTTTCTCAGGCTTGGAAATGTAGATTGCATTTTGCGGAGAGAAAAGAAAGCCGGTAATTCGAAATAGAGACTATTTCAAAGTCCAGCGTTCAGGAAATTCGCCACCTAGCACCCCAGAAAATAAAGTGTCAAAACAAAAACGTAAGTCATAGGAAAAAAAGAACTCGCTTACTCTTAAGAATAAGCTACTGCTCGTGCTCCGTTCAACTATTTTCATTCTTTGTCGATTTGCGACCGGTGCTACTCCTATACTAGCTATTCCAAAGAATTAACAAAAAAAGTAGGGCACTCAATAATAATAAAAACAAAATTCCGAGGACACCCAGTACTTCTTATGAGTTGTGAATGCGAAAGCCTGAATGGCGTTCTTCCGCTCCCTTAGTTCGTCTACGGCGTATTGGCGCGGACTGCCACGTTTCGCTACTGCGAAGGTTGCGGCCGACGGCCTTGCGCGCGCTCTTGTGAAGTAGCCGTGCCGCGCTGAACTCGGCCATGCAGCCTCTTCGGAGTCTGCCCGGATGGGCTCTGCTGGCTGTGCGGACAGCCGCTCCCTCTTACCGGCGGCCGCGCCGCCGCGCCGCCATGGAGAGGGCTTCTCTGAGGGGTGGTGTTCCTTGGAACTACGCCGCGTTGCAGCCAATGGGAGCCTCGCTCCTTGAAACTATGACGCACGCCAGCCAATGGGAGCCTATCCATCAAATCGCTGCTACAGGCGACGGGCTTCGCTCCATTCGGACAGGGGAGTTTAGGTGCCCTTTGGCGCGACTTCAAAATCTGATAACGCCGGTTCGCTCTATGGGACAGTTAATGCTTTCGCATTAAAATAAGACAACACTTGCGCATTTTGATGATAGGAAGATATAAACGCTAAAGCGAAGCGACTCCTTCATTCATAAATTCCCATGAACCAGACCAAACAAACCGACTGTTAGGCAAGACAAGCAATGGCATAATATATGCTCGCACATTTCTTTGATTCTGGCCATGCTTTAGCCCATACTTCTATTAGGTACTCATAATTTTCTCGGGCTCACTAGATTCATAATAAAACTAAAATCTAAAGAAAAAAAAAATTCAGGAGCTTTTAGATACCCCACAGAACATGAGCCAGGGGCCTGTGTTGAGATTATTAATCGAAAAATGTTAACGCACTTTTTCTTGTTTCTTTTTGCAAAAATGCGCGCGTGAGACCGTATACGCATAAACATAATTACGATCATTGTCACTTTTTTTTAACGTCAGTAATCACGAAGTTAGTGCGGTACCGCAAAAGAACACCTCCTGATCTCGTCTTCACATCAAAAACAAGAAAAAAAAAATTACACCATCTTCCCGAGGGGAACCATGGGGTGATGCGGAGCATCGTGTTGGTTCCGAGGAAAGAGTCAGTTGCGTGCTGACGTCGAGAGATGGCGCCACCGACTGCCCTAGCGTTACCCCCTACGCGAGTCTTCGTCGCGGCTCGCGGCAGAGAAACTTGGAACGCTCGCCGCTCGCCGTTTATTTTTTTTCACACTTGAAGGAGAGGAGACTAGAGGAGGAGAGTTGCGCGTGCGCGCGCGGTGTGAGGAGAAGCGAACGCACGCGCAGTGCACGCAGCTGGTAGAGAGAGAGAGCGGACAGAGTAACGCGCAGCTGTTGGAGAGAGGGAAGGAGGAGAGTTGCGCGTGCGTAGTTCGAGTGCCGACTACAACGCCGACGCCGCGGGACATAGACCCGAGCAAGAGATGCTCCGCATCTAAAAAAAGTCCGGTTCATTGCAGAGCTTTACTAATAATTTCCCTCTTTACGTATAGAGAACTAAAATATATGTAGGTGCATTTTAGATTAAATATACGTTATCTTCTCAAGACAAACACGCTTCGAACGTCAAAAGCAGCGCTTTTGGGGTTCGAAAGATTTGGCTTTTGGCACTTCTCGCGGCGCATGAACGATGCATAAAACTTTCTTTTTTTTTTTTTCTTGAGGCAAAAACGATTACATCGATAGCAAGGCCGTATAGTGATTGTCGTCAGTGGCAGTGTTGCGCAGGAGTATGAACTTACACAGATTATTTTATGGCGTAAGACATTAGAGCCGCCTTCCCACCGCTCATACACCATACTAAAGACACGGTCTGCGGACATGATGATAGAGTTATCTGCGGACATGTCTCAGGCATGTTTGAAACACGTTTGTTTCATTCACACATATGCATGCCTTCGAAACCTGTCTGCACACACATGTTTTTGTATGACCAATGGGACAAGACCGAGGAAGGAACGCGACTCGGATAGTGTCTGCATTCAGTGCTTTGTATGCTGTATGCGGAGAGCAAGTCGTCTGCTTCTTGAGCAGGGGTTGCGATGACGTCAGAGCGACGCCGAGTTTTGATTGGCTTTGACTGGATGGATAGTGGGTAGACCTCAATGCTAGATGCCTTCAGATCTACCCACTATTTTTTTTTAATCAGCCAATGAGAGCTCGGGGTTCTGACATCATCGCAACCCCGTGTGCAAGAAGCAGATAACTTGCGCTCCGCAATAGCAGAGTGAGCGCCGCTTAAAGAGGTGTTGCTTCGAAGCGTTCCTGAGAGAAATTCCTCGATGTGAAATGACCTTTTCACGGGGCCATTCGCGATACCATATATTAAATCTGAGTCAACGCATACGGGCTGCAATTTAGTGCAGTTTACCTCAAGCGCTATCATATGTTTCTCACGATACTGGTAGAATATTCAGTGACCCCAGTGTTAACTCCTTCGCTCAAAAAAAAAAAAAAATCAAGAAAATAAAGAAGTTAAAAAAAAAATTAAAATAAAAAACCGTGACACATAAAGTGGTGTTTGCGTTCCGCCGTGTTAACCTGAAGACTCGTTCTCGGGCAGTTAAACGAACATGACAAGACATAATGCGCGTCAGAAACGTTTGAACGGGAATTTTTTTTAGAAGGGAAGCGATGCAAATTACACAAGTTGTGTTGAATAATGCATTCGGGTCAGGCAGAGGACATAAAACCGTCTTTCGCACTTGCCAGCGAGTGTTTCTTATTAATGAACGAAATAACCGCGATATGGATGTGGAACGCGAGTTCTTCCGTCTGTGAAGAGACACGTATATGGGACAAAAATCATAAATGTATCAGATTTTACAGATATTTTGAGAAAGGCGACTATAAAGGCTGTACATAGGTGAGCATGTTGTTGCCTAAATTACGAAAACAAAAGACGGACACAGAGGACAATAAGAAGACCCAGGTCGTATCGTCTGTATTTTTTTGTATTGTATTCTGCATTGTTTTCAGCGTTGTCTTCTGTCTTGTCTCCTAGATTGTCGTCTATTCTAAACGACTTAATTTTCGCGAATTTTACGAATTGCCTACGATTCGCAAGAAATAGGTCCAGGTGAACAATTAGCCAAGCGAAAAAATTCATGAAAAATGTCACCACTTCGCTAGCTACACTGAGATGCTGTGCTTCTTTGAGCCACAATCTAACATCGGAAAAACACGCCCACTGAAGTTCTTGCGTGATCATTACATATACGTTTTATTAATGCCATGGGAGCTAGAGTATTTGAAAAAATATAATGCAATAAGCCAGAATTACGGTAGCTTTAAAAGGCTCTTGAAATTAGTTTTGGGCTAGGATAAATTATTTGAGATTGGGACTTTACTAATCGCATTTCGTTTAGTTGAACAAAAGAAAGAGGGTAGAAAGTCAAAAGCCAGCTTTTCGGTATGAATATTTGAATGTATAGCGAAGTATTTCGCACCTCTTTTCCTTCAAAATCTGTCCGCCTTTTCACCATGAAAAATCCGCGGTATCCAAAAGTATGTCAGCCGACTCCAGCTCACGCATTGGACACGAGAACTGCGTCACTCGGGCGTATACACTCGCCAACAATTAGTCTGTCGACGAATATTTGGATTCGCGTTCGTGGCCAATGATCGTGCCCTGAGGGAACTTACCATCACTTCCCAACGACAAGCTCTACGGAGCGCTTAAAGAGCACGTAAGAAGCTTGGGGTCAGAGCACCGGAGCCCAAGCACGTGACGACCACGTGACTTCTCGATTCGCTTTGAAGTTAAGGATTAAAGCTAAGGAGGAAGAATCGTAAAAATCGTTTCATGGTCCCTGAGATACTACAACGAAATTTCGACGCTTCTTTCTTCGTCTACACGTGTTCAAGGGAGCAGTATCACAGACATTCCAACCTCTCGTTGAAAAAGACACAAAAAGGAATTTTAAAATGAATTACACGGTTAGCAAATGGCACCTGGTGGATATCGCTAAAGCCTCGTACGTAACGTCCGTCTAGGAACATTGACAGGTAGTGACGATGCCTGTCTCGCGTAGAACTATAGCCTCACTGGTGCCCCATGCTTGCATGCATGTACAGAGGGCGAATGAACGTAGCTTTGGCAAGCTTGTAATTGCACGCACTTGCCCGCTCGAGCAGAGACATGGCGGCGGCCAGATACCCTGCTCGCAATGGCCTTGTCGACGTCAGCCTCGCGCCGCAGCTTTGTTCGTCCCGAGGCAGTTTACGTCACGATTACGCCGGATGTCACGTGCTCTCTGCTGGCTGCTCTCTGAGCGCTCGCCAGAGTGGGCAGTTTATAACGAGATATACAGCCATTCGCTCAAGATACGAACGTTCGATTGTCATTTAGGGATACTGTGGATCATATTCAGCCTATTTATGAACACGAGGGGTATATTTCAAATTTCGCTGAAGTATTCATTTAAAGGGGCTATGCAACAATTTTTTTACTTTGCGTAAATACCGCTTAGAACGGATCCCTGACGTTAATGACCTATGAAACACGCCTTCGTTTTTCACCCGACGCATTAGAAGTCCCAGAAAAAAATTAAAAAACAACGAGCAGCGTTCACGCCCTCAACTCGCAGCCAGAACAAGCGGCCACGTGATCTGGAGCCGATTATATGCCGCCAATGTTGATCATAGCCACGCGCTGGGGTTGGCAAAGCACAGGACACGCGCTGAGTTCCAGACATTGTTATGGCTCGGCTATTGTCGTCGTTGCAGCGATTGGACACGGGCCACTACTCGAATGCTTCTCGAGCTATCAATTATCACGAGCCTAAATCGAGTGCCCACGCAATGCTCGGGTCCAATCTATGAACCGCATTCAAATATCGTCATACGGGTGTACTGCGATCCCCGCGTTACGTCATCGAATTTTGCAAGGGAGAGATTGAATGAAAATGATCGCTTTTGTCCTTGAAATTACACCGCAACAAAGAAGTTTCTTGGCCAGTGGCATTGCATGCGAGTATCCTTGAGTTCCACTAGTGCCAGTAAGCTCGTGTAAAGTGAAAAACATTCCAATTGAATATCGTTGCACAGCTCCTTTAAGACGTTTGTTTTAATACCTCCTGGGTTTTTTTTTTCTCGCGGAAATTAGGGATTTGAGAATAATGACTCCAATTTGCGGAAATTCTAGCCCGCGAAAATTAGGTCGTTTACAGCATACTGTCGTCCACGTCCATCTTCCGTTTTTGCAACTAGAGGCTGGTTCCCAAATTTGACCTTGCGTGTGACAAAGCGGGTTGCGACCGCTTATGGCTGCTTACGACGACAAAACACACTGGTGGCATCTACCGGATGGCCCCGGAGCGATTATGATCTGCGCATATTTTCTTACGTTTTTCGCGTTCATCTTCCACAACGAACTCGAAATAGTACCCCGTTACGAGCGACCTTGTCTCATAAACAGTTTGTGCATTTGAGCTCGCAAATACTGCAGAAGAAACCTTCGGCCCAGTTTATACGTAGATTGAAAGTGTTTCAAGGCTAGCTTATATATGGCGTCAGTGTGCGGTCACAGCGCACTCAGTCACGCTCAAGAGCAAATGTGTGAAACAGCCTTAACGTTTCCCGACCTAAGTTGCACCGCTTGACGGTAATTCAGCAACCACCCCAAGTATGCGAAAAAAAAGCGGCGAGGGATGGCGCTGGCACAAGAGAAATGGCGGTGACACCGGGCTAATGATGGAGGCTATTGGCGGGCACCTTACAGTCGCAAGCATAAAATGTTAATCGTTCGCACTAACACTCCTTCAAAATGGAGTAGGAGTTCCGAAGGTAAACATTTCTGGCCGACTGAAGCTTACGTCTACTCATGTTGTTTGAGCGCTAAAATTAATTGAAATTCGTGTAACGAAAATTGAGCGTTCCTATGCCAGACGAATATATAAACTCCCACAGCGGAAAAATGCAATCTTATACTTTTACTCTGGTATCATAATCACATAATTTGTCTCTATGTACGCATGCGTCTCATATATATTTTTATTATATTGTTACCTGGTGCTGCGTGCTTAATATCTTGACGGTAATGACATCTGTGAAAAATGTTGTCGATTTGTGTTCTAAGAAGATCGACATCGACGTTTGGTGGACAAGTTTATAAAACAACAAAAATAATTAATTTATTCTGACAACGCTGACGTTGTTTCAATGCTAGAAGTTTTTGGTTTAATTTTTGTCTTATTTAATTTCTATTTTTAACACGGGCATGAGTATGCTACGTAGGGGGAAAATCGCATACATTTTAAAACCAAACACAAAGTCCGCCAAAGTTCTGACGACTTTTCCTACACATTCCACGTTCCACGGCGTTTCCTCTTAGCATTCAAAACATCTGGTTTCTATGGTTTCTCCACATCGGACAGTAAGTAATTCAAAGAAGCACTGCCGGAGGCCTAACTCGTGTTCTCTGACACTTCTTTCATTTCGGCATTCCCAAAGCCAAAAAGCGCAAAAAATGTAAGCTATTTGAAAAAGCAAAGAAATCACTTTTTTTCCTTTTTTTTACGAGATTTAAAGAAGAGGTAAGATGGCTACGCACGTAGACATAGCAAAAAGAAAGTGTGGGTGCGAAGCTCGACTGATCATTAGAGAACGCGGTCGATCGCGTCATGACGCGGAAGCAAGTTTCCTTACAAGGCACGCCTGCTATGTAACGCAACCTAACCTAGACCCGCCCTAAACGTAACGCGCTTCGTAACCCAAATTCACGAAAACGACGCGCTCTTGACGTCATATTGCAATCCGCTTAGCGCAGTGTTTCCCAAACTGTAAGCCGGAATCCTTGCCCCCTCCAAAAAAAAAAAAAAAAATGGGGGGGGGGGGGGGGGGGGTCAATACAGGATTACAGGCGGTCGCAAAGCATCTCTAATTCCAAAAAAAAAATTGCGAACTTGACTTTTTTTTTTTGCGGTGGCGTCGATGAAAACCGAGCATAGGTCGCAGCTGAACGTCGAGCCGGGACTGAAAGGTGCAAAATCCAAACCGCACCTTCGAAATGAAAAAAAAAAAACAGAAAAAAGACCGGGTTGCAACAAACAAACTTACTTTAATAATTAGAACAAATCATTCCTGCTAACATAGGATTTTTGTTTTCTGGGACGATATTTGGCTACGTTTGTTTACCCGGACTATATCAATTGTCCGATCAAATTGAAGTGTTAATTCTGGGCATTACTGTTCATGCATGCCCTGAAATTAAAAAGCATGTTGGATCGCGAAAACCCATCCGGAAGAAAGGGGGGGGGGGTATTTTTTGTATTTCCGACGGGTCGCAGGGTAGCAGAGTTGCTTTCTCATCAAACTAACCTTCAAACATGTTGTTATATGTATTCCAATTGTTTTTCTTTTACCATTATAGTTTCCGTCACTTAGATTGCGGCAATATCCCATACAAACCCCTGAGCAGCAATCAGGAAGCTAGGAGCGCGGACATACTGACTGGACACTTTCGCTTTCAGTGTCACGCCACGGAAAGCGCATGGAACGCAAACCGGGGGAGAGATCCGGGCATCTTATCACTGCTCCGCACCAAATAAGACTGAGTCGATCGTTTGACGATGAGGACGCTCAACAACAAACCACGAGGCAACATAATAAATCACACACCCCGCGTGTTTTGAAGCCGTCAGTAACTACACGATGAAACATGTAAGGTAGTAGGCCCCTTTCGAAGGACTGCCCTCTGCTGCCAGCTGCGGAATTCCTACGCAATGGTCGACTAAAACCACGACGAGAGTGTATACTCTTTACGCGTTTGGATGGATTAGGAGGTCAAAAACGCGCCGCTCTGAAAAAAATGTGATGAGCATTTTAGTGAAAAACCCGAGACTGAGGTAAAGACAGACGACGACAGGGAAGAGAAGGAGAACGTCTCAAACACAGCTAAACCTTTATTAAGGAAATAACCCTTTATATAGGGTTGAAAAAAGAAGGAAGGAAAGGGAACTCTTCTTCACATCACCCCTCTCCACAAAAGACACGACACCACTTCTCTCTACAAAAGACAAGACATCGGACCTCTCACAATGGGGTCAAAACAACAAAGTAACTGACCGCACAAAGATAACACATAAAAAAAAAAAAAAAAAAAACGCTGGGAAAAACACAGAATGCACTGGACCTTTCACCGAGAAAGTCAGCTAAAAAACTATACACAAAAAAAAAAAAAAATTGTTAACAATCTTATTAGAGATTTAGAAATCGCTTCCATTCCGCATCTAAAGACAAAGAAGGCTTGTTCACTGCGTTCCCATGCTTCGTTATTGCGATTGACTCTTTCAGCAGGCGCTTGTGGTCGTTTTTTTCTTTTACAATCGTGGTTGTAGAGTTCCATAAAGGCACGCAATTCCTACACTCCTGAATATGCTTGGATAGCATAGTGACGCTGCACTTCCGACGTTGTTTGATAGGCTCGTCGGCTCCTATAGACTTTTCCAGCGGCAGTCTCGAACGAAGCGACCGGGCAAAAAATGCCGAGTCACTGAGCTGTGGACGCATGCGCAGCGTCCGATATACCGCCCAGCAGATCAACAGCGCATGCTTGGAAGGCGTTCCACAGCCCAGCAGACAAAGATGGCAGCGCACAGGAGGCGATTTCTGCAAAGGTCTATAGACCTTTCCAATGTTTACAAAATCACAGTCCAGCGTGCGATCTTCACAGTCCAGCACGTGCATGTTCGTCGCTTCGGAAAGCGAGCAAAGAACGCGCCATACGCACGACCACTCAAAATGGCACCGGCCACACGCTCTTTTTTAGAATGGTCTATAGTGTTGGGCGCGCTGCGACGTTCGCAATCTTATGGAATGACTTGCACGTTCCACGATGTCAGTTGTTCCGCCATGTTCCGGTGGTTCCGATCTTCTAGTAATCGACACGCGACTTTCGAAACGGGTCTAATGACATACACCCCACGTGCAACGTTAGTCTCGAATAAGCTTGTTTATGATGCATGAGCGAGTTTCCAGATCTACTTAATAGTACTCGCAAGAATATTTTAACCCTTTCGTTTTTTATGATTCGTGCGATGGTTTTCGTGTCAGTATGTTTTTTTATACTTTGTGCACCACTAAAGTAGCATAAAGATGGTTGAGCTAATACTCCCAATGAAATAATAACAATACAAATTGTAAAAATCCTCGCACTCATTGGCAATTATATAATTTAACACGGATAACGACGTACCAAACATGCAATACCGGTCGTGCACCCGCTTATGGCCAGAACATCCATTGGGTCAGAACATCCATCGAGTCAAAACATCCAAGAGGTCACGTGACACCAGAGTCAGAACATCCAACGAGTCAAGACATCCATCCGAGTCGAAACATCCATCGAGTCAAAACATCCATCGAGTCAAAACATCCACCCGTGTCTAAACATCCATCGAGTCAAAATGTCCATCGAGTCACAACATCCATCAGAGTCGAAACATCCATCTGAGTCAAAACATCCATCCAGTCAGAACATCCATCAGAGTCAAAACAACCATCTGATTCAAAACATTATTATTTGAATTGAAACGAAAAACAAACAAACAATATAGGTGAATTTTTGCCGGCTCGAGACTGCGAATTTTGCCAAGTGCCAGTTTCGGGGATACAGTTGATCAACGACCTTGGTCATTGTCCTGGATGTAGGGTCCCTCGTGTTCGTGTTTCATTTTTATCACTGAGTATATTTGGCTATTTAGCATCTGCTGTCCCGACATTTCAGGATGTCCTTAATTATCTGGACAGAATTACAATCCTTGGAGTTCTTCCGTAAAATGCACAGAACAGCACGCATGGGCCGGTTTCCTGGAATGAAACTTTTTGAATACCTCACGATGTCTCGGTGTCTTATTCAACCAAATGACTTTATGCGAACGAGATGTACTACGTTGCGTCTGGTAGTAGTAATCGGGACAAAAATGAGTGTATAGACACTACGACAGGGTACAAATACCTAAAAAGTTATAATACACAAAAAAAAAAAAAAACTGTGAAATTTGTTCCAATAGTGCTTCCGTAATTTAAAAACTACTATTTATATACAATTGAGCTAATCCCTGTAGAGTGCTTTTCCCGACAGTGAAACTAATTAAAAAAAACACGAAATAAGGCTACGATTCTCGCGGAATAACGTTATTGGTCACGGCGAACGTCTGAGAAAAAAGTGTCTTGAAACAATTCAGACCTAGGCATAACACAAAAATGGAAGCAATTGACTGGCGAGGTGAAATTAATTTCTCTGAAGGGCTTTCGTTGCATAATTTACCGACAACAGTATTTTGGACCCTCGAGCAATCGCGCGGGCTCGGAGCCAGCCCATTGCGCGCTCTGCTGCTTCCACCAAGATGTTAAAAAAAAAAAACTGTTCTTCTTCGAATTAATGCGGCGAAGCAAAATACTTTTAAAACAGAACCATTTTGTCTCGAAAAATGTTTCACCGTCACAGGCTTGAGAGTGCTCTAACTTGTCGTGTGAATAATAATATCGTTCTTTTCATTTGGATGATTTTATCACGTTGCTTTTGAATGAATTGCTCAACTTTGTTACCCCACATTGCCTGGAAAAAAATAGATTTTCTTTCCGAACCTCTTAGGAACGCATTGACATACACCAAGCTAAAATAAAAAATGGCTGTCACACTGGTTTCTTCCAAAGGCGATCTAAATATTTAGCATTTTTATATGTATTCAAACGGCCTTGTCCATTGTCTGCGGGTCACATAGCTGCCACGAATCGCAGAGCGTGCTTTCGAGCTGCGCGGGTCAAACGACAGCAAATAAAACGCCACCCGAGACGGCAAAACAGCGTATTTTCCCGGCAATGCAAGTAAATTCCAATCTTCAACCACGTCGCGTGATCACGTAACATTACCACTCGCCGCTTTCGAGAGCCATTGCCACTGCGCCGTCGTGTTCTACCTGATTTTAACACCAAGTGGACCACCAAAATACTGTTTTATTTTACACTCCGTTAAGCTACAAGATGACACAGGGTCACTGACGAGAGTACACCCCTTAACACAGCGATAAAAGAAAACAAAAGTTATTTCGCTCCGTTTACATGCTATTTTCCCGGCAATGCAAGTAAATTCCAATCTTCAACCACGTCGCGTGATCACGTAACATTACCGCTCGCCGCTTTCGAGAGCCATTGCCACTGCGCCGTCGTGTCCTACCTGATTTTAACGCGAAGTGGACCACCAAAAACTGTTTTATTTTACACTCCGCTAAGCTACAAGAAGGACACAGGGTCACTGACGAGAGTACACCCCTTAACACAGCGATAAAAGAAAACAAAAGTTATTTCGCTCCGTTTACATGCCCCTGACGATATCAACTTTAATATTTTGTTTATTTATTTATTAATGAAAACTACAGACCATGAGTGGTTCAAGCAGGGATCACGGAAAACAAAAGCAATGATCTTACAAAACAGAAAATAAACAAAAAGTAATTAACACTGGTAGAGGAAAATTTAAGAAATCAGAATTACAGAATACATACAAAAACGCACGTTTACTGAATAGCCTAAATAACTGACAAGTTCTCAATGATATAATAAAATCGTAAAGGCAGTTCACAGCTCGAATAATAGTAAAGAAATGAGAACATATCCTATCCACTTCCGTCAAATAACCAACTCAATTTTGTCCTTCATAAATGATTAAATTTTATCTAGGAGCGTATGCAAACTGTCCTTGCTTACCATATCGTCAAAAGTCGTTTACACAACAGCTCTCTCCTTTCAGGCAGAAAACGATAGAACATTCAACTTGTCAAAACATCTATGACAGCCATCCGAATCAAAACATCCATTGAGTCAAAACATCCATCGAGTCAGAACATCCATCCGAGTCTAAACATCCATTGGGTCAACATATCCATTGAGTCAGAACATCCATCCGAGTCTAAACATCCATGGAGTCAAAACATCCATCGAGTCAGAACATCCATCCGAGTCAAAACATCCATCGTGTCAGAACATCCATCGAGACAAAACATCCACGAATGGATGTTTTGACTCGATGGATGTTTTGACGCGTTGGATGTTCTGACTCGGAATCTCGTGCACCCAGAGCGCCGATTATTGCTGTACGTGCGTCTGAAATGCCAGAAAAAGTTGTCCCCGAGTACAGAGCAAGATTTTTTTTTTTTTTTTCAGTAAAAGGATTTGGGCTGACGCCGATCCCGTGCAACTGGGACACTTGTTGCTCATACAGGCTTACAGCTGACTTCTTGGAACGAAGCATACATAGCGAAAGTCTTTGCTATGGCGAAAATGAAAATGCGCGATAGGCGGGCCATAAAATTGGGACCACTTTGCCGTTACACCTGAAACGCCGTGCGGTTGGACAGCAGTAGCAAGCCCCTCGAATCTCCGGTGGGTTTTCCGATTACGTATCAAAAGGGAACGCGAAACAAAATGTTACACAGCCTCGCACTTTACTTCGTTTCAGCTTAGGTCCGAGCGCGGCCGATGTTATGAGCCGAAGAGCCAATCAAACAGCGAAAGAGGCAAAGCGTCATGGCGTGCTCTCTGCAGTTGATAGGACCAGCCGGTATTCGCCGTCTCTCCGTGCGTGCTCCTCCGCCGGCTAGTCCTATCAAGCGCAGAGAGCACGCCATGACGTTGCGCTTTTTGCGCTGTTTCATTGGCCCTTTGGCTCATAACATCATCCGCGCTCGAACATAAGGTGAAACGAAGTATAGACGCACGCGCCCCACCTACTACCGCCAGAGACTATCAGAGATCCAGCGAGGCGGAAAATCGAATTCGGTTTAAATCACTTTAAATTCAACGCAAAAACTAAAAAAACAAAATAAAGCACTAAGCAATTGCTGTAGGACTGATCGGACCAACTAATGTTTGTGCAATAAACGAGGCCGTGTTCAAACTTTGCACTTCGTTTCACCACGAGTACGAGCCCAGTCAGGGGCAGACTTGTGCTCGTTACATGAAAAATGTAATGGATTAAAATTACAAATTACCGAGCCTCAAATGTAATGCATGACAGTTACAAATTACTTTCACTGAAAAGTAACGGATTACTTTACTCGTTACGTTACAAATTACTTTCACGTTACTTTTTCCGTAAACTTATCCAGAAAACAACAGAAACAATTTTGATATTTTTTCCAAAATGTTCTGCAACACTACTTTTCATTTCTCATACGCCCGTATTATGGTAGTCCTTGTAAAAATAAAATATTGTATTTAAGAGAAAAAGTGTAGCTGTACTCCTTTCACCTGTAAGCTGACAAGGCACCGAAAGCTGCAACCACACCCGCCATCCCGCTAGCTTACGGCCTCCGGAAATGATCCCTGGAATTGTGCAGACAAAGCTAGCGGTGCGCATACTCAGTGGCAGCGTCTACCTCCGCTACGAGATTCGGAGCTGAAGAAGCGATCTACGAAAGCTCCCTTTTCAATCGAGTGTTTCGCCTGTTATTCACAAGCCTCGCGCCGGGCGCTTTTCAGCCGTGCCTCGAGAGCGTGCTGGAATGCAGTAGCGCACATCAAAGACAAAGAGAATTCGACTCCCTCGCGCGAGGCTACATCGTCTGTTACGGGGGTTGTGAATCCTCGAATCGAGGGTGTACGGACTCGCGTTTGATGTCTGTGCAGGTGGCGGGGAGACGTCGAAGAAGTTGGAAACGGGTGAATCAGGTGTAAACGACAATAACAAATAAACACGAAGATGCTTTCTCCTGCCCGGGAGAAGAAGAAAAAACAGGATGGAGGGCGACGGAGAGCCAATTCGGCGTTGTCTTACTTGATCTTTGTCTTTCGTATATTTGTACATGCCTGGCCCGTTTTTCTAGAGGTTCTAGTGAACGGTCATACAGAAAAGCGTGTTTTCTTTTCGGTTATTCTCCCCTTTTTGATGTTTTCTATTTCATTGAACTTGCTCTCTTTATGCTGCTGAATGCTCTGCTCGTATTGCTCCAGTTGCTGTATTATGCTCATATTTTTAAAAAGTAATGAGTAATTAAAGTAATTCCGTTACCAACATTTTGTAACGAAATTCCATTACAAATTACTTCCGTAAAAAAGTAACGTGGCAATTAAAAATTACTTAGAAAAGCAACGGGTTACAAGTAATCCGTTACTTGTAACGAATTACTTTTTAAGTCTGGTCAGGGATTACGTATATACAAATACGGACACGCATATTGCCACGCGCGTCATCAAACGAGCGCGCGCGTGGACGAAAAAACAAAAAAAAAGCGCCCGTGGCCGAATGGTTACCGTGCTACGCTTTCGCGCGGAGGCCCCTGGTTCGATTCCTGGAAGCGGACACTCCTTTTATTTATTCTTTCAATTTAGTGTTCTCTTGAGTTCGAGAACCTTGTCGCCTGATCGAGGTACGAACGTTCTACTCGCCGAACGTTCTACGCCGAATGTTCCAGAAACCCACGCGGGTACAAAAGTGCTTCGCATGGCGGTCTGAGGGCAGTCTCGCTCTTGCGCTCGATCGTGCTACTCCGCCGACCCTAGACGCCCCCCACGCTACCCCTTTGTATTTTTCTTTTGAGCAAAAGTTCGCCTATATTAAACGTTAGTTTCCCACTGCACTAACCTTCGCTCTGCCTGTCATTCCTACAGACAATAAGGCCGTGCGAAGATTCCTTTGACTACTGGCGTACCATCGGCGCTTCGTTCGCAATTTCACGAGGATTTTCGCACCGCTCACATGACCTCACGAAGGACGCCGAGAAGTTCGAATGGGCCGAGGAGCAGCAGCAGGGCATTTGACGAGCTGAAGCGACAACTCCAGACGAAAAAACAGTGAGTGCGCAGGCGAGTTGGTGGATGTTGATCATGATGTAAAATACCTGAGGTCCCAAGTGTTCAAGGTCCCAAGTTTTCAGTGTGGGATTGAGGTCACCGCTTACGGTTCAGGTAAAGACCGTTGTGGGTAGGATTGTATAACAAAAGTGGACTTTGTGACGTCTGCGGTCGGTGATTAAATTGTGGATATATAAGGCTTTGAGAAAATAAAACGCAGTAGCTGAGTTTGAGACGTTCTTTTCCCCTGTCTTTTTTCTTCGACCAAGTTTCCCAGCTTTGACCAGAGTCAAGGGTATTCTACATCATGACCAACTCCAGACTCCTCCTGTTCTTGGACACTTCGGTCAGGATGCGGAAGCCGAGATTCACACGGACGCAAGTAACGCAAGACTTGGCGCAATACTGGTTCAAATGCAAGAAGGCACCGAGCGAGTCATCCCCTATGCAAGTCGGACTGTCCAAGGCGGAGCTAAATACTCCACGACTGAAAAGAGAATGTCTTGCGGTCGTCTGGGCTTGTACGGAACGGGCTCCAGTACTTGTACGGGAGTCCGTTCCGCGCTGTCACGGACTACCACTCGCTCTGCTGGCTTGCGAGCATAAAGGACCCTTCAGGACGCTTCGCTCGATGAAGTCTCTGACCTGCAGGAGTTCAACATGACTCTGTCGAGACACCTCCCGGCAGCAGCGACGACGATGACGACGAGTGCTTCCCAGGCGCAGTGAACACCGATGACATGGCACGACGTCAAAGAGACGGCCCTGAGCTGCGCGCGCTAATCGAGCACCTCGAAGGACGAGGGAGTACTATTCCCGGTGTTTTCTCGAGAGCCCTGCCGACCTTCGTTATTCGACAAGGTGTACTTTACAAGGAGAAATTCAGAGACAGCAATTCGCCATGGCTGCTGGTAATTCCTACCGACCTTAGAGAAATCTTCCAAGCATGCCACGACGACCGGACGTCCGGACACCTTGGTTACAACCGTACGCTGGCCCGAATTCGTGAGAGGTATTATTGGCCCAAGCTCCAGAAGACCCGTCACTTCTACACACGCTCGTGCCATGAGTGCCAGCTACGCAAGAAACCGCCCACGAACTCCATGGGACGAATTTGCTGCGAATAACCGACGAATTTTGACCGGCGGCTTTTGCTCTGCGCGTGGAATCAACACAGTGGCTGCTACGTCGCGCGCAAAGCGAGCGTACCATCGGGTGGCGTTCGCCACTTATTCGTCACATAATTCGTTCCATGGAGTTCAGCCTTTAGCCGGCAGGTCCACTGCAGCTGATTCCTCCCCCGACCACACCGTTCCAGCAGATCGGAATGGATCTACTTGGTCCTTTTCCACCGTCGAAGTTTGGAAACCGCTGGATAATCGTAGCCACCGATTATCTCACCCGGTACGCCAAGACAAGAGCCCTTCCGTTGGGAACGGCAGTGGAAGTCATCAAGTTCTTCGTCGAATCGGTTGTCCTTCGACATGGCGCTCCACAAGTACTCATTACAGATCGGGGATCGTCGTTCATGGCGCATCTGACTCAGGAGATACCTCGTCTGAGCTACACCGAACACTGTCGAACCCCGGCATACCATCCGCAAACAAACGGACTAACGGAGCGGCTCAACAAGACCATAGCCGACATGATTGCTATGTACGTTAATGTTGAGCACAGGACATGGGACGAAATATTGTCGTACATCACGTTTGCCTACAACACTGCAGTTCAAGAAACCACCGGAATTACACCATTCCAGCTGGTGCATGGCAGAAAGGTGACAACGATACTCGACGCAATGCTACCCCAAGACCCAGCAGACGACGGAACCGGTGACGCCCAGTTGATAACACAACGAGCATAGGAGGCTCGGCAGCTAGCCAGACTCCGACTTCAGAACCAACAAAGCGTTGACGCTCGCCGGTACAAACTTCGTCGCCGCGACGTCCACTTCCAACCCGGAGTCAGTGTATGGGTGTGGATATACCGATTCGCCACCGCGGTCTCAGCGACAAACTGTTAAAACGGTAATTCGGACCCTACAAAATGCTTCGTCGGCTCGGCGATGTGAACTACGAGGTGATGCTCGACGGAACACGGACTTCATCACGCCGCCCTCTACGACTGTAAGTCGTCCACGTCGTCCGCTTCAAGCCGTACTACGCTCGATAGGACTGTGAACTGTCTTTTTGTAGTACGCTCGATAGGACTGTATTTTACAAGCCTACGCAGTTTGCCACTCTTTTTGTTTGTTTTGCCATTTTGTTCTCTGCCACGTTGTATCGAGACAATACGCTTTTAGAAGGGCGGAGTAATGCCACGCGCGTCGTCGACCGAGCGCGCGCGTGACCGAATGGCTTACCGTGCTTGGCTTTCGCGCGGAGGCCCAAGGTTCGATTCTTGGAAGCGGACACTCCTTTTATATTTCCTTTCAATTTACCGTACTCGTAAGTTCGAGAATCTTGTCGTCTGATCGAGGTACGAATGTTCTACGCGCCGAGCGGTCTTCGCCGAATGTTCCAAAAAAAAAAAAACACGCGGGTACAAAAGGTGCTCCGTGTAACTGTCTGAGGGCAGTCTCGCTCTTCCACTCGATCGTGCTACTCCGGCGACCTTCGACACCTGCGGCGCTACCCCTTTCGTATTTTTGTTTTGGGCACAAGCTCGCCTCTATTAAACGTTTAGTTTCCTACTGCACTAACCTTCTCTCCGCCTGTCGTTCTTTAGCGGTGATTATTTTACTTTTAGCAATTAATGTATTAATGTATACGAAATTTGCGTATACACGAGAAACACTTTTGGCAATTAAGCCAAAGCTATGGGTACCCAAGCGGTCGTGCACCCAGAGCGCCGATTATTGCGGTGCATGCTCGGTGACCACTTCTGAAATGTCAGAAAACGTTGTTCCCGAGTACAGAGCAAGATAAGCTTTCGGTAAAAGGATTCAGGCTGACGTCGACCCCGTGCAACTGGGACACTCGTTGATTACACAGGCTTACAGCAGACTTCTTGGAACGACACATACATAGCGAAAATCTTTGCTGAGGCGAAAACGAAAACGCGCGATAGGCGGGCCATAAAACTTGGACCACTTTGCCGTTACACCTGAAACGCCGTGCGGGTCGAACGCCTATAGCAGTAGCTAGCCCCTCAAATCTCCGGTTGTTTTTCCGATTATCTATCAAAAAGCAACGCGAAGAAAATATTATCCAGACTCGCACTAGCCGCACGCGTCCCACCCAGCACCGCCAGAAACTGTCACAGATTAAACGAGGCAGAAAATTGAATTCGGTTCAAATCACGTTAAATTCAACGCAAAAACGAACAAACCAAATAATGCACTAAGCAAATGCTGCAAGACCGATCGGACCAACTAATCGTTGCGCGATAAACGTGGCCACGTTCAAACTCTGCACTTAGTTTCACCATGAGTACGAGCGCAGTCAAGGGTTAGGAATACACAAAATACGGACACGCATATATTAAAAGCGCGAGCTGCACGCACGGCACTTCACTGCGCTTGATTGACTTTAAGGCGAATATCAAACTAAAAACAACAAACAATAAAAAAACAAAGAAACACGGCAGTCGTAACATTAGGGTAGTTCAAGAATAGTGAGTCCCAACGCTTTGGGTTTTCCCAGCAGCTTGAATGTCGCATTGCGCGTGCGCAGAACTTCTGAGCTGGAGCAGGGCTACAAAACCTTAGCTGCTCGGGGCACCCAAAGCGTTAGGGCCCCCTTTTTAAAACTGTACACTAGCGAGTTCTAGAACGGCGTACGCAAAAGCTTTGCCTACGCGAAGGAATAGCGTCGTCGTCGCTTCGCGAGCGCCGAGCCCTTACCACGTTTTTTTTGTTTTACGACAATATTTCCTTGAGCACGCTATTCTAAAACTCGCTCTTTCGCTTTTGGGTCATGTTTGATTGGCCAGCTCGTAGCGTCCACCGTGTCTCGGACTTTGAATGAAACAAAGGATGTGACAAACGTCAGAAACTCAGTAAAACGATTGAACAAAATTGCGGTGATCAGCGAAGCGCTAATAGCTGAAACACATGTCGTATATTGCGTAAGGCCGGTCCGGAGTGGCATGTGCGCAACACGCATGTAAAAAAAATATATATATATATATACATATATATATATATTAAAAGAAAACACTTGCACGCCCCTTCTTTTTGTTACCTTCTTAGACATCAAACAAGCGGTGTGCATATGAGCACGCCTTCTAGATAACAAGGCCGCAATGCTGAATTTTTGACATCACGTAAAGAAGGCCCACGCGGTGCGCAGATTACACACGAAGGCTGCGTTCGGCTGGACTCGTGTTCACACTGATTGGACACGAGTATGCCAGCCGAGTGCTGACACAGCGCTTGTGTCCAATATCCGCCTTCGCCTTCTTTAGGTGACGCTAAAGGGTTCAGCACATCGGCCTTGTTTATCTAAGAGGAGTTGTGCGTATACGAGTAGCACATTCTAAACCCCTAGAAAGCGAACAGACCGTGCAAGCCGAGGAAGTTCCGAGTTCGAGATTTGACGCGTCGTTCCGCTCCATCGATGAAAAAAAAAAAAGAAAGACCAGTGGAAGAAAAAAAAAAAGAATGCAGTGCCGCCATCATAGGAACCAATCAGACCGACGAATGAAAGAATAAAGAGAGGCCATTGTTACGCGAGCGAGTGGCGGTGGCACGCTTGATGAGGCACCGAGGTCTTCTACTTAACACCCGCAGTGTAGCTTTCTATTTTATTTTTTAGTCTTTCTTCGATGGCGTAATAGAAAAATCAAATGCATCGCGCGTGGTTGGCACTGCATAACTGCGAGGTCAGTCCTCGGAAGAGGCGGTGTAGTACTTTGCTTCACACGGGAGGCAGCAGAGCGGGTGCGCTACTGCGAAGGCCTTCGACCAATCGGTGGGGCATACAACCGGTTTTATCTGGAAAGCGAGGCAACAACGGCCGATCAAACGTGAACACTTTATATTCGTATGCGCCTCAAGAACTAAAGATCTAAAGGGGAAAAGAAGAAAAAGAAAAAAAATAAGTACTGCTGGGAGGGTGCTACGTGCGAGTGCGTTTAGACATATGTTATAAGCTGCGAGACCGTTTTCTTCATCCAGGTTTTTTTTTACAAGCTGTTTGTGAAGTGAGTGACAATATCGGAAAATTTGCTGGCTTACATGAAGGATCGGTAGGAGTGATCAAGGTATTAGTTACATCAGTTTGGCCTTCTACTAAAAGAGTTCTGCGCCTGCGACTACTGTCTTCCATCTAGGGAGTGATTACCACACTTTCTTCGGTGGCCAAAGGAACAGATATTTCGTAACGGTCACCACTGTGTGGGACAATAAGAACAATCCAACTAGTACTCTTTAGTAGACTACTTCAAAAACGTTATCCAAGCCTTTATAGAAAAAAAAAAGCATGTTTCACCCTGTTACCGTTGAATGCCGTTAATAGGGAGTTTTAGTAGACCATGTTTCCCCCTCCGCTAGCCCTCCGCTACGAAGAAACCGCCACTGCGCCTGCGCGCCGAAGCCCTTGGCTGTAGAGTTCCGGGTAGCGGAGGGGCTTAGCGGAGCTGGAAACACGGTCTACTAAAACTCGCTATTCATTGGGGTCTTTTAGCAAACCGTCAGCGTTTTCCGCGTCCCGCACTACCGGAGCCTTAAAAGCATGCTTTACCCCGATTTAACACTTTTCACCACACTAATGGTGGGTATCATAGCCTTTAAATTCCAGGGTAGAAACCAGACTTCAAAAGTAATCCGTTACAAGTAACGGATTAATTGTAATGCGTTACATTTTCAAGTGTAATTGCCACGTTACTTTTTTTCGGAAGTAATTTATAATGTAATTTCGTTACAAAATATTGGTAACGGATTACTTATTACTACGTTACTTTTTTTTTTTTAAATATGATCATAATACAGTAACTGGAGCAATACGAACAGAACCTTCCGGAGCAGAAAGAGAGCAAGTTCAACAACATAGAAAACATCAGGAAGGGGAGAATAGCCGAAAATAAAACACGATTTTTTGTATGACCGCTCACTAGAGCCAAGAAACACGGGCAAGGCATGTACAAATATACGAAAGACAAAGATCAAGTCAGGCAACGCCGAATTGGCTCTCCGTCGCCCTCCATCCTGTTTTTTCTGCTTTTCCCGGGCAGGAGAAGGCTCTTCGTGTTCATTTGTTTTCGTCTTTTACACCGTTTCACACTTTCCAACTTCTTCGACGTCTCCCGCCACCTGTACAGACATCGAACGCGGGTCCGTACCCCCCGATTCGCGGTTCACAACTCGCGTAACAGACGATGTAGCCTCGCGCGAGGCGGTGGAATTCTTTTTGTCTTTGATGTGCGCTTTATTCTAGCACGCCTTTGAGGCACGGCTGAAAAGCGCCCGGCGCGAGGCTAAGAGCATCGTCTTCGAGGGTACGGATGATACTTCTTTTGGTTTACTTGTCTTGGCACGGTGGTCGAGTCCACTCCTCACTTTACAGGCAACTGTCCACATAAAAGGGGGGGGGGGGGGGTTAGGCCATTTAAGGAGTGCCGACAGAGAGAGAGAGAGAGAACGCCTAAAAGTGGTGTGATCCTCTTTTGTTTTGTGAGACCGATGGCCACTGCTTCTCTCGCTCTGTATGCCCTCCCCTCCCCTGGCCTCCACGAATATTGGTATGAAAGTGAGAACCGATGAACGATCGATAACCCGTAACCACCACTTTTACTCTGACTGGTCGAGTTTTCGATCATGGAGTGTCCGTCGTCTCCATGGCCATCTCTTACCGCTCATTCACACTGGAAGCGGATCCGCGTTCGCAAAGCGGTTGCGAACGCGGTTGTATAAAGATTCAGTACAATGTCACGCGCACTTGATGTCATCGAGTGCGCGTGCAATTGTACTCTATCTTCATACAACCGCGTTCGCAACCGCTTTGCGAACGCGGATCCGCTTCCAGTGTGAATGAGCGGTTAATGAGATGTTCAAATTTTATGGCATTAAGGAGAACGGAAACCTAAGGTGTCATTGCATACTTTGCTTGCCAAAAAAACACACATTGTCATCAGCAAGAACAACAAACTCTAATCTACGGAAACACATCAAGGTAAACTGAGACACCTGCATTCTGCGTTGGCTGGCTATTGGGGAGGAGATCGAACAGTCACGCCTCTAGCGGTGCGCTTGAGCTGTGGGGACAACAAGCCGTATTTTCTTGTTTGCTTTTGATCCGAGAAATCGAAGATGACGATTCGAAGGCCACTCCTCGTGCGACCAAAGCACTGGTCAGAGCGAAGCGCTCGTGCCCAGACCGTGCTCGGCCAGGTTCAATTTCTTTGTTATGCTGTGTTGGTAAACACCGGGCTGTGGGGACAACAAGCTCGATAAAGCGCCCCCTATAGTTCGATCTCCTGCCCAATACACTGTAACGTTAGAACCAACTTTTTCTTCTCTTGTGAATAACAGGCGAAACACCCTAGTCAAAAGGGAGCATTCGTAGATCGCGTCTTCATCTCCGAATCTCGTAGCGGAGGTAGACGCTGCTACTGAGCATGCGCACCACTAGGTTTGTCTGCACAATTCCAGGGATCATTTCCGGAGGCCGTAAGCTACCGGCACGGCGGGTGTGGTTGCAGCTTTCGGTGCCTAGTCAGCTTAAAGGTAAACGGAGTACACCTACACTCTTTCTCTTAAATTAAATATTTTATTTTTACAAGGACTACCATAATACGGGGGTATGAGAAATGAAAAGTAGTGTTGCAGAACATTTTGGAAAAAAAATATCAAAATTGGTTTTGTTATTTTCTGGATAAGCGTACGGAAAAAGTAACGTGAAAGTAATTTGTAACGTAACGAGTAAAGTAATCCGTTACTTTTCAACCAAATTAATTTGTAACGGTAATCCATTACATTTGAGGCTCGATAATTGGCAACTGTAATCCATTACATTTTTCAAGTCCCGAGCACAAGAGAAAACAAGAGACAAGAAAGAGAAAAAAGAAACTGACTATTGCTTGTCCGTGTTAACAGTGTCTCACTACGCACAGTAGCAGACCGAATAAAAAAAAAAAAAAAGTACCGAGATGTTTACCCTGCTTACTGGTACTATCCGCCGAAAATAATGCTTTTGCTTAGTTTCTTCAGCTCATAAAAAACAAACAAAAAAAAAACGCCCAATCATAATCGAATTTCATAGCATGCTTCGATTATCATGCACACACAATTTAAACACTGCTGTCAAGTTATGTTAAGGTTAGTGACGGAGTTTAGTTCCTACGTTCTATTTCTCCTTGTCCACGACTGTACTTGCTTATTGCTTGGATAGAATAATCCCTACGGCTGAAGTCCTTTAATCGGGCGGCAGCTCGCGCCACCTGTCCAGGGAGGTTTGCGGACCCGCCAACTGTAAATCATCTGCAATTCGAACAAACACGCTCGCCTCGCACACACCACCGGACGGCACCAAAAAAAGAGAATCGCCTTTGAATTCGCGTCGGAGTGGGCTGACACCGTCAATCCTACGACTTGGCACAGCCCCGCTGCACGTCACGAATCGCGAATAGACAAATTGGATAAGTGGCGCCCTAGTACCGCGGTATCCATTACATCTTCTGTAGGTTTTGAGGCACCGCCCTCTCTTTCGATCAGTAGTTTCACAACGTCGTCAAGCTATCCGCTCCCCACTCCCCCCTCCCCCCTTTTCTAAAAAAAAAAACAACATAAAATCAAAATAAAAGCCTACATAAGAATTTAGATAACGAGCCTGGTTACCGGGACCGGGTTCACCGAGGTCGCCCAGCGTAAGAATGCCGATCCGGGGCCTCCGTGGCGCGGATTCAGGTTTTGCCCCGCTGCTGCCCACCGGCCGCGGCAAGTTCGGACGCCAGTCGAAAGATCACTGTCAAGGCATTTTCTGGAGCCTGCCAAAGGTGCATGATAGAGCACCTATACAAACTACGCTCCGAGTATTGGTGCCCCATTCCTCGGTCATCTTGTGAGCGCCGCCATATTGGTACTTGGTGCAGAGCGTGATTCGAAGAGGCGACTTTTGCTGGGCGTAGGATGCGGCGTCAGAAATCTCTGGCAATGTCGTTTGGCGCTCATAAGCAGTCTGTTTTAACATTTCCAGGGGTGGAGAGTCGCTCTTTCGAATTTAAAATAAGTGTTGATATAACTGACAACCATGCATTCTAAGCACAAAGACGACTAAAATTTCGCTACACTGACGCATAGCTTAGGTAGCTTATTCAGTATAGCTCTAAAGCCGCAGCTCTTAGGGGCCCGTTTCCGGCTTGAGTGGCGTCGGTATCGCCGTCGCCGTCGGCGTAACCGCGCGTTACGCCGACGAGCTCGTAACCCTCACGTCGTGAGGGTTACGAGGGTTACTCTCACGAGGGTTATGAGGGTAATCCTCGTGATCCTCGTGAGGGTAACAACCCTCGTAACCCTCACGAGGGTCACGAGGGTTACGAGGGTTACCCTCACGAGGGTTACTAGGGTTATGAGAGTTACCCTCACGTGAGAGTAACCCTCGTAACCCTCACGAGGGTTACGAGGGCTACTCTCATGAGGGTTACGAGGGTTACCTAACGAGGGTCACGAGGGTTACCCTCACAAGGGTTACTAGGGTTATGAGAGTTACCCTCACGAGGGTCACGAGCGTTACCCTCACGATGGTCACGAGAGTTACCCTCACGAGGGTCATGAGGGTTACCTCCTGAGGTCACGTGACCCCCCTCAGGTCACGTGACCCCCCCCCCCCCCCCCGCCGAGGTCACGTGACCTCAGGGAGCCACCTATCCCTCAGTACCCTACCATCATATCCCTCAGTACCCTTCCATCCTCCTCAAGAGCTGCGCTCTAATGCGGCGTCACAGGGAGTTGTAAACGGCTTTCATGTTTCTTTTGTTAGTAAATTTACCTTATTTATTTATTTTAAATTGGCTTTAAGTATGCAGAGGAAACGCAGGAGCAGACAGGGCTAACTTTATTTTGTTTTGTTTTGTAGAGCGCAGCTCTTAGGCGCCCGTTTCCGGCTTGAGCGGCGTCGCCGTCGCCGTCGGCGTCGGCGTAATCGCGCGGTGCATGTTGGGACATGCACCGCGCGAGCCCTCCCCCTGCGGTGCATGTTGGGACATGCACCGCGCGAGCCCCCCCCCCCCCCCCGTGGTCACGTGACCCCCCCTCCCCCTCCCCCTCCCCCCCCCCCCCCCCCGAGGTCACGTGACCCCCCGGATTAGATTGAAGGATGAGGGGAGGAGGAGAAGGAGGAGGATGAGGAGGGCTATACCCTCCCCTGAGTACCCTTCCCTCCTCCTCCTCCCCAAGAGCTGCGCTCCAATTCGGCGTTACAGGGAGTTGTAAACAGCTTTCATTTTTTTCTACCCCCCCCCCCCCCCCCCCCCACCAACTTAAAGGGATACTTCAACGAAATTTGAAATATTCCCGTCGTGTTCAAAAATAGGTTGAATATGATCCACAATATCCGTAAATGACAATCGCACGTTTGTATTTTGATCCTGGTGGCTGTATTTTTCGTTATAAACGGCCCACTCTGGCAAGCGCTCGGAGAAGGCCCAGCTTAGAGCACGTGACATCCAACGCAATCGTGACGTAGGTCGTCTCGAGACGAGCAAAGCTACGGCGAGGCTGACGCCGAGAGGATGGCCTAGTCGTTCCAGCCACCGAAGCGGCTGCTTTTGTACGAATTTTGAGTGACGGGTTAATCTTCTATAATCTTTTAGGGGGACAATAGCGACTTCTGCGACACACAAAAGGGATTATCGGGAAGAGGGGAGTTCCTCCTTCCCCCCTTCTCTCGTCGTGGCCGGAGGCGAGACAACCTCCGTCACTAGCTGTCAAGGTTCCTTGACTAGCATTACAAACGAAGCGTTAGCGGCATCCACCAGGTGCTCTTTGCTAATCGTTTAATTCGTTTTAAAATTCCTTTTCGAGACTTTTTTAACAAGATATTGGTATGTTCCATGTGATACTGCTCTTTTGAACAGATATAGACCAAAAAATGAGCGCCGAAATTTCGTTGTAGTATCCCTTTAAAGCCTGCTCAAACGTCCTACAAAAGACACGATGTTTAATGTATAATTACATGGCGGCGTCCACAAAAAAACAAAAAAATGACCGCATCTCCACGTGGTGAATGATGTTGATTGGGGCGAAGCTCTGGTGGTGCTGATGATACTGATTTTATTGTTCATAGGTAGTGCTGATGGTGCTGATTTTTTTTTTGCTCATAGGTAGTGCTGAGTTCCGCGTTGAGTTTCGACTCCATTATTACTGTTTTATGGTCGGTGAAATGCAGAGCCAGTGGTTCTTTTAGCGGATTAGCTTGGATCCGCTAGAAGCCGTGGGAACGCATCTCCACCGCTTAAGTCAACGGTCCACGTCAGAAAGAGAATGTGTGGTATGGAACGTGGTTATATACGCATTTGCGCCCTCTCCTGTATAGACGTTGAGCGGCTACATGCAACGTTTCATCCATGACATCCCCAGCTCTTGAGTTACAACCACATCTCAGAGCCCCCTACTCGTCCCGCAGTCGTGGCCGAGTGGTTAATGCGATGGACTAGAAATCCATTGGGGTCTGCCCGCACAGGTTCGAATCCTGTCGACTGCGCAAACATTTTTTTTTTAATTTTTTTAAGAAGACAGATGGGATGGCAATCGATGTGAGCACGGAAGGACGCACGGACGGACGGACGGACAAGGCTAGACCCTACGGAGCTTCACCCCTAAAACAAAAAACGAAACCTGAAAATGGAGTGCCGATACTGTAAGATTTCGTGGCTCTAGAATACGTCTTGACTCTTGAGCGAGCGTGCGATATAAAATAAATAAACGTCAGTGTCACACTCTTTTCAACCAAATGTTCGGCAACAGTACGCCGCATAAAAAAAAAAGAACGTTACGTGTCTTTTTTTCTTCATCTTATTTCTATCCTCTATAGTTTATACAATAATAATGGAAATAGAAGATCAGTCTTTGCACGCCACAAGCGACAGGATGCGGTTCTTAGCCACAATAGTCATCTACACCGACGCCCACTTTAACCCCCGCGACCTCACCGCACGTACCGCCCTCTACTCCCGCCAAATACCGATCTCCCAAACACAAAATTACACTGACGTCCCCTCCGACTCCCATGCTGAAACTCAAGCAATTGCTGATGCCATCAAGCTCCTCTCCACACTCTCCCCCTCCCCCCTTCAACACATCATCGTAACCGGCTCGCAGCAAAGCATCCGAAATCTACACACACTCGATGATCCACCCATTTTTCCTATCCACCATAACTACCGCCCTCGACCTGATGCCTCAAATGTCCCTCCGCATTATCTGGACACCTGGCCATGGAGCTATCGCAGGTAACGTTCGAGCAAACTCGCTCGCTTGACTTAATTTCACTCCGGGGCCTGCGATCTCCTGGCCAACCCAATACTTGCCTGAGGACCAAAAACGTGCCCTCCGTCGCTCTTGAAAACAAAACATGCATCGCCTTCTCCTCTCTAATGGCAAATTCCACGGGGCGTTCTGGAGCGCGCCGGCATCAGTTGACCAAATCCGGAATGGAGCACACGATCCGAACGGGGTCGCGCCGCCTACGGATCCCAGTTGAACATGACCACTGCTCCGGGATTGGCGGATGCCTTCCCGTCGTTCAACTGCCCGGGAATCCCCTTTCCGCGGCCGCCGCGGTCGTTTCGAAGACGTTTTCGCAATCGCGGCGCTAACACGTGTTCGACGCACGAGCGGCAGGAATGGCTCAGGAGCTTCTAGCAAAGATTGCCGGAATGCCCGTGTGTGCGCCAGGGCTGGCCCAGCTGGCTTCCGGTTGAATCCTCCGAAATCGTCGGAGCGACTTTTCTCGGATCCAGATCGAGATCTGGAGCGGGAGCTAATCGAAAACGACCAGTGGAACACGTCCGTCTCGATCCCGATTGCCCTGTGAAATAGGCTCGCTCCAGAAAAGTCGATCCCGGCGCGCTCCAAAACGACCGGTGGAATTCGCCATAAGTCACCCCTCCCATGCCCCGTCCGCTTCCTCTCTCGATCGCAGTCTGCCACGCTACGACAGGCCCAAACCGACTCTCTCCCAACCCCACACATTATGCACCGTATACTCAACCTACCAGGGCACCCCTCCTGTTCTGCCTGCAGAGGTTACCCAAACAATGAACATGTCTTCTGGAACTGTCCACGCTCCCAATCCCTCCTCTCCCTACACCCCACCACCTGGAAGGAATGGCTCACTCACTCCTCACCCTGCGAGCTCACCCAGCGTTACCTCCTAGAGCATATCTCCAGGGTGTCTATTCTAAAGATCTCGCCCCAGACACCCCTACCTAGCCCTTCACCCATTAAAGCTGGAATTGGCACAATAAAGGCGTTTCTCTCTCTCTTAGCCCCAATAGCTTAACAGCGTTCGCGGCGTTTAGGATATGTCTAGGCTGCTATTTTTCCTTTCTTACGTGTGAGTTGTTATCAATCACTCCTTATCGGGGTAATCAGATACCTTTCCTATTGACTCCGTGATTACGCGTGCTATGCGGACGCCGCATTAAGTAAACCGAAAGTTGTCGTGTGCTATTGCGTACGCCATCTCAAAAACTTGAGATGAGGGCGCCTCCTTCATCGCGCATAGGGAACCGGTTTTTGTGTCAAATATGCAGGGTATTTCAGTGAAAGACTTTCAAAAAATCTCTAATAATAGGGTGCTTGGGAAGTAAGAAACACTTTCCGGGAGAAAGCTGCCAGCCACGTCCCCTAAAAAATTTAGAGAAAAAAATCATGAGCCATTCTTCTCTGTGAAGGTGGAGGACCAGCAAAGCCGTATAGCACACGACACAGAAGTGACACAGAATTTTTAACAAAGGTGCGAACACGTTTATTGTCTTGATCGGGGATCATCGATCAAGTGCAAGTGGTCACCGACAACACTTGCAGCGCACGAGTCGGCTTTGCAGGATCTCGCACATTGCCGATGTTGGTCAAGTCGTTATCGAACCGCAGCCGTATCACGCACCCTACAGCTACACCCAAACTCTCTGTCCAGAAAGTCCCTCTTGAATTTAGCGCATGCTCCATTAAAGCTGTCCAATTTAGCAGCATGGTACCTGCGTCTTTGCATAGCGTTCTCCGCTCCACGACGTTCATCGTCTTGTATGGTTTGCCGCATGCGCTTGGCGTTTTCTGCACGATCTTCATCGGTGGTGTTTGCTGCCCGCCGCCGCCGCTGACATTCTCGTTGCCGTTCCCGCCGTTGCTCTTCGTAGGCGCGTTGCTCTTCGGGAGTCTGGACTATACGCGGCCTCCCTATTACGGCGAGAGAAGGGAAATTGAAAATGAAAAACGGCAACTTGAATTTTTGTTTTCTTTTATATACATTCGCGTGGACGACTATAGCCGCCCCGAGGAGCTGGAGGAAACGAGACACGCGCGACAGGACCGCCACCCCGGGAGAGTGGAAGGAAACTATGCATGCGAGCGCTTGGAACGACGACAAAGAGAGGGCGGCGCAAGTTTTTGCTTACGCACATGAAAAATCCACGGAACCCTAGCCATAAACAGCTTCGCTGTAAAAAGGGCTAATCACGTGAACAATTCACTTACATGTACTAACCACCTTTTTAATTAGCGAATATACTGTTAAGAATGGAACCTTCGGCAACCTTTTCCGAGCTTCAACGCTGCGGAAACGAGTCCCGAAACGAGTCCCGACGTGTTCTGGACTGTCGCCCACCTGTCGAAGTCTGCCCGAAACGAGTCCCGACGTGTTCAAGACCGTCGCCCACCTGTCGTGGTCTGCCCGAAACGAGTCTCAACGCGTCCGTGACGTCAACGGGACGTGTGTGTGTGTGCGTGTGGGTTCGTGCGCTCCGGAAGGGGAGAGAGGCCTGGCCTAACTGCGGAGAACCATGGCTACGACGCACTTCTGGCTACGACGCGGCGGACTTTTCTGCTACGCACTTGGCGGTCGCACCTGCTGCCCTGGCGGAGAGTGAGGGAGAAAACGGACCCTATATAAGGCGGGGCGTGAGGCGGCTCCAGTGGTTCTCTCGGATTTGACGACTGTATCGCAGCCATGTAATTAAACCGTTCGTTACGTTACCAATTCTCCCACCTCCACTGGACCCCTGGGTTCTTCACTTCGGGGAATGGTCGTCGTCACGAGCCAGGAAGCCTCCGGACGTGCGGCTTAAACCCCGCCTCGAACAATACATAGAAATATCTTTTCAATTAAAACCTGCTGAGCACCATCGAAAACGACTACATCCTCACATACATCCTTATATTCCGGGCGAGGCGGTAGCTTCGCGTTTCGGCCAGGTGGGGGCACGACAGCCAGGGTTTTTAATTATGTCGTTTAACCAGCTTGTCTGCACCCTTTCCCTTCTGACAGGCGTTTGAATTGAGCTTTTTTTGTTTGTTTGGAACGGAAAGAGGAAAAAGTCTAAGTAACCCGGCATGAATCACTGAAAATAAAAATGAAACCTAAACACATGACTAACACGTTTGAAGCAGCCTTACACGCTACGAGATGCTTGTTATTTTAAGAAAGTGTCCGTACGCGCACAAAACAAACCGTACTTCCTAAGCGTCAGTTAGTAAATCGTACATATGTATATGCACTGAATATCTTTTTTGACATTAGAAAATATAACAATTACATGTCATGTTTGGTATTTCAAACTCAAAGCCGAAAGCAAAAGGCCCCAGAGGAATTCTCTAACGATCTGCATTCCTCCGTATTAAGAGGAAGTAAGCGCTGTGCCCGCACTTATGGATACGGACTTCGAAGTAAATTTTTTTAAGGACACTACTCCAAATTTTATTAATGTTTATGGTTGGATATTGAGGTAACTGCTAAGGATAAATAGAAAAACTTGCATAGGCCAAATTTCTGCTCAGCAGAGCGCCTGTGCGAAGTCCCGTTCAAAACGCTCATAGCACGAGATTCAAGTATTAATAGCGGCCATACAAACAATATATTACAATTTCTGTTGGTAGTTTCTGATAGACTACTATATCAACTAACTGTGAATAAAAAATAAAATAAATAAAAAGTGGGTTTTTTTAGAAAATTGACTCCAAACTTGCTAGTTTTTCGAAATTTCTGTTTTTCAGGCAGATGTAGCGCATTATATTCTTATCTCAAAATATTGAAAGTATAATCAAAAGAAAGAGCTTAATTGGAGCTTTACGGTGATATAAAGATCATAAAAATATGTTGATTAGGGCACACAGCACAGCTTGCTGAACTTCGTCAAATATCGTCGCAGAGAGGTGGTTTGACAAATAAAAACAAAATCATTAAAAAATGTTATGACCTAGACGCTTAATTAGCATAAAAAAGCCTATGTCTAGAGTGTTCCCAAAAAGTTATATTGATGTAGCGTAAAAAGTATGGAAAAGGGATGGAGTGAAATATGGCACCTCCGATAAGCTGGAAAAACGTCAGTTTCCACCTTGACCGCTTCAACGGTCCATAACTTGAGAACAAAAAATCCGATGACATTGCCGTTTGCGTCTTCTTTTATTATAGGAATTGCCCCAAAACATATATTTTTTTCGTCAAAATTAAAAATTCGACCCTAAATCCGTACCTGAGTTGAGATGAAATCACCCAGATATATATATATATATATATATATATCTATATATATATATATATATATATATATATATATATATATATATATATATATATATATATATATATATATATATATATATATATATATATATATATATATATATAAGAAAGTAAACGTACCTCGAAGCTTTTCGTGGAGTTTTATTACATATAGGTCGACGTTTCGGCCTGAGCCAGACCTTTTTCGAGACTGGTACATGAGATGTCAGATTGACGCTCCTTGACTACGTCACGTGGTATTCCAAACATCTGGTTTCTCTCAAGAGTTGACGGTGGGGGAGGGAGGAGGACGTGGGGGTGGGAGGAGGAGGGGCAGCCACAAGAACAGCAGGCGCCAAACTCTCGCAAAAAAAAAAAAAAGAAAAACCCAACAACAACAACAGCTTTCGGGAAAAATGCCTCGAGTGGTGTCCGAGCAGTGCACCAGCCGCCCCCTCTGTCCGTGAAAAAAACACACATATACATGTCCCCTCACGTAATGAACTTCAAGAAAGGGAAGACGAGGGGTCGTTCTGGACTTCCCCGCCGAAAGAGGGAAAATGAACGAAAAAGAAAACGGTTGTAGCTTCTGAGAAAACTTGCCCCAAGCGGTGTACGAGCGGTGCACGAGCCGCCCCCTCAATGCGAAAACAAAAAGAAAAAGAAAGAAAGAAAAAAAAAAAACCAAAAAAAACAAAAAAACATACATATCTTTTTTTTTTAATTTCCCTTTCCCTCCCTTTTCACATAATAAACTTCAAGACGGGGAAGGCGAGGGGAGGTTCTAGACTTTAAAACCGATGTGACAGCTTAAGATGTGTTAACTGCGTGCATGAACGTCATTATTCCAGGGTGTTCATTGATCCCAGCTTTAATAGTGTTGAACTTGTAAATTAAATAGGACTCCCTCTGCTCGCGATCCCGGTTAGTTTTAAAACCAGATTGTAGAAATGTCACCTCAAGCTTATCGAATGAGTGTCCGGAAATACTCATGTGTTTTGAGAAGGGGATACTTGGGCGGGATCTTACATGGGACCCATGATTATTGAATCTTAAGCGGAAAGGTGTCATCGTCTGACCCACGTACTGCTTATGGCATTTGCCACATTCCAATAGGTATACGACGTTACTTGTATCGCAGTTTAAGTTCCCGTAAATTTTGTAGGTAAAGTTGGAATTTGTACTCTCTGCGCTTTCTCTGGGAGTCACGTGCTTACTTACCTCGCAGCCCTTCTTACCGCATGGCCGACTCCCAGTGCTCTTAGGGCCGGTTGCACCAACGTCGCTTACCTTAACCCAAAGCGGCTCTTTCCTAAGTCGGCTTAGCGCCCTAAACCGAGCTCGGGTAAGCGCGGGTTTAAATTCCGGTTGCACAAACGTTAACCCTGCTTTACAGACGCGCCCCCAGCTAAACGCTGGAT
This sequence comes from Ixodes persulcatus, assembly GCA_013358835.2. NCBI lineage: Eukaryota > Metazoa > Arthropoda > Arachnida > Ixodida > Ixodidae > Ixodes > Ixodes persulcatus. Next base: position 1,009,503 of record JABSTQ010010281.1, read on the forward strand.
TTGCCTAGGGAATGAGGGAAAAACAGAGCGAACTAGGGAACGCTCAGAGGGACGAATACGATTGGCGGAGAGGAATCTCGTGATGTAAACAAAAAACCTGCTGTAGTAGCCGTCGTCGCCGTCTGCTTTTCGCTGTATTTCTTCGGTGAGTAACGAATTAAAGGTCTCCAAATTCAATCATTTTTTTCGCTTAACTTTCAAAAACAGGAGTCAACGCTTTAAATAAACACAAATTCTCTTTACATCTGTGATTGTGTGTTTATTACCGGTTGATAACAGAATATTTTGACAGTGACAGTAGTTTTCGTGCTCACATTTTGAGATACAGGAGCCATCGGGGGCCCCAAATCTCACCGAACGCGAGAAGGACGCTCTACTCGCTACATCGCTGAAGACAAAACATCATCGAGAATAAGTAGGAAGGTAAGATGACTACTAAGATCAAGTCATGCCTGAGACCGATGAAGTTCAAAACAGTGACGAACTCGCCACGGCAGCTGCGAAAATGCCCGCAAATCGTCGAATAGAAGTCGTCAAGTTGTCGTCGCCACGAATAGAAGTTGTCGCCACGAATGAAATATATAAAGCAAAATATTCCTAAAAAGCGCGATCACCAGAAAAGTTACGGTTATGGAACGATACAGTTTTCTGAAGCCAAGATTCTACTCGCGAGACAAGGAAAATTCACTGAAGATTGTCTCGAAACTCAGAAAACAAAAGAACTTGACTTTTCGCTGTTTTATAACCTAAAAGCGCCGCAATCTGATGCAAACGGCAGAAGGGTCGACGATCAGCTGATCGCCGAGATCATGTCCTGCCACTATTCAACGCGCTCATCGGATTGAAGGATATGCGTTGCAAGTAGAAATAAACAAGCTGGTAAATAACAATACGTTACAGTTACGCGAAAATCAGTAAGGTATACATACGAATAAGCTCGTTGACAGAATAACCAACGTGAAGACAGACGTGAGCCCCACAGCTCCGTACGTATCTCGGTTAGGGCTAACACGCACTGAGAGTGGAGATCCAGCTTGAAAACAGGGGTCGATAAACACTTCATGCGAGAATATTTTGCATCCTTGTCACAATCGAAGGCCATTCTGTCGAGACTCTCACGCTGTCGTAGCCTAAAACACTTTGTACAACCAATTTCGTCCACCGCGTCGACCGCCACAACCCAGTGCCACAAACCAGCCGCCATGTTTTAAATCCAGGATTAAGAAACAACCAAAAGCAAAGCGCCCAATGTTGAGCGCTTACGATAAGCGTAGTTTAGTGCTAGGTTTAGCGATAAGCGATTTTGGTGCAACCGAACGAAACCGAAACTTAGCTTAGGTTCCCGGCTAAGCTCTGCTTTGCGCTAAGCGGCGTTGGTGCAACCGGCCCTAAGAGATAGTTGTTTTTGACTTAACTATCTCGTCCTTAAGATTACGCGATCGTCGATACACCACTCGGGGAACGGTTGTAAAAACATTTTTTAGGCGTTCACTCTGCTGTACGATGTTGAAATGTTTTTTTTTTAAATATGACTGACGTTAGGGGACCTATTGCTGAAGGTCAGCACGAGGTTGGCTTGTCGGCCAGTTTCTGTCTGGGAGCATCGTTCGCTTAATAACTCATCACGATCAAGAGCTTGCGCCTTTTTGATTGCATCGTCTATAATTGGTTCAGGGTACTTTTGCTCTTTTAATACTTGGCGTAGTTGGTCCGCGTTGGCGTTGAAGCCGTCGTCGCTCGAACACACGCGTCTGAACCTGTGGGCCTGACCATGGGGTATACTAGTTTTGCAAGGGCGAGGGTGGCAGCTGTCGAAGTGCAGGTATTTTTGGCGGTCAGTCGGCTTTCGATAGAGTTCAGTGACTAGTTTTCTGCCCTCTATTATTACCCTGACGTCTGAAAATGAACTTCGGTTTTGGAATAATTATGAGTAAAACTATATATATATAGAAGACAGTCAACGTACTTCGAAGCTTTTGGTGGAGTTTTATGACATATTGGTCGACGTTTCGGCCTGAGTCACGCTATATATATTTGTTTTTTCTGGTGGCTGGCAGTTTGTTCCCCGGATATAGTTTCTTTTTTCCCAGCAAGCTTATTTTTCAGCTATTTATAAAAATCTTCGTTAAAACAACCGGTTTAAAAAAAAAAATTCAAAGCTGCGACGATGTAAAAAAATTACGTCACCACTCCAGCGTACGACAAAGCAACAACAACAATAACAACAACAACAACAACAACAACAACAGCAACGACTAGCTTTACGCTTTCCCGCGACAACACGATAAGAATGTTTTATTGAGCCAAACCAGACTCATGGCAGATTTATTTTCTTCTTACGTTGCGACCACAGCCTTTCAAATAAACGGTACCTGCGAAACCATGAAAAAAAAAAGGAAGTAAGAAAGAAAAAAAGTTTTTTGAAAGAACAAAACAAAATGCTGAGTTTCTTCGGCACGTCCCGCAAATGAACTGCGTAGTCAGCCAAGGCGCAGCCCGCTCTGCTGCGCTCAGAGTGCACCCGATCACATTGCACACTAACCACCACTTCGTGCGACTTCACGGAGTCAGGGGACGTCATGGGTGTCACGTGACTTCACAGTGTCGATCGCGACGTTCTGGCGTCACCCGTAATAATGACATCATGTGCGGTAACATCACGATGTCACGTCATGGCGTCGCTCGACGTCAAGTTACACAGCAACGGTTAGCGGAGAAGTTTCCTTGTCACGACGGACATTGCGGGAAACGCACGCGGGGATTCACTTCAAAACTCGCCAAAAAACGGCTTCCGGAGTAAAAAAGAAAAAAAAGAAAAAAAGAAACACCCAATCAAAGCTGAACTTCAAAAACTACGCACATCACTAAGAGCGCTGCACTTCGTGATCCCGCTCTGAGTTCAGCGTCGATACGCCAAACTCGGTTCCGCAACCGCACTCGGAACCGGGTCAAAGTCGCTGCTCGTACGCGCTACCCCTTTCTTCCACAGAGATTCTTGTCAGAGCGTGAGTAGCCTATTGTATACCTGCACAAAAACGTGGCGGAACTTCTGACCAGGGGTGCTATTCTGGTCACAAACGGTCACGTTCGTGTTTCTCGAAAACTCCTCCCCCCTACGAACCGCGCGCTCCTATTGGCCACAGCGCGCGTGATAATTCCACGCGGGTCCCATGGGAACGTTCGAGAAACACGAAAGCAACCGTTTGCCGTAAGTGCCGCTCTTCGAGTTCGGACCGTGACGACAAAGTGACGTATAACCACGTCCGACCTACGTAGCATATAGCGGAACTCACGTAACTAGATTAACTGCGGTACTACTCGACACACCCTAATCTTTGTTTCACTATGAGGGCGAGCTAGTGCGAGTATAGGAGCTACAAGAACGTGTTCCGGGCTTTCAACGTCCCTGTCGAGCAGGCGCGCTTGCGCAGTGCAAGCCAACGCTCGCGCAAGCATCGTTCGTGGTGATGTGCTCGTGCTTTTAACTTCTGTTTCTATTGCACGAAGAGGAAAAAGCTTTGGGTAGGATTCTAGAGCGTAGAAAATGGCGGCGATTCTTATTGCTCAACGATGGCTCGACGAACGCGTACAATGACGGGTTTTCTGCGAGCACCCGGTTGCCTTCGCTATGCACGACGACTGTTTCTGACGACAGTACCGCTTGTCGAAAAGCACCGTGCGATCGCAGTGTGACCAGCTGCGCACCGAGAGACGGAGACGATGAGAGATGATGACCGTCGAGCAGCAGCTACCAATCGAATCGCACTGAGATTTTGCGCAACGGGAAGCTGCAAGGGCGCGGTTGCCACCGATGATCTCATAGCTAATGCCCAGTCTATGGTGACCAGAGCCGTGACGGCCGTCGCGAGTGTCGCTGTCAACCGGCTGGGAAGAGGCGGCTGGGTCGACAAAACCCTGGGGTGCTATGTTGCGCTTTTTGGACTCCCAGGAGACTTGGAAGAAGGAAGTGACGTCAACGACTAGAGCAAACGCAGATTGGATGTTGACAGAAGAAAACAAAATCAACATCCAATCTGCATTTGCTGCGTTGTTGACGTCACTTCCTTCTCCCTAGTCTCCTGGGAGTCCAAAAAGCGCAACATAGCCCCCCTGGACCGAGGCAGCTGAGGCATGTGCGAAAGAAGGCTTTCGTCGCCACCACGACAAGCACACCGACGTCGTGGGGTGCGCTGACGGAACCTAGAATCTAACTGAACCTTCGTTACCGTCATCATCGGTCTGAAGGAGACCCTCACCGTTCTGAAGGCCTCCTACACTTTGCCGCAAACACCACTTTGCCATTAACGACATGGTGGTAAGTACGTTAAAACTTCAGGGTTTCTACCGCTTCGAAGTTAGTGCACGCTTAGTGCCTATGTGTACAGTTGACCGTTTATTGCGGTTTGTAGCTACTGTCATTCACGCAATAAAATCTGGGTGGGCGGCTGATGGCATTTTATTGTATCAATTAGATATTCTACCTTTCAACGCCAAGCTTCTGGAGTTGCATGTGAGTCATCGGACAGTCCTAAGAAACACTGTTCGATTCCCTGCCATTAACTGTAGACGAGAAATTTAGCCAGTACAATTGTGTGGATGGTTGTCACCTCCGTGACCAAGAAAAACAATAAAGATACCATTGTCCTACATTCAACACACGTATGTTTAATGTAAAGGTTATGATACCAATTAAATAGATTGTCGTTTCAAAAGTGACAGTAACTCATTGAAATTAAAGAGTAGTGTTAAATGAATTTGTTTAAATTTGCCTGCGAAGCAGAGCAAAAACGCACTGTTGACTTATCACCATCAAGCATAAACAACAAGTGGAAGCAGAGTAGATGTGTGAAGGGAAAGCGAGCATATGCTAAAGAAAGAACTGCTACGTAACGTGAAGAATGTCAGCAACTATCTTGCCATTGTGGTACGAGCTTAGTTGCTATGCACAGGCTTATGGCAGCCTGTGAATGTAGGATGCTCCCCATATGGTATCAACCAGTGGCGAAGCCAGGGAAGGGGAGGGGGGGGGCGGGCTAATGGGGCTTCGCCGCCTTCCCCTCCCCAAATCCGGCGGACCCTAGAATATGCACACAAATTTTGACAACATCCACCCCCCCCCGCACCCCAGGTCATGAACATCTCATTCACCTCAGCTTCCCTCCCCCCTCACCCCCTCAAAAGTTCCTGGCTACGCCACTACGATCAACAGCACTCAATAGATAGTCAACATTATCAGGACAAGCGAAATTTCTTTTATTTTATGCCCCATATAGGCGTGCGTTTCTGTCTTTATATGCACTCAGGCAAAGCACACATTTCAGAAAACACTTGCGTGAAGGCGGCGTTCACAATGCAGTCCCCGACAAACTTTCAAGGCGTTAACAAATTCCACAAATTAAATTTTCAACGAAACGCGTTAGATTTGCAAAACGCTGGCAAACTTACATTGCGTTTTACATAATTCACCTTTGTCGTCCGATGAATCAGCAGTCAGAGCTACACAAACCTCAATGAGCTTGTCGTATGTTTTCTTGCCGTTGGGGCGATCACTGGCGGTCGTGGCGGTGGCACAATTCTTTCTCAGACCGTTTGCTGCTGCCTCCGTGCTCGCAGAAGCGTTGGTCACTTTGTGAAAAGGTGAGGTTTTGAATCTTGACGCATGGCAACGCTGAATGAAGGTATATTATCGTCTTAATAATCTCAGCAAGGTTGCCGTTACGAGCCACAACAACACCACCACTTTCAAGCTTCATAACACCAGCACAAATACTAGAAGTCAAGTCTTGCATCTCGCCAAGTGTTATACCGGAGACGTTGAACGCCAGCTCACCGTGCTCTTCAATCCGGTCCTGCCACCGAATGGGCTCATCCAACAGCACGAAAGCACTCGTGTGCGCGTTGATCAAGTTACCGATCGCATGTCAAACCCCAGCCGCGGTCGATCCGACGAACATCGCGGCCATGTTCTTTCGAGTTTATCACGCCAAGGGTACGGTTGTCGAGTTAAAACAATGCAAATACTCTCGTGCATTCTTGTTCTTACGTCATTTTGTCGTCACAACCCGAACTCGAAAAGCGACTGTTAGCGGCTAACAGGGGCTTTCTAGTTTCACGAACGTTCCCATGGCAAAGAGCGTTGAATCGTCACGCGCAATGAAGCCAATGGGATAGCGAGGTACCTATGTAGGGACATGTTTTTTTTTGCACGAGCTTTTCTTCAAATTAAAAATAAGTAAAAAAGACTGCCCGAGATCATGCGGTCGCGTCCATTTCTTCAGCGCCGAAAGAGAAGAGCATGGCTTAAGGCTGAACTCCATGGGACGAATTATGTGACGAATAACTGGCGAACGCCGCCCGACGGCACGCTCGCTTTGCGCGCGACGTAGCAGCCACTGTGTTGATTCCACGCGCAGAGCAAAAGCCGTCGGGCGGCGTTCGCCAGTTATTCGTCACATAATTCGTCCCATGGAGTTCAGCCTTTATGGGGACTACTGTCGTAATCACTGCAGTAAGCAAAGGGAGCAAACCATTATTAAAACTGCCCGAAGAAACGTTCCTGCATCATCCACAGCATGTTCACAACCGGTGGATTCTGTGTGGATCTCATGACTTGTAATATATTACGACAGAGTCGTCGTCAGCTCTGTATCCATTTGGAGTCTCCTTCACAGGCACACAGGAAATTTCATTTGCAGCTTATGTTCACGGCGGCTTCACAGAGGATGATCGGTGTCGCAGCGTACCTTCACATAATATTTTCTTCTCGTAATGCCATCCGTATCGTGCAGAAACAGGGAACGCAACGACGCAAACGAGACACAAACACCACAAGGTCGTTACCGCGGTTTTCGCCGTGTTTTTTTTCAAAGACCGCAGCGAAAGACTTCGAGAATACAAGCTGAGATATCTTAGCTAAATTTACTTTACGTCATAATTATTGAAATAATCTTTCGTATCTTATAAAAGGATAATGTTATTTTTCTCTGTTTCCTTCCATTTTCCGGAAAGTAGCCTTTTTTCTGTTATTCGCTCGTTCTAACTCCTGAAGGAAAGGAAGAAGGTAACAAAAAGAACAGGGGGAAATGCGGGGATTTCTTCGCCCCAACTGGGTGGACACGTCATCGCGACGTAGGGTGATCGTAAAATTCTACCTGACCGCGTGCTTGAACCCGAACATTGGGGCAGAGCCTCAAACAAGAATCATTCTAGTTTAAGGCTCCGCCCCTTCTTTCTCGATACGTCACAACTCGAAAGTACCCGTTTGCGACCAGAATAGCACCCCTGGTTGCATGCGCCAAGTACGTGCGGCGAATCGTTCTCGTTTCTTACTCCGGGCTCCTTAAGCAGAGCTCCCGGGTCGCGCTCGTGAAAACGTGCGGTGTATAGCCCGACCTTGACCAAATGGTCACTCTGCCATTCCCCCGATTTGTTTTCACCTTCAAGTTGGCAGCCGTTGCCGCACAAACGAGAGAGCTATTGTCTGCTCCAGCTTAGAGACGGCCCGCGTTTGCCGACGCAATGCCGTCGGAACCTAGAGTCGGCGCCTGCGGACTTTCTCGATATAAATATAGTCGAACACGATATTTATTTTACTCGACCCATCTGTCTCATTATCCGGGTCTGTTTAGTATGGAAAGCGCGAAAGACAGCGCCCCGAACCTTCCTCGTCTGGAGCGCGGAACAGTGCAGAAACCAGTTCATGCCGGCGGAACTCTTCGCCCCTGGATACTGTGGCGGCCGCAAACTACGTTTGTCTTGAAGCAGATTGGAATCCCCTCTCTCTCTTTCTCTTTGTCTCGGGAAAAAAACGATCGGTTCATATTTTGCGTCATCGAGTTGTAGAGAAAGGAATCACCTGCTCGCATTAGAACTTGGACCCTTTAGTGTGTAAGCAACACCTTCTGTAGATAAAGTTACAGGGCAGCAAATTGGTGGTCAAGGCGAATTTGTATAAACCACATGAATTACCTATGAATGCGATAGCATTTATAGTTGCAGACTCTAAATTTAGCGGGGGAACTGCATTGGTGCATATGTCGTGACGTCATTTTTTCCGCTAAACTTAGCGGAGAAACACTACGCTAAATATACAGTCGTCCTCTAGGACGACGCTAAATCCTTGTCATCCTTGACATCACCCTAGAGGTCATCCTTGAGGTCGTCCTAGACGTCGTTCTTAACGGCGTCCTCTAAGACGACGTCCTGGGGGACGACGTCAAAGACGACACCTAGACCGACCTCTAAGACGATATCTATGGCGACCTCAAGAACGACCTCTAAGAAGACCTCAAAGACGACGTCCTAGAGGACAACGTCAAAAGCGACCTCTAGGACGACCTCTAGGGTAACCTCAAGGGCGACCTCAAAGAAGACCTCTAGGACGACATCAAAAACGACGTGTAGGACGACCTTTAGGACGACCTCAGGGTCGCCAGGTCCTTCGAAGAGGGCACGGATGTAAAGGAGTGCGTACTGCCGCTACGCATAAGAGCGGCGCAATGGGGAGCGAACACAGTGATCTGAAATGGTCTTCTGCGCATACCTACTGCACATTAGGTGGAAAGGTACCAGAGAGACAGAAATTTGTGATGAGTGGCGAAAATTAGGGCACTCCGGCATTAAAAGCCGGAGTGTCTAATTTTCGACGTCCCTTACTGAGGGCTAGCGCGGGTCACATCTTGGGCACGAGTGCTGTGTCGGCGTGCGGCTGAGACTCGTGCTCTAACTGAACCCGAGTTCCAGCCTAGCGCTGACGTAAAGCGCTCCTGTGTAATGTATGCTCCACGAGCTGGAGCTCAAGCTGCTGGCTCAAGATAGCCTGAGGTAATAGGCGAGTGTTGGCACGCGCATCCGGCTCCCGAATCACGAGGCGTATAGCCCCCCATGTGATCTCACCGATGTCAGGGGTACTGAATAAATTTAAACTCATCTTAATCATTTAGATAGACCACATGACGGTGGGTGCTAAGCATCAAAAACCACCCAAATCATTGTGCAACTAAGCATAACAAACCATAACGCACGCATACTGCATGCACGACTTACCCTTTGTTCCTCGGTTCATCGGAATGACCGAGACAAGTTTAATTATTTTTTATAGTCATGACTAGGGCACAAAATTTCTTTGATCCCGCCCGGTAGACAAAGAGAAAATCCGCATCATCACCAACCGCAATGCTCGGGATGTGTTGCCAAGGTCCCACGGAAGAGCCCCAACAAAAAACAATAGGCCGATAGCAGTTCGCGAACTTTCACTTCAATGTCTGCATTCGCGTTGCCATTTACGAGGATGCCAACTATTTTTATCGGCCGATCGTCGCCCCAAACGATAATTTTCCCGCGAGACGCTCCCCCGGCCCGCCCGCAACCGCCGCCGCCGGGGAGGCTTCGAGAGACTATTTTCGAAAGGGGAAGCCGTAGAATTTGGGCCAGCGAATCACAAAAAAGGCGACAACATTTCAGAGACATCACGGACCGTCCGATGGCTTTCCCCCACTCCACGGTTCGTTTTCGAAATTCCTCGTCCTCTTTAGTAATTACGATTACGGAACCTCCGGCAGCAAAGACACGCGCGTCAACCTCGAAAGTGAACGAAACTTGACAAAAACCAAGACAAAAAGAAAACTCCAATGCCAGTCTATTTTTGGGGACGCCAGGATTTCCGTAGTCTTAACGACAGGCAGGCAGCGAAAAAAAAAAAATAAACAAAAAGCTGCCGTCGCAGACGTTCTCTCGTGCACCGACGCGCTTTTTGGCGTACGCGGAAACACAGCCCTATCTAAATCCTGGGCAGAGCCGCAGTGACTGTACGTGAGGGCCGGTCTTCATGACGGCCGGCGGGCTGCTCCTCGTTCGCAGTGGTTTCCTCGTGCCACGAGTCCAGGGAGGGATGCGCCTTGACCAAAAGCCGCGGAGGCTTTTCTCCCAAGGACCAAGTCGGAAAGATAGCAGCTCTACGGCTCATTAGTTATCTTCAAGCGCCTTGTATGCGTCTCACTAAACACCTGTTTACACATACGGCGCAGCGCCGCGTCGGCGCTCAACAGGGTGGAACAGCACGTTGGCGATATATCACGTGCAGGTCAGCGCTGCACCAGAGCCGTTTTTCAGCGCCTATGCGGCGCTGCGCTATATATATGTGAACCGGCCTTTAGTGGGGAATAATTAATTCATAGTCGCAGCCACACTGCCCATATACATCACACAAAAGACGGTGTCTCCAGACTGTATTTTTGTACGGTCTATGAGCAGTGTCACCACAGCCTATTGATTCGTGCGTTCGTGCCTCCGAGCGTCGTTTGAATTCCCGTGCTCGTAGCGTGGCCTCGTAACGTTTCAGAGGCCCAGGCCGCTCTGTACCCATGCCATGGCATGCTAACGTTACAACGCTGCGGAGGTGTTGATGTGAGCACGGCGCAAGCGCACACGCTTCAACTCGCGACAAACGGGTTTTCTGCGCATGTGCGGTTCCCACACCTTATATTGTGGGCAAACGAGGGCTTTGTTTTGTAAACAGCGAGTAAGCCTTCGACAGCCTTCGCTGTGCTTAAAAAAAAAAAAAAAAAAGTAAGCGAGTATCACGGTTTTTCGCCACAGGTTGCTCAACGGTCGATTGTCTCGGTCAGTTAGTGAAATTGCGCGGTCACCGGAAGTGAGATCGTTCTCCCGCACATGCTCGGAGAAAACCTCCATTTTGTTTGCCAAAGAACGACGGGCAACCTTGACCTTCTGAAGCCACGAGGCAGACACGTCGTGGACACTGGCTGTCAATATATACGCGCTCACCAGCCACAGAGACAGTATACGGTTGCCCAACGGTGGCGGCCATCGAAGGACGTCACATCAGCTGCCATTGTGCTGGCACTGCTGCTAAGCGCGTACCTTCTGCAACGGACATTTTGCGCCATCGAACTTCTCAGCGAGAAGAGGTAGGATTGACCGCCAGCATAGCGCGATGACGTCAAGTTAAAGCCACGTGCTCAAAATGTCGGCTTCCGATCGCAGGTTAGGGGCTAGCTGCCCCCAGATGACGGGGGAAAAGCAGCAGCCCCGAAAGAGATATTAAATTAAGGACACGAGGAAATCTTTATTTGGCCGCGGCTACCGCTGAGACAAAAGTGTGACCATGTGGGAAGGAGATCAGTTCAGTGAAAAGGCGAGGGGGTGAAACGAGAAGGATAAAAAAAGGGGAGGGAATGGAAGTGGACAGCTCCCCTCAAGGGCAAGCCGTCGCCGCGGCTCGCTAACGGGGGGAGGAGGGGGGAGAGGAATGTCCCAGAAGTAGAGCAGAGCGTTTTCTCTCTAATCGCCAATCTGCATCGAAGCCGCTCGACCGCTCCCGGAGGCGACGCCGCAGAGAGAGAAACGCGGTCGAACGAGCTCGCTCTCGACGTCGACGGCTGCCGCACGATCGACGCGACGACTTCACACACACAGGGGCGCGGGAAAAAAACGCACGCGCGGCTACGCGAGCGCGTGGGAGAGCGCGCGCGATGCTTCTCAAGACACGCCGTAGTCGCACGGGAGCCGAGCACACCCTTGCACCTAAGCCGACAGTGTTGTGGAAGCAACGCGATCGTTGGTACCAGTCAAGCATCCGTCTATCTTTCACCACCTGACCACGCGGGAGGTTAGTCAGCCCCGAAAGGGGTCTCTCGTGTCTCCGCTATGGACGAGAAATTGAGCCAGGACCGTACCACTGAAAGCCTGGGGTCGTTAACCTGCATCGAGCAGTTGAAATTACACGAACGCAGGCCGGTACGATGCCCATTCAGATCGAAAAGGGCAGGGGGTGGGGTTTGAGCCCAAAATTTCTGACAGGGGTATATTCAGGATTGTCAATAGGGACGGGGGGGGGGGGGGGGGGAGGGGAGGGGGGAGAGTCTAATACAAATTTGTGGGAGCGGCTCCAGGGTTGTGTGCTTTAAAGGGTTCGTGTAGTTTTGTGTATGGAAATCTGGGTGGATGATTGATTCAGCCTTCGGGGGGGGGGGGGGGGGGGGGAGGGTTAGGGATGTGGTGGTGGGGGGGGGGGAGGGGTGTATACGTCACTGACTTCTAATTTCTGCAGGGCAAGTTTTTTATTGAGCTGTTAGCTGCGTCTTCGTTTCTTTGAGCTGCCCGGTGCGTTTACACTCTCCGCTACAGATCCCCCCCTTTCCCACCTTCATCGAAAAAGGGGAGGCGGTTGGTTGGTCCGGCGAGCCCGTAGCTTCCACGGCACTGTCAGCTTAAGGGGGGTGAAGGAAGTTGACCTTGATGCGAAGCGCGGCGTGTGTCTTCGCCCAAAGGCTGTGGGATGAAGAGAGTTTGTGTTCTGTCTAAGGGCCAACTTTGGTGGAGAGGCACTTTCTGGGACGACGTTAACGGCGCGAGATGAGCGAGATGAGTGCGCTTATCTTGATTAGTCGCGCGGGGGATGGGAAAGGAATATACGGCGACTTTCGGTGCACCCGGCTATAAACACACAACGGCGAGGAACGAGGGGAGGGTACCTAATGATAAATAGGGGGGTGGGGAGAAAAGAAGGGGAAAATAGGCTTGCTCGGTAATGCAGAAACGAGAGTCGTACATAGACGCATACACGACGTGAACGAGATCTCCGACAGCCTATTTTTTTCGCGCATTTAGAAGTAGTTGCTTTTTTCTCCTTTTTCTTATTCTTTATCAGCGTAATTTCATTTCATTTCATTTATTTCACGTTAAAGGCCCACTAAGGGCATTACATAAGGGGGGGGGGGGCAGTTTATTAACATGAAACAACAGAAAAACGCACTAATGGAGAATAATACAAAGAAAGAAAAAACAAGGTGTAGTAAAAGTTATAAAAAATATAAAACAGCAAAATAGCACACTCACATAAGATGGATTTGAAGGGCACTTAGGAACGCAGTAGAGTCATTAATGGTAACTATAGGTGATGGCAACTGGTTTCATTCGGAAATGGCGAGAGGAAGAAAGGATATATTAAAAGCATCGGTCTTACCGAAAATTCGTTTGATAGCAATGAAATGATATTCTTTCTGGGGGGGGGGGGGGGGGGGGGAGGGGGGGGGGGGACAGCAGTGAGTTCTTGATGTCTGAGCAGTGATAATAAATTTTGTAAAAGAGGCAGAGTCGGGAGAGTTTCCTTCGGCAGCGCAAAGGGGTTAGACCGAGTTTATTTTTTAACGTAGAAACACTGGTGAAACGATCAAATGATGATAAGATGAAACGAGTCGCCCGGGTTTGCACTGCTTCTAAGGTATCGACAAGGTATGATTGATGGGGGTTCCAAATCGATGCTGCATACTGTAGTTTAGGTCTAATGTACGTTTCATAAGCCATTTGTCGAACGTGTGGAGGGGCCTCTTGCAAGTTTCGTCTGATGAATCCAAGAATCTTCGATGCTTCTGCAGAAATGGTTTCAATGTGGGTTGTCCAAGAAAGGTTAGTAGTTAATCTGATGCCAAGATATTTGTACATTGAAACGGGTTCGATAACTTCGTTGTCTATGGTATACTGATATGCTAACAGGGACTGCTTTCTGGTGAATTGGATTAATTTGCACTTGGATTTATTGAGCGACATCAACCATTTTCTGCACCAGTGGTCTATTTTCTCTAGATCGTTTTGAAGTTGGATATTGTCTGTTACTGATGAAATCTTGTTATATGTGACACAATCATCTGCAAATAGCCGAATTTATGAGGAGATGGTACACGGAAGATTGTTAATGAATATTAAAAAAAGCAGGGGGCCAAGAACTCCGTTTCAGAATCAACGGTCTGAGCTCGTCAATCAGAGCGTCGGAGTAAAACACATGACAACCTGCCGTCCGAGGACACCAACACCATGTAGAATAAAGAAAACTTGGGATCAGCCTCCTTGAACCTCACAAAACATAATCACATTAAAATGACGCCAATTAGAAAAAAAAAATATGAACCCGAGTTAGATTAAAATTACATAGAAAAGTCAAAATACTGTGCGCTAGAATTTTGATGGCATCACAATGAGATCGAGCGAGGACACAGATTGGAAACGAGTGCTACGTCAGTGTTCGGCTGAGCCACATGTCCAATCAACGCGTCGAAGAGAAATCGATAATGTGCTCGGGGTCCATTTGGTGAGTTAGTGTCGTTCGATTGTGATGCCGTTCCTTGGAGAAAGAGAAGAACGTTCGCGGGCCTGACCATTCTAGGTGGCGTTGGTCCAACGCTGATCCTCTTTCGACGCATTGATTGGACACGGGCCCCAGCACACACCGATGGACCCAGCATGACACCGTATTGCCCCAGCAGGACACCGACAGACACCGATGGCCCCACAAGACACCAATGGCCCCAGCAGACACCGATGGCCACAGCAGACACCTATGGCCCCATAAGACACCGATGGCCCTAGCATGACACCGACGGCTCCAGCAGGACAGCGACAGGCACCTATGGCTCCAGAAGACACCGATGACCCCAGCAGACACCGATAGCCCCTGAATACACCGATGGCCCCGCAGACACCGATGGCCCCAGCTTACACCAATGGCCCCAGCAGACATCAATGACACCCACGTGTCATCGGTGTTCGCGCTCAATCTCGCTGTGATAACGTCGAAACGAGTGCACGGGCTTTAAAATTTATATAGGCGGTGTCAAATGCACGCTTTTTCTGGGAAATGCCACGTGCTGTTCACGCGTACTTTGGCCCCTGGCAACGAGCAACGCTAAAACGGAGCAGAGAAGTTTCCCGTTCACTTTCATACGAACGAACTCTCGCTTTCGTATCTGTAGCGATCTTGGTTCAAACTTACCGTTCGATCTTTTCCTGCTCCCAAAGCCCCCTTATCGTTCAATCGAAAACCCATCGTTTTACGCTTCAGTCATTTATCAGGATGCCAACGTCCCCACAAGAGGCGTTACAGTAAAGACAAAGCAAGCCGAAAAATTAATGCGTCGATAATTACAAAAAGGCCATCGATCACATATTTATCACAGAAAACAGACGTTTGAATATCATCATGTACAGTAAAAAAACGTAAGTATAGGGAGCGTCAGGGTAAATTGCAATGTGGTAAGAAAACAGCTCTGATAATCGGTGCTCCTAATATGTTCATGCTGCGTTGGCGAGTAGGGATGTTTGTTTGCATGTTTAGTAGTGAGATTGGACCACCAACGCTCAGGGAACCCGATCCATCGTCCAAAGTCTGGACACTGTTGTCGCATCGCTCGACTGTATGAGACCTGTACGAGAGTCGACACGATAATCTCAATGCGTTTACGCGAAGAAAATAAATCGTACGCGAACACAACCTCTAATGCTAAAGAGGAACGCATAAAAATCTCCCGCGCACAACTTCCTCACGGATCCCCACAGCGAAGACAAGGGGCGAAGAAAGCTAAAAGACAAAAATATATGCAGAAAAAAAAAATCCTCAGGAAGAGATTCTAGATGCATTTGTGTAGAAAATAGAAAGGACAACAACTGTTGCCGAATAACTGTCGTGGGTGCGTGCCATGCACACATATTTATCTTATCTGCAGCAACACCTGAAAGGTTGCTCGGCGACCGTAAAGCAGGAAAGACAAGCGAAAAGGGAAGTGATATTTACCCAAAATGAAGAACGTACCCAAGCGACAAGTAGCCCACCCACCGCGCACTTTTCTCTCGTAATTTTTTGCAATTTCTTAAAACCAAAATAAGCCTTTTCTTGAGAGAGAGAGAGGGTGTGGGGGGGGGGAGAAGATTTTGCATTTTGTTGTTTACGTTGTATTTTAATGACTTTCCACGTCGCTATAATGTATTTAATAATTTTGAAGTAGTTTGTGTTTTTATTTGTGCAACGCAGCGCTTGCTGGAACACATTTTACATATTTTTTTGATAGTCCGCACCACTATCTATCTACATGCGCTGTAATAAAAAGTAAAATTTTGTTTTAATCAAAAATAAGAAGAAACATATTGTACTATATTTAGTAGGCGAATATTCGTAGCAACGGCTCATTTCCTTATTTTATACGTACCAGGTGTTTCGCCGAACAACAACCAAACTATTCCTGTTAAAACTCTGGATTGTATAGGAAAACGCTTGGTGCTGTATCAGTTATTGTCGAGAGGCATTATAGTGAGACTTTAGATAATTAAGGCTTTATTTAAACTTATGTAATTCAAGATTCCCCGAGGAAAATATTACAGGGCACTTTGCGTCGTCTTTTCGAAGTCTCTAAAGTGTGAATAATTCATATAGGTAGATGAATGAACCGCATCTGGCCATATGATAACGAACATTCGCAAAACGATGCCACTAAAACTTATTCAAATTCTAACAAAATTAAGTTATCAATTCACTATTTAATAATTTAGTAACAACTGGCTCGAGGCCAATGCTCAATCAATGGGCGACGGGAATAGCCGAACTGAAACGATGTCTGCAGCCAAGCAATCTGAGCCAACTCTGTTGTCCAACATGAAAGAACGTCCAGACTCCCGGGCACTCTTCTAAGAACTGTCTGAGCGTCTACTTACCCGCCGAACACTGGAAGAGCCAATCTCTGCGATCAACGAAATCAGCTCAGCGAATACTATGAGGCGGAACAGCTGTTTAGACCTCAAAATGAAGTCTGCGCTGTGGCATTACGCAATTCAATCATGCCGCTTTGCATTGTTTGTCTAATGTCACAGCGCAGACTTCATTTTTAGGTCTACACTCTCAGAAAAAAAAGGGTGTATTCTTACACCCCTTGTCCCATATATGACACCCCAAAGCTTCCGTTCGGCGTACAGCGCGCTGGCTTCAAACCGAAGGTACCAACTTTTACGAGTGGCTTGATAGCCGAGTGGTACAACTTATTAAAATAGCTAATGTACGCGTTACTGACTACAAAAAAAAAGTAATCGGGGTTTCCTTGGCTCTAATGCACAACCTGTTTTTTTTTTGTTTTTTTTTAGTCTTTGATACGTACTTTATCTGTTTAAATGAGTATATACATCACCGTTCTCAAGCCCCTCGTAAAAGTTTGGGCCGTCTGTTCGACGTGAGTGCGCTGTATATCGAGCTGAAATTTCGGGGTGTCGTATATATGGGACAAGGGGTTTAAGAATGTACTTTTTTTTTTCTTTTCTGAGAGTGTAAACGGATGTTCCGACTCATCCTTCGCTGTACTGATTTTGTAGATCGCAGAGACTGGCTCTTGGAGTGTTTTGCGGGTAAGTACACACGCGGGCATTTCCTAGAGTGCAGGTCGACATGTAAGCAGAATTGTAATTTACAAATTACACCTATTAACAATCAGCACTTTTCTCCGGAACCTCACATTCCTCAAGCTTCGTAAAACCGTTGCGTATACCCGTATCAGAATTGTGTCCCGACCCCTGTGGAAGGTCGCTTGCGGCCGCCGACCAAATAGAAAGTACAAACGATGGTTGGATCCACCTTTTTACATTTATTAGTCATCAAGTTCCAACGCAGGAGCCTTGTTAAGAGCGTTCCTGATCGCCGCTGCCGAAATCGAGCAACCACAGCATCTCAACTTTGCCACATCAACGACAGCAGAGTTATACCCCTGTCACACGGGCTCCCTTAACCGCAGTTAACTCACCTTTAACTTCTGTTACGCGGCACCGCAGTTACCGCACTATACTCTCGGACAGCTATTTCAGAAGAAGTGAGAATGCTACTTTGCTGAGTGGGGATGTCGAGGTCAACCCTGGTCCAGAAACAGGCGAAAGTTTGCAAAAACTGAAAGAAATCGCCCGGGACATACAGGAAATTAAAAATTAAAAGGCTACAACAAATGACAGACTTTCTGCGATCGAGCACAAACTGGAAAGTCTCAGTACGCTTCAGAAGAACGTCAGTGCATGTCGGGAGAGAATAACTGAACTTGAAACGACTGTTAAAATTATTACCAGAAAGGTAGACGACTTAGAAAATCGAAGTAGACGGTCGAATCTGATTGTCTACGGAATTAAAGAACAAGAGAACGAAAACAGTCAGACACTCGAAAGAGTAGTCGTAGGTGACAAATAGCAGGCATCGAAAGAATTCACCGCCTCGGGAAACAGGCTGATAACAAGATCCGACCAGTCATACTCAAACTACTGGACAGCAGAGATAAATCAAAGATACTGAAAAACTGCGTCAAACTGAAAGGAACACATTTTTCAATTGGTGAAGATTTCTCCCGACACGTACAGCAAATACGTAAAAAGCTTTGGGACCGCACTAAAGCTAACCGAGATAAGCGAGAAAAGGTTTTCTTAACATATGATAAGGTTCGAATAAATGGGCATCTCTATGCGTGGGATGAGATAAAACAAGACATAATTCCCGTGAAAAAAAAAACGATGTTCCCGACGAAAACTAACCGAAAGCCACATTCTGCCATCTAAGCTTACACATACCCAGGATTCCAAGACAGGAGCGCTCCGACACTACTTGCGCCATCTATCGGCAGCGGTGGCGGGACGGCCCGTAACTCAATGGGAAGAACTATATATTTTTTATTTCACGACATTCTAAGCGGCGCATTAATTTGCTCTCAGCGAGCTTTTTTAATAGATACCCTTTTTGTTCATTGTGCTAAATTTAAGGACTGTATGTCTAAGATAAATAGAGCCAACTGGCAATCGAAAAAAAATGCATTATCCCTATGGGAGTACGGTGATTTACAGAGAAATATTTGAGTTCAAACTCGATTTACAAACTAACCACTCCGTATCCCGAGTTGCTCTCAACGGTTATATAAGCTCCAGTTCTCCAGCTACATCCTGGTACTATTTTCTTCGCGATCCGTTAATTCTACAATGTGCCCAGGTCATTAAAAGAACAAAAGGCAGGGCTCTTCAAATGAATTCAGGGCTGTTTAGAGCAGTAAAAAGCTGTTCCTCGCGCATAATGACGAAGTAACTGAATTAATATAACCATAAATTGTACATCATAGATGTGCATCATTCCCTCCTAGCACATATTTGCCAAACCCTGGGGTTCAAACCTGGGTTCGAACCTGGGGTTTCTGAATAAAAAATATAAATGAAATACGAGTTCGTTTCACGGTGGAGCAAGAACGTTTCTCCGGGAGGTAAAAAATTTTTTTGTAAGGAAGATACGATATTACATCTAATTTCTTAAATCAAGGTAAAAAAAAAATCATATCAGGCAGCACTAACGCCACGCACACGAAAAGAAAACTTATTACGCGTATTTCAACCACGCAGTTATAATAATGATATGTTTTTTAAGTGTACGTGTGAATACATTTTGACTGGCCGTTCTTGAACGAGTTATTTAAATATGACCGTAATATAATTAATTAAAATTAATCTTAATCCTTTGGGCATACTCAAGACACAAACTGAGCAGCGTGTTGTGAGCTGCGCTGGGTATTTGTTTATGAGATTTTCTAAACCCTTTAGTACCTACAATATGTCCGATGGTCACGTGGTTGGGGCAAGTGATGTCACAGTGTCGTGTCGTAGTGTTTCATAATGTCACGTCATGTGACACAGTGTAGAGTGGCGTCATAGTATCTTGACATCGTGAGTTTTAGTGTCACGCCATGTTGTCAAGTCACGTGCGTTGTGTAGTATAGCGTGACATTGTCACATGGTTGGTATCACGTGACGACATTATGCTGAGGAAGTAACGTGGTCACACCTCGCTGATAATGTCACGTGACCATCGTGAGCTAAATTTGGTGGGCGATACCTCGCCCGTCAAATTTTGCATTTCTGCAATGCATTTTGTAACTTTAACTTAGCGGGACCTAATTCGCTATATATGGTGTGAGCGAATGACGGTTTCTTGAGGCGGTCCTCGTGACAGCTTGTCACGCTTTCTAGGTACGGCGAAGATTACACATGTAAAATTGACCACATAAAAGCGCGCGAGCTGCGGAAGGTGTTGCCTTTCGTTATGTTTTCGGCAAATACGCTCCGCGCGCGTGACGCGCAAGATGGTCACTCTGCATGTCAGCCTCTCTTGCAGTACTGCCAACAAAGATAGAAGTATCTAAAGCACTGCGGTAATCATCGAGCTCGCGCCTTCAGCGCGAGCTCGATGATTACCGCAGTGCTTTAGTTGCGCATTGCGCGTTACTGTTCTCAGTAAAGGCCAACTTATCGCCTAATAACCTCTGATGATGTCCAGATCACGAGCGACTCCACATTGACTCTCGGAAACCCTTGTCGTATTGAACCTAGGGTGCCTTCATGTGCGCTTTGCTTGGGGTGATGACATCTGGCCATTTTGTTTCGAACGCTTATTTTTATTTTTTGTTCTCATGCGCGCGAAAGAGCGTTTCCCTGCACGCGCTCGTGGCGCTGACTGTGCTACAGCAACATTCTGTTTCCTGCGATTTCTTTGTATTTTTCCTGTGAGCGCGTGCTGTCGGCATCGGGACTACAAACGAACGCATCACCCTAAACAGAATTGAACCGCATCACAGTTTACACCCAACAAAATCACACCCCTCGACCCTCAACCACAAAGGATTTAATAAAATATATTGGTATTGTATCGCTTTAGATACTTGAGACTAGAATATAAACTCTCATTCCCAGAAAACATGATAAACGTCTCATCGTCGAAAACAGCCTACTATGATAGTGCAGTTTTCACAGTTTTTCTTGAAGAGTCCCATGCATTAGCTTGTGTAAAACAGTAGCTGCCGATGGTGCCGCTCGACCCCAGCTAGAATTAACGGTCATAAAGGGGACGTGGTCTGAAAATATTGCCAAAGACGCCACTCTGAGGAACCTAGAGTTCAAACCTGAGCGTACTCTAACCCGCCACATATGATAGCAGGCTTGGTCTATTCTTAGAATCCCGGAGAGCATTTCGGGAATCGAATTATTTCGCGAGTTATTTTAATCGGAACAGGGTCTCTCCCATCAAAAACGGCCAAAAAGGGGGCGTGGTTCGAAAATATTGGCAAAGGCGCCGCTCTGAGGAACCTAGAGTTCAAACCTGAGCGTACTCTAACCCGCCACAAATGATAGCAGGCTTGGTCTATTCTTAGAATCCCGGAGAGCATTTCGGGAATCGAATTATTTCGCGAGTTATTTTAATCGGAACAGGGTCCCTCCCATCAAAAACGGCCAAAAAGGGGGCGTGGTTCGAAAATATTGGCAAAGGCGCCGCTCTGAGGAACCTAGAGTTCAAACCTGAGCGTACTCTAACCCGCCACATATGATAGCAGGCTTGGTCTATTCTTAGAATCCCGGAGAGCATTTCGGGAATCGAATTATTTCGCGAGTTATTTTAATCGGAACAGGGTCCCTCCCATCAAAAACGGCCAAAAAGGGGGCGTGGTTCGAAAATATTGGCAAAGGCGCCGCTCTGAGGAACCTAGAGTTCAAACCTGAGCGTACTCTAACCCGCCACATATGATAGCACGCTTGGTCTATTCTTAGAATCCCGGAGAGCATTTCGGGAATCGAATTATTTCGCGTGTTATTTTAATCGGAACAGGGTCTCTCCCATCAAAAATGGCCAAAAAGGGGGCGTGGTTCGAAAATAATGGCAAAGGCGCCGCTCTGAGGAACCTAGGACTCGACCCTGAGATGACTCTTATCCATGATATGTAATAATAGAGGAGGTCCTGTATTAGAATCGGACAGCAATAGGATTATTGGGATATGTCTCGAGTTATTTCAGTTGAAACATGGTCACACATGTCAAAATTCACCAAAAAAGGGGCGTAAATTATTGAACATTTAGGCAAAGGCTCCTACCACAGGAACCTAGGGTTCAACACTGAGAGCACTCTAAGTTCTAAACCATCATATGTGATAATAGAGGAATTTGTTTATTAAAGGCCAGAGCGCAATTGGATTTTCGAAATATTTCTCGAGTTATCTCGATTGAAACATAGTCCAACACATAAAAATTTACGAAACAAAGTCTGTGTCTCGAACATGGCACACTGCAAAGGAAAAAAAAATATTTTAACAGCCTGACTAGGACGTGCATCTCGTAAAACAAATGTTGCGACAAAATATTTTTAGAGGTTAATTTTTGGCGCTAGGCTCATTTTTATTTCGCAGCTTTTAAACGATGTAGCCAAAAATCTGAGCGTTCTGATGGGCTAATTTAGTGGTTCTCAACCATCGATGTTTTCCGAACCCTTTGTGGATCGGCGGAGATGATGGAGGGTTCGTGGTGAAGGGAGGGGAAAGGTGTAGGTTAACTATAACAATGACTTAATAAATGGATATGACTAAGGGCTGGTGTGAAGTAGACTTCTCTTATTGACATACACACGAGAAAACTCGAACGAAAGCTGAAACATTTATTCTCGATGTGAAAAAAGACAACTTTTATTGCCGGGCTCTACTGGTGAGGCAGGGCTTCGCGGATTCCTAAAATGCCTTCGCGGACCCCAAAGGGTCCCCGGACCCCCATTCGAGAACCACTGGGCTAATCTAATGGAGCTGGGAACGAGACGCGGCGGTGGCCAGTCGGTTCACTCTGCGACACTGCGCGACCGCTTGGGCCGGAAGTCTACCCTGTCTAAATATCCCCACAACCCCCAACCTGCCCTTCGGCTGTGATGTTCAAGTTCGGTTCACTCGAAATAAATATGGAGTGTTGTAACATATGTGACCGTATGCGTAGAAAACCGAACGTGTTTTAAAACTAAAAACAAAACAAATCTATGAAAAAAAAAACGAGCCAGTTTGTTCCCCGCTTCCAAATAATCCCTGTCATTCGGCATTGAGGCAGATAACTTAGAAGGGTTACAAAGAATTTTGTTCGGGGGGAAGGCCAAGGTTTTCGTTGCAAGCTGACGGATCCTTGAGGATCCCAACCCTCTTCGCCCACCAAGGTCAAAGTGGCCGCAAAGTCGAAGTGTCTCATTGTCCAGTGTGGCCGACAACCGACGACACCTGTTTGAACGCCAGCCTGGGTTTGGAAGGCACCTTAGGCGATCTCAGAAACCTCCTCAAAGCCCCCGACCTACAAAAAGCTTTTCCAACGAGAAGGAAAATCCACCTCGGCAAATTTCCCATTTCCCCCTCTCCCACAGCCATCCCGACTATCTCGACAGCGGCGGTCTCCTTTCGTTGCTGCATCTTAGGGTGGGGTAGGCGGGGTAAGCTCATATCCGGGGATCACGGAGGGAGGGAGATTTTATATTTGCATTTTCGAGGTACTTCGCGTCAGCAGCTGAACTTTTTCCTCCATAGCGTCCCGCTTGTTTGTTTCCAAATGAAGTGGAAGCTTTTCTACTGGGCTTTTTGGCTTTCTCAACACATTCGAACGTCGAAGTAAACGCATTGCACGAACGTCGCACTGTTTATTTGCAACCTGTATAATGTAGGTCTGCTGTTGCGACCCAATCAATTTGATTATCAATCATTATTTGTTATAATTCCATGGTGAAAGTATGTTCTTCGTGATACCACACATGCGCGTCGATTGAAAAGGAGAGATAGATCATCGTATTTATTTTCCAGGAACACTCGCTCCTGTGACGCTCGAGTGCGTAAGGGCTAAGCACCCGAGGGAACGCATAATACTTTATAACTGTCGTTGACGATCAAATATTTGAGGGAAGTGCATAACTTATTTACATCATATTGTTGCGCCTTTGAGCAGCGTTTGGCGGTTTTTGGATATCATGGATATCGCAAATTGTGAGCCAGGAATCGCTGATCTTTTTTGTGTTTCGTACAACACAATGATGTGTGTCAATAGCACAAAAATGAAGAATAAATAAAAGCGCTGGACTATCACTCAGCTGAATCAAGCGCTAAAAACGGCCTCATTTTCGCTTATTCCGCGATATGATAGAAAATTTGGAAAGATTGATAACGGAAATGAATCA
This sequence comes from Ixodes persulcatus, assembly GCA_013358835.2. Classification (NCBI taxonomy): domain Eukaryota; kingdom Metazoa; phylum Arthropoda; class Arachnida; order Ixodida; family Ixodidae; genus Ixodes; species Ixodes persulcatus. The sequence goes on from JABSTQ010010281.1 coordinate 1,033,307, forward strand.
AACCGCGTAAGGGGTGCTTAGCATACCACCCATTACAAAATTGTGTTCCTCCAAAATACGTCTTGCTAAAAACGTCTTTTTAGAAAGTTAGCTAAATATCAAGCCCACCAAGATAACGTTGGTTATAGTCAATTCTGACATGTCATCAGGAAAAACCTATAACGTGTTAATTTTCGTATTCCTCATGATTTTTATTTAGGCGTCGTAAGAATAGAATGGCATCGAATTGTCATATACTAGGGAGTTGTAGCAGATCATTTTTTCTCCTCCGCTACGGTCTTCGTAAATCAAACGCAGCAGCTGCGCATGCGAGCCTCCAGCTTTGTCTGCATAGTTCAAGGTCTTGTGGCGGATTACGGAGCGCTATACGGGTGCTTAGCGGGCTGAGGAGAAAGGGGTGGTATTTTTGGGAAGGTGATGATATTTATTCTCACTCAGGAAAGCTGCGGTTCATAAAAACGTCGACTCGCTCATACCGGGAAAACCTGCGGGGCCGCATCTAAAGTAACAATAAGTAAAATGTGGTATACAGGTTTCTGAGAAGTTGCGATATATGTGCAATCGATGGGGCGTTGTGAATGCGGGTGAAGCAATGGTACACCTTACGTCTTCATTAGAGGCTAGAATTTCGGTTTGCTTGTTCCACCCTCCTGACGCTTGACTTGTCCGATGTTGGCTAAATCTGGTACAGCGTTGGTCGCAGAAGCCTGTGCCAATATTTAAAGGCCTTAATTAGATTTTAAAACAGTAAAAAAATCAGAGGTAAGGACGGATAAATACGCGAAATAGTGCAAAATAGGTTGAACAACTTATGAGAGGAGATATATGTTTGGAACAGTAATGAAGAGATCAGGGAAAGCCACATCATTTCTATGTTTCAGAAAGAAATGAGCGATCAACGACCCAAACGCTTTTTTGCGCTAGCCAATCCTACAGGGTTGTCTTGCGCAATATAGCGTTCGCACAGCTCGTGCAGACACGGGAACGGTTCCTGCAGCCGCGCGGTGCCAGAGGGCGGCTGCTGGAACGACCTCAGCTACCACGGCCCCTCCATCTCCGTGCCGACCGAGCGGGTGTATCTCAAAACGACCCATTCGCATTTCGGCTTTTCGCATTTGGTCCCATTCTCAGTTGGAATTTGAATCTCCTCGTTTGAGCCTTCTCATAAGGTCCCATCGTTTTTTGTGTTTTTTTTTTTCATTTCTCAATTGGGCCCATTCTCGTTTGGCCCCTTCGCACTACGACCGAATGGCACGCACAATTCGAGCGCAACGACTCGGAAGAAAGCTAATTCGCGCACTGTACAAACTATGCCTTAAGCTTGCATTTTTTTCTTCTTCAATTGGCAACAAGTATAGTGAAATCACAGCAATAGAGTTGGTAATATTTGGGGTGCAGGAAAACGTTGTCGTCAAACGTCAAACATTGTTCGTAACAAAGCTGTGCATCATGATGAAGTATAAAGGCAACTGCACCACGCTACCTTTCATTTTGCATTCTGCAGTCGTCTGTGATACTTGTAGCCCTCAAGGTGAAGACAACTTTTTCTTCTACGTTTAGCTTAGTAGTAACTCGGAAATCGTCGACGACTGATCTCTCAACGTCAAGTGCAGTTACGATTGGATGTCGTATTTCCGGGCTACTCGCGGGCTGGGACAAGGTGGACACACAAACGCGTACGCACGACCTCTCCCAGACAACAAAAGACACGAATCCCGACTTCGCTGGACCTTCCGATGAGGAAGCAAGAACATCTTCCAGGAACCAAAATTACTACCGAACCAGCTTGGGGTGGGGAGTGAGTTGGGTTCAAATGCGAAAAATGAAACGGACCCAATGCGGTGGGTCAGAACGAGAAGGTTTTCTTGAGAATGATCGTTTTGAAGTACGAAAGGCGAAACGAGAACGGGCTCAAATAATAGGGAATTTTCGTAGATCGTTTCCGCTGTCCCGCAACGCTCTCCGCAACCCGGTACCCCGAACTCTACAGTCAAAGCCATCACCGCGCAGGCGCAGTAGCGGCTTCTTTGTTGCGGAGTGCTTAGCGGAGGGGAAAACGCGGTCCACGAAAACTCCCTAATAACCTCCGGACCCAGCGGCCCCGCGCCTGCTGCTCATGGAAAAAAGCGTTCGGTCGCTCTGGCTTCCTCAGTCTCGCGGATTGAGAGTGCCCGCATCAACGAGGTGAAGACACTTGGAAGCCGCTAGTCGCTCATTTTGCGTTTTTCGGCGATTATCTCTACAGTTTAAGCCGATGCAAAAGAAGCCCTTGTCGTCACGTGACTTTTGGAAGAGTGTGAATAGAAGAGGTCGGCGAGGGCATTTTTCTACCCTGTGGAATATGTTTTTTTAGGTCGGGCTTTTATTGACTAAATTGCTTTAGCCTTCAGTAGGGGCTCTTGCCCCCGCAGCTGACTTGGGGGCCATTATTGATAGTCAGCGTCTTCTGGTGGCGATAGTGGAGCCAGGGGGCTATAGGAGACATTTACATTTTTCAAGCTATGTACATGAGAATATACGCACTGTTACGCAGAGCCAGGGAAAGCGGCATATTCGGCAAGAGACGTGTCGCTCAAACTACATCCCAAAAAGCCGTGCTTTCTCGAAAGCAACCAAAGACTTTAAACCTGTTTGCGACCACATGGCTACCTCCTACCCAGTACGACATAGAATCCTCCATAAAACAACTAACAAATATGTTATAGAATTAAAATAAAATTAATAATTAAATAAAGTAGTGCTATACCATGAGCAGAGCTTTTAAAACAAAAGAACTAATTAAAAAAAAATTGTGAAAACTAACCGGATCTGGAATTCGAACCAATGGTTTACCCTTTGGTTCGTCCTATCTACTACGCCACAGACACGGGCTTCTTTTTTTTTTTTTTTTTTAACTAGCTTTGTGAGAATACAGGGGCAAACACGAGGATGCACATCCACTGCTTTCGCGTTTTTGTTTAATTTACCTTTATCACGAAGCTTAGCAATCGCAAATATACATGCCGCAGCTAGAGGACAGCAACATGTTCACTTTCAGTCGTGATTAAAACCTGTTGCGCCCCGCTACGACATCGGAATCGAAATTTTGTAATTGGTGCGAGAACGACAGCCACGGTTGCAGCCGATATGCGCCGAGGCCAGTAATGTAGCCAGGATTATTTTTCAAGTTGGGGGGAGGGGGGGGGGGGGGGGCGCCTTTGTCAAGTTGGCCTGGTTGAGGGAAGGGGAGAGGAGGTGCCAGCAAAACTGGAAATTTGGGAGGGGGGGGGGGGGGTGGAGGGGCCAGACTCCTAGCCCCCCGGACTCGCAGAAGTCCGGGCGTCCGGGTGTGCGTGCTGTCCGGGCGACGAGCCGCGCGCATTCGAGATATCGTTTCGCGAGTCCACCGGTTGGAGGCGAGAGGATCTTTCGCTTGCTATTGGCTGACAATGGTCCTAATTTCGGGGAATGCTCCTGTCATCGCCCGAGGTGGCCTCGGTGTTTTCGATCCTTGATTGCTGTTTTAATAGGGAAATCGGCCGCGCATCGTTGCGATTTCAAAATCTCTAGGATGCTTAGAGCCCGCAGAGTGAGTTATCGTCCTCATTAGGCGATTTCAGAAACCTCTTGACGGCAGACGGCGGAAAAAACCTCACCGCAGAAAAGCTCACCGGCGAAAGGCTCACTGAAGACAAACTCACCGCAAAACAGGCGGATGCGGAGAAAAGCTCACCAACAAATTTCTTAGCTGGGCCTAATAATTTGGTGCAAGCTCATTCGTCTACGAACAAATGATAGAAATACAGTCCGTCAAATTGAAAATAAACTGCTTGTTTGAGATATTTTTATCAGCAGAACTATTGCTTGTAAACCTTTTTTTGACCAACAAAATGATTAAGCGTTTCCGCACAATTTACATGTTAGCCTACTCATGTATCTTTTCAGCTAACAGTGTCACCCAGGGTTCAGGCTGTTCATGTCCTCTCATGACCTTCGTGAATTGTCTTCTCATCAGTGACTCATGGAATTCGCGTCTGTGCTCGAAATAACTTGAACAGAAAAATAACTTATTTATTTCCTTTTATCCCGCACACTAGAACCCAGCGCAGAGGACATATAAGGCGGATATGGTCTTCAACTGGTAAAGGAAAAACACTAAAATAAGTGCTCATGTTCAGTTGCCTTTTTTACCCTGTTTAATGAGTGGAATATTTTTCTAGATGCACGGCGAAACACTAGATTCTGATTACATGCTATATAAACCTGCAGCTGCTCCTTCTAGACGTCGTCTACTCCATCTTGGCGCTCATGGGTCGCTCTGGCCAACAAGCGTAAAGTGAAAGGTTTTTAGCTTTGGTTTCACTGCAAAGCTACTGCTACTCTAAAACTATAAAAACCAACATCTCCTAAGTTGATGGTATACATATAAATGTTACGGAAAGATGAAATTCATGTTGAGTTTTTCTCCGGGTTGGTCAAACGTGTGGTAAGCTGTTTTCTGCATCTGTCTCATTGGCGGTGAGCTTTTCTCCGGAATTCCCTCATGGCACCTTTAAGGAAAAACCAACCGGCTTAGAGATATTCAACGGCAAATTTGGCCTTTCTTCTTTAAAATATAGAAAGAAAAAAAAAAGACATTGATCCTTGGTTTTTGGGGAACATATTTCGGTGGGAAAGCTTGCCAGCGGCAAGCAACAAGAAAATCTGACCTCGTTACATGTTCGCCAGTTTCTCACCGAAATGCCTAAAATATTGTTTATCTGTGTTTAAAAAGTGGACGTAACTTGCGCATAATAAGACACAAAAAAAAATATTGTGCATTTCTTGTTTTTTCTTGTCTAATTACGAAAAATGAAAAGTTTACACAACCTAACTAAATGCTGCTCTCCTAGGAAATGTTAAAAGTCAATGGGACCCCCACAACACAGATGAATAAATGATCATAACCTGATTATAAAAACAAAGCCTCACTATTTATTTTCGGAGCCAGTCACAGTAGACAAAAATCTTAGTATGTTAAGAAGTCTCTCTGCGAAATATAAAGGCGTCACGACGCAGTCAACAAATGTTCGCAATTGACAAATGTTAACGTAAATTCACTTCTATTATACACTTTCCACAACCGTGAATGAGTGAGGTAATAATTAGGGTGGGGCGTCGATTAAAAAGTTTTACCGAATTAATGGCCAGCTTTTAATCTATGAAGTATTCGATTAATCGAAACTATCAGTTATCCTTCGACGACTTCGTTTACTATGTTATACACGACAATAGGTTCATTTCTTACTTATGATATATAGTTCGGTGTGCAGTTGGCAGCTCGATCTGAAGAGGTATTCCTCAACTGTTGCTCCTCCTTCGAAGAAAGAAGTTTGTTCACATTCTCTGGCATGGAGGGAGTTCCTGTTGACCATCGTTATAGTGGTAGCAAGACAAAGTAAAATAAAAGCGTTTAAATTGGTCTTTTCTCGTGTAACAATTAAAAGAACGACTAGTCGTTCAGAAAATTGATTGCGCTATTAATCGGAAGGTAAATCGATCAAAGGCCCAGCACTAGTAATATTTACCTCACTTATCCACGCAAAAATATACCTGCACAGGCTTATATTACGCGCAAATCTGTCCAAAGCAACCCCCCCCCCCCCCAAAAAAAAAAAAAAAAATGACAATAAATACCACGGGAGCCAACTGTTTTAACAGGTAAAGTTCAATGTAACCGGGCCGACGTAACGGTGCTCGGGAAAAGGGTTCTGTTCAAACGGAGTTGAATAATATTTCTAACCATTTTCAACAGTAAATTTAAAAAAAAAGTGATTTAAGTTTAATGCGTTCAGATATAAGATTCCTAACTGAGCTTAGAACTGTAACTATTTATAAAGTGCGGGTTTGTACAGCTAGATAATGAGACTATTTGTGTATCCGCTGCGAAGGGACATTTTAACAAGAACCAAACAATTTATCACGGAGCGAAAGAACTTTTGTGGCTCCAAGCTGAACTGGAGACAGCCAGCTCTGTTAAAAAATAAGCCCCCGCCCCCCCGACGGCTCGTTTACTAGGGTAAATCCTGGGATAATCTTTTCGCCCGAAGCCTACCGCACCTCAAGGGCACGACGCCTCCCGGCCTCCGAATTAGGGGAGGGGAAGGTGGAAGGGAACTTCTCGACGGGGACGGACCCTGCTTTACCTTCTTTAGCGTGCTGCTTCAGCTTTATCGCAGCATTAGGCGCCATCTATGTGCGGTTTAGGGAACTAAACCGAATGTCCCGCAATCTTGGACTTGAGTCGTAAATATAAATGCAAGGAGTCTTCAAAATAAAGCATATGCATTGGAGTCCCTTCTCTTAGAATTTAATCCACACATAGTTACAATCACAGAAACGTGGTTACATCCCTTAATACTTGATAGCGAAATTGTTCCACCAAATTACATCATTCTGAGAAAAGACAGAACGACTAGAGGTGGCGGAGTAGCAATACTTCTAAAACGAGGTATCCCCTACGAACATATGCCTGATGTGAAAGATGTTGAATCTTTATGGTGCAAAGTGTCATTCGATCACTATTCTGTCGTTGTAGGTGTTGTTTATCGGCCTCCAAACTCCGACCACAAGTGTCTGTACAACTTATATGATTACATGCAACAACACATTAGAAATCAAAGGATTATTATGGCTGGCGATTTTAGTATACCTGAGGTAAACTGGGATTCGCTGCAACTTGGCACTGTTACCTCTGATGCAATATTAGACATTTTATTTGCGTTTAATCTGTCACAAATCGTAAGAGAGCCAACACGGGTGCAGGGAACGTACAGCAGTTTGCTTGACGTTGTATTTCTTAGTGACCACTTCCCCCAGAGGCAAATTGATGTTGAAGTAGTAACGGGCATATCCGACCATAAAGCAGTTATATGCACCATACCTATACGTACATCTAGGTTCTCATACGGCACCATCAAAACTGTACTTGATTTCAACAGTGCCGATGACGCGTGTATATTAACCTACCTTGCCCATAGATTTTATGATTTCCGTGAACCTTGTGATGAGATAGATGTCAGTATTGACGACATATGGAACGAGTTTAAATCAATTGTCACGCACTGCGTTACACAGTTCGTTCCAAAAAAACAAAAAATAACAAGAAAGCACAACCCATGGATCACGCGAGAAATTATCCACCTGAAACGCAAACTCAAGCGGCTAAGAAAATCATCTAAAATACGAGGACGGTCCGATAAATACTTAGCCTCACCGCCTGATGGCGCCACTATCGCAAGAGAAATTTACTATCGTGTAGTACTTTCTCGTAGACGGCTATTATCGAAATTTGAACCGAATCGGACGCGTAGTTTTGTTTTGACCGCATGTGGAAGCGGGCGTGTCCGCGAATTTTAGAAAAATGGAAAAAGAGCAATATTGGTCGGTGATTCGATTCTTATTTTTGGAAGAGAAATCGCGCAGTAAAATCAAAGAGCGCTTGGATTCTGTGTACGGTGACTCTTCTCATTCGATGGCAACCGTCAAAAATTGGTTTAACGAGTTTCAACGTGGTCGCACGTCGATTTTTGATGAGTCACGCCCAAGTGCCCCGAAAACTTCTACCACGGAGGATAATGTGACAAAAATCTACGATCTCGTATTGACAGACCGGCGATTGAAGGTGCGCGAGATAGCTGAGACAGTAGGCATCTCTAAGACCGCGTGGGTTATACCCTGCATGAAATTTTGGGTGTGAGAAAGCTGTCGGCGCGATGGGTGCCGCGTTTGCTCACTCCGGACAACAAGCGCAACCGTGAGACCACATCCGAGCAGTGTTTGACGCTGCTTAAGCGCAATCTGAAGGAGTTTCTGCATCGTTTCGTGACCGTCGACGAAACATGGATCCACTAATATATACACCAGAGACCAAGGAACAGCCGAAACAGTGCAACTTCACCCGGCGAACGTGCTTCGAGGAAGGCGAAGACTGTCCGATCGGCCGGAAAGGTGATGGCCACCGTTTTCTGGGATTAACAAGGTGTGATCTACATCGACTACCCGGAATTATTGGGCCGATTCGACACAGAATTGCAGAAAAAACGGCCCCACTTGTCGAAGAAAAAAGTGTTCTTCCACCATGACAACGCACCGGCTCACACCTCCGCCCTCGCCACGGTCAAATTGGTCGAATTGGGCTACGAACTGCTGCCCCATCCACCGTATTCTCCAGATTTGGCCCCGTGCGACTTCTTTTTGTTTCCAAACTTGAAAAAGTCACTCGCCGGGCAGAAATTTCAGTCGAATGAGGAGGTCATCGCCGCCACAAAAGCCTACTTTGCAGACCTCAAGAAAACGTATCTTTCAGATGGGTTAAAGAAGTTGGAGCATCGCTGGGTCAAGTGTATCGAACTAAAAGGAGACTATATTCAAAAATAGATTGCCACTTTTCCAAAATTTTCGTTTTTCTTTTGTAGGCTAAGTACTTATCGGACCACCCTCGTACACTCTATCCAGTACAACACCAACTACAAAGCAAAGATTTCAGAGCACTCTAAACTTCTTAAATTGAAAATTAAAAAAGCCAAACGTAAGTACTATAATGTGACCCTTCACGAGTTCATGAAAACGTCACCTCGGAAATTTTGGAACCACGTTAACCAAAACAAGTCTCAAATGAATTGTATGAGCTCCATAGAGAAACAAAAAATGGCAGATTAATTTAACAATTACTTTAAGTCGGTATTTACAGCTGATAATGGTAATGACGGTTTAACTCTACAACAACGCAACACTGCTGAAGAACTTGGAGGCCTAATAGTTACGGAACCAGGCATATTTGCACTTTTACTCAATTTAGACACCAAAAAAGGTAACGGTCCTGACGAAATTCCGAATATGTTTCTTAAAAGATACGCCGAATGGGTTAGCAAGTATTTAGTGCTAGTTTTTAACAAGTCTCTCTTCCTTTCTTCGGTACCCGAAGAATGGAAAGTTGCGAAAGTAATCCCTATACATAAATCTGGAGATAAGACTCTAGCTTCAAATTTTAGGCCCATATCACTTACTTGCACCTGCTGCAAACTTCTCGAGCATATTATTCTTAAAGTCATGACAACATTTGTAGAAAATAACAATTTCTTATTCCCACATCAGCATGGTTTTAGAAGTGGACTATCGACAGTTACACAGATAATTGAGATTCTTCACGATTTCACGATGGGCATAAACAACAGAAGTCAGGTAGATGCAGTGTTTTTGGATCTCTCGAAAGCGTTTGATCGCGTTTCCCACGACAAACTGATAATAAAACTAAAACACGTTATGGGCGAAGGACCGATAATTGCATGGATTGAAGACTACTTAAGAAATCGTTTCCAATTTGTTTATTACGAGGGACAAAGTACGCGACCAGTTGCTGTAGTATCCGGCGTCCCACAAGGCTCTGTTTTAGCTCCATTTCCCAGGCAGCACACAGTATTGGGCCAACATTGGGTTTGAAGTGGCAAAGAATGGCCCAACAATGGCCCAACAGAGCCATATGTTTTCCAATATTGGAATCACAATGGACAATATTGGACTACCAAAGCCAATGGTTTTCCAATATTGGTTATACGTTGGCATAGGCTGGTCAACATTGGACTGTCAAAGCCAATAGCTTTCCAATATTGGATATACGCCGGCATAAGCTGTCCAATATTGGACTGTCAAAGCCAATAGCTTTCCAATATTGGATATACGCCGGCATAACCTGTACAATATTGGACTGTCAAAGCCAATAGCTTTCCAATATTGGATATACGCCGGCATAAGCTGTCCAATATTGGACTGTCAAAGCCAATAGCTTTCCAATATTGGATATACGCCGGCATAAGCTGTCCAATATTGGACTGTCAAAGCCAATAGCTTTCCAATATTGGATATACGTCGGCATAAGCTGTCCAATATTGGACTGTCAAAGCCAATAGCTTTCCAATATTGGATATACGCCGGCATAACCTGTACAATATTGGACTGTCAGAGCCAATGGCTTTCCGATATTGAATATACGCTGGCTTAAGCTGGTTAATATTAAACTGTCAAAGCCTAGAGTTTTCCAACATTGGTGATGTCTTGGTATAAGCTGGTCAATATTGTACTGCCATAGCCAATCGCTTATCGATATTTGTGTCGCCTAGGCTATAGACCCGCGACCCTCTTTTTTGCATTGCAGAGGTAGGAAAGTGGAAAGAAGTCATTCATGCGCTCGCTCGGGGCGAGAATTTTATTTAGCCAACTTCATGTGGCGTACGTCGCCGGTGCTTTGTAACCGCGATCACAAATAAATCCTTAGCTGCCTATAGGACTATTGCAGTTTTTTTGCCGGCTGCTCTCCCTTCGCATTGCCTTACCTCGGCGTTGACAACTTGATTGCGTTTTTTAGATTTAATTATTTTTGTCTTTTTCAGTGTATTTTGTATGTATATGTATTACTGTAACGTGCGCGGATTTCGACGGTGTGTATGTGCGCGTGCCGGGTCATCTTCCTGCCGCGTTGTGCACGCGACGAACTGTGTGTGTGTGCGCGCGCGTCATCCTCGTGGCGCGTGCCACGCGCCCTGCATCGAGAAAGAAAAAAAGAGAAGGAAGGCGGAGAACAGAAAATGGAGTGTGTTCGAGCGGGCAGACCAGCGTGTGGAAGGGAACCGCCGGGCGTCCAGACCCGGGTTCTTCAAGGCTTCCACCTGGCCTGACCTCCAGCTCCCACGAAGCCTTCACCCCAGTTGAAAGCAGGTGCACGTGTTGCGGAGCACGCGTCAAGACCACAGCGGCCCAGTCCATTCCAACACGCCACCCCAGACGCCGACGCCGTGCCAACGCCGTGCCAACGCCGCCGCCGACCCACCGGCTTCAAGCTGAACCCTGGGCTTGCCGGTACGTTCTTTGTCGCCGCTCCAGCGCACAAAACCTCCCAAGACCCAGCGCCACGAAACAAGAAAGCGTTAAGGTGTTACAGCGAACTTTCCGGTTGCCCTTAGTGAGCAGCATTGAAGCAGTGTGCCGACATTGCGAGAACAATCTGTCGGACGTGCGTTCCTGTAACGATTTCCCCAAAGTCATACCATTCGTAGCTTTTTGTGTGTAAATTTAATTAGGGTGTTTTCATCTTGGCATATTGTTTTCTAATATAACGCTGTTTTCTACTTCAAACGGTCTCGTCTTTCTTAATTCACGTGCCTGATACACACGATTCTTCACAATTACGTAGCGTTAACGTCTTCTACTTCGCCCGCGCCCCTGCCATGTTTGTATTTCTTTCTGCGTGCTCTATTTTTTTATATTTGATGTTTCTGTGCCTATTTTGTCATTGTCGACGCACGCGTCTACAAACATAAAGCCGCCGCTTACGCCGCAACCGAGGTGACTTCTACTCTCAGTTTTACGAGAGTCTATAGCGCTAGAAAGTCGTCTATTGGACTCGAGTGAAGTCTCGAGAGGGCTGCTTCGACTGTCAGTGCTGATCTCATCAGTGTAGGCAGAGCAACGACGTAGCAATCGTGACGTGAGAACATACTGCGCCTCGATGTGGCCGGCCGCGCTCGCGCTGCGGAAATGGGAGCGTGCAACTCTCGAGCCCCGTTAGCTCACTGAAGTTGCAAGACGCCACTTTGTCGTCGCGAATCCTCTGCCCTTCGAACGGTCGTGAAGCCGTTGCGCCCGGCGTATACCCTACGCAGCATCTTTCAAAAACCGTCCGCGCAGCATCGCAACCTTCTGTCTGCGAGCGTCAGCGATTCATCGTGTGTTGAAAGTCGGACGATCTGCTGTCCGTGGTGTCTTTTATGTGTTACTCGTTCGTGAAAAACTTTCAAGTTTAAAAACGCGAACCTAACAGTGTACAAATATTTTTAAATTTATTGATAAAAGTAGATATATATTTATTTATTTATTTGTGGACATCGTGCGCAAAAAATAGTAGCGCTAAGTTCTTTATTCTAAATATTAATGGGGGCTGTACCACGCAAAAACATAGTGTCTTCAAACTTACCCCGTTTAGAATCACTTTTGGGCTCGACAGCTTCTTTAGAAGTTCAAAAGCTGGCCTTCAAAGAGCTGTCTCGTTCAATCGGTATTGACAGCAGGGTAGACGCTATGTGTGTGTCAGGCCAATCGTGTCTCCGGTTAGGGTCACGTGACTACAGTCTCGAAGCTGGTGATAAGGCAGAGCACGGAACCTGCCAGCCCAAGGCCACGCATAACATCCACTGCACTATCAACTTTGGGTACAAGTGACAAATCGTATGGCTGTGTTCATTGTTGAGATGCCCCAGAAGATTAGCCTTTGTAAGCGCACCCCTGTTCTGGCCTGCTTCCTTTCTACTCCTTCGCTCGTTTTCTCTCTCTTATCGTTTGAATCCGCTCTCTGGGCGCGGGAAACGGCAGAAGCGTGATCACGTGGTTTGACGGAGGACGCATTAGCAGTTGACAAACCCAGAATGCCTGCGAAGACCGGACCTAGTTACGCGTGCGATGCGGCCTGCGGGCCTGCTCTGCATTTCGCTTCTGCGGTAAATGGTATCTCGCTCGAAAAGTCTTACCCGTATCGATTTCTTCAAAGAAGCGCAAGACATTTTTGTGAACCGTTTAGTGTTCGCTTCGGCAAACGGCAGCGCGTGCTACATCGTGTTGAATCTTCACGGATCACTTCCTTCAAGTTCTTGTGTTTGTGTGGTTGGTCTGCAGTGCACGTGTCGACATCTACCTCGGATTACATTTTTCAAGTCCGGTATTTTCAACGTAAGTGCGCTGTACCCTATTTGGGGATCATTGTCTGTTCTTCTACGGGTATACTCTTCCGGATAACGTCTAGAACTATAGGGAGTGCCTATCTCCTGGCAGCCGGGAGAATAATTTTCCTGCAATCTTACCGACAGTCGCCTGCCATTATCTGCCTGAAATTATGTCACAACTGCAGGTAGAATACTGACGTCCTTATTCACCCTGCGTTTCGCGAAAACACGTTTCGTGGCCACCTTTTCGTGATTACACGTTGCGTCGACATTCACGTTTCATCGACATTCGTTGCGCGAATTTCACGCTGTAGGGGCATTTTGTCGGGCGTGTATTCCTGAGGCGCAACGTTTCCTCGACATTCGTTACACGAATTTCACGATGTAGGGGCATTTCAAAGCGCGTGTATTCCTGAGGCGCGTGCTCACTGAACCAGCCCACCCTTTCACGCCTCCTCATGGTAAGTCTGCAACAATTCTTTGCAACAGGAAAACAAAATGCTATTCTCAGTTTTTTTTTATGAAACATCGCGTGTTGATGAAGCGATCTGTCGATGAAATGTCGTTCGATGAACTGATTGCACCGCCAATGAGGGGCGACTAACGGTAGAATTTCGGGGAAAAAAGTCTGCCAGCTGTCGGGAGACTGGACACTACCCAACAATTACCCCGGTTGTTGTTTGCTTTGCAATCTTCTCAGTTGTATAACAGCTGAGTAGTACCTCTTCACATATTACAAATTGCTTAGTTTGTACTTGTCTGCAGAATACGCTGTGTGCAATAAACTTTTAGGAGATTTCAAAAATATTCCTTGTGTCTGCGTACCTTTCTTTTTGCAAACAACTTGGTGAGTGCACTTGCAAACAGCTGGGCGAGTGCAACGATGGCCAAAAGTCAGCACAAACGACGGCCAACATTGGATCGGGTCGCACTTCCAGTATTGTCCAATATTACGCCGGTCTTTGCCAATGTGGGACCACCATTGGCTGGAGCCATGGTTTAGCAATGGCCCAACATTGGCACCAACGATGGGCCGACATTGGCTGGAACCATGGCTGAACAGTGGCCCAACATTGGCACCAATGACTGGGCCAACGTTGGATGGGGTAGCGCTTCCAATATTGTCCAATATTGAGGCCGGTGTTAGCCAATGTTAGGCCAATGCCGGACCAACATTGGTGTGCTGCCTGGGTTTTATTTCTTCTTTCCATAAATGAGATAGCAGATGGCATCGATGTTAACATAAGATTATTCGCTGACGATTGTATCATATATCAAGAAACTAAGAACCAAGATGATCACATCCTACTAAACAAATCTCTTGAAAAGATTTCCGACTGGTGTGATGACTGGCAAATGGTGCTTAACAAAGAAAAACAGTCTCCATGAGTTTGACGAGAAAGAAAAAGAATGTCTCCCAGTTTCAATATAACCTTAAAGATGAACCTTTGCATAGAGTCACCGAGTATAAGTACCTAGGAGTCTTGATAACATCTGATCTTAACTGGAACGCACACGTTAAATATATATTTAATAAAGCTCTCACGAAATAATTCTTTCTGAAGAGAACCTTAAAATGTTCGTCCTGTGAAACAAAACTCCTTGCATATACGTCCAGTGCTTGAATACGCAAATATTGCCTGGTTCCCTCACACGAAGATAAACATAAACACACTTGAAAGCCTTCAGAGAAAGGCAATTAGGTTTGTTTATCACAAGTATGGTCGCTTTGACTCCCCCACAGAGCTTCTGAAAAGAGCAGGTTTACAGACCATTACTGACCGCGCAACATTAAATCGTCTGAAATTTCTCTACCTTCTTTTACAAGGCACCTTTAAGATTGACTCAACCAAATACGTTCAATTGTCTAACACAAGACCGACTAGACACAAGCACAGCCATACACTTGTTGACTATTCGTTTCATAATAACTTTTAAACACTCATTTTTTCCCTCTGCCATTAGAATCTGGAATAGCCTTGATCCACACGTGTTCAGTCATGGCACTGTTGAATCATTTATCAATGCAGTCGAACATGCACTTTTTTCGTAATTATTAGATGTTTTGAATGACGAGAAGTGTTGTTCATTCGTTGTTAAATGCCTCACATGTATCTTTTTATTGTGTAACAATGCCTGCAATAATCCCCCTCGGGGATTGGCAGTATTTTTGAAATAAATAAATAAATAAATAAAACTCCACTGTTTTGATGGGTGCTCAAGATGCCTAAGCGCATGTGCGCCCATCAGCTCTGACTGCGTAGCCACGAAATGTTGCCCACAGGTATTGTGTGCCAATTGTGGCTTAGCGTAACCAGAGTTAAGTGTGCCCATGTAACAAGGGTATTACTAGGGCGCTAATCCGCCTCCATGGGGTTAGATTTCCAGGCATCGGCCGCTGACCGAAACGGATGGACGACCAGTAACACATCTTCGACAGCACACGGCAAGCGTTATTTCTTTTTCGAAAACCGTCTCTTAGTAATCGAGGCCGTTTTTAATGTTTGTTTATGTGCGTCCGAGTCCCAGAAGATGTGTAAAAGGAAACTACTTTTTCCTCTCTACCTTTAAGGTCATCAGCTACAAGTTCTGATTCTTCTGTTGGTTCTCTTTCGTTCTTCTTCTTTCGTCGCTCCTGGAAGTGTTCTTGGTAGCAAATACTTGTCCTTTGTTGAGCATAAAACCCTTACAAAAACAGGTCTCAACATTCTTTTTTTAATGTTTTAGGCTTCTTACTGATTTTCCAGGATCCTACTGAATTTATTTTTAAACGCACTTTGTTTTGGTTATTGTAAAAAAAAAATTGGATTTTTGTAGATTTATTTATAGAAAGAAATTGAGAAGTAGTAATGACGTTTTTTTGTAAGTTATTTTCCAAAAATATTATAAAAAAACAACTAATGGTGTTTTCTGTTTGAATAATTTTATAAAAAAAAGTTAAGAAAAATTATTAACATTTTTTTTATATTATGGGTCATTCCATGCCAAACTTTCCAGGCGTAACGCTCGACCATCGCCGATTTTTTCCAAAACAGTCACAGGGGTTCCTTATGTGTTGAATTGTCACTCGCCTAAATATTTTCGTCCACAAAAAAAAAGTTTTTGTCCGCGCCAGCGCTGTTCGAAATTCCCGAAAAGGCGCGAAACTAGGCACAAGTAAAAACAATTGCCAAAAGTACAGATCGTTAGTTATCAACGCACAATCTTTTCTGTCCAATTCTACTTGAATTATTGCTTGATATGAGGCCAATTTTAAATAATATGGTGTTTTTTTGTTTGTTTTTAATTGAAGACAATATGCTGAAATTGTGCCGTTTTCGAGATTTGTTTGTTTAAATTTGGGAGTCTGTATACCCGTGCTAGGAGTGTTTTCCGCCACTAATGTAGATACACTTTGTCCATGAAATAGGTTTCTACCGTTAAAAAAAAGGTTGTTATATTAAAGCGTAAAGTTGCGTAAAACGGCATTTTGGTTTAAATTAAACAGCAAATTTCGCTGTGAGGTGGTCCAAGTAAAATTATCCCCGACCACTCAAGCGATAGAGCGCCATATGAACCTGTGATTTATAAAAGTTTAACGAAGTAATATTGTTTTTTAAGCGAGAAAATATTTTTTTGAGGTTGAGCTCGCGCGACACCGCGCGAAGTGGTTACATGCGGCAGCTTCCCGGCACAGCACTGCGGCGACGGAGCTTACCTGAGCCGTGGCGCATGCTCTTGTGCTAGCCAGAGCCGTATATTAGGAGAGTTTGCACAATAGGCGGAGCAAAGGCCGCCGCCAGCGCCGAATATTCCCCCCACGCTTAGAGCGTAAACTAAATTTGTGACACAGCGTCGACAAATCCATCTCACAAATTTCTGCAGTGAAGACAAAGGCACAGGCGCGTGAGCCTAGCTCAGCGAAACGCTTTTGTTTGTACGAGACCTCGTGCATAGGAGGCACTTTCCAAAGCCACGCGCTCGTGCCCATGCCTTTGTCTGCACTGCTAGAACAGCGTCCTGAGACTGGCTGAAAGAAAGCAGTGCAAAGGGTGGGGTGCGCGAGCGTCTTGAGAGGCGGAGTTCCGCTCGGCATGGCTCAAATTATACTTCGTTTCACTTTATCTGCGAGCGAAGCCAAAGCTAGAAGCGCGAGACCAGCGCTTTTTGCATTTCTCCCCAGCTCGCGCGCTCGAGCAAAGCCTGAACGCACGGAGCTTCCGTGCTCGCGCTTCCAGTTTTGCCTTCGCTCGCACATAAGGTGAAACGAAGTACAGTCGTGTCACAAATTTAGAGCACACGACCACCGCTAGGGGCTGTTTCGCGGCCTGTGGTTGGCCCCGAGATGCTCGCCTATTCAAACCAATGTATGGCCAAACTCTCTCAATAAACGGCTCTGGTGCTAGCTATCGCCTAGGGCCATCTATGTGCTCGTAATTAAACTATTCGTCTTGTTTAGCTCACGCCCTCTATTTTAGAGTACAAGGTGTATTTTTCTGCAAATAGAGCTTGTGTACTTAGCAACGTTGTAGTTAGGTTCCCGTCCAGTTCGAAAACGGCTAAAGCAGCAACCTGCAGACTCTGGTTGAAAAGGTTTAACAAAAGGCACAGAGAGCTCCCACCTTTATAACTTTCACCAGGCACAAGCCACTGCCTGGAAAAAATAGGAATAAAAAACTGTGTTTTCTTGCTCCCAACTTGAGACAACTTATTGCTGCGGAAACTAAGCTGCATGCCCCATTTAGAGCACCAGAACATGTGCCTGGGCTCAGATAAGCTCCATTGCCGTCGTGCTGTGTGGAGAAGTTGCCGCATGGAACCGCTTCGCGCGATTTCGCGGGAGCTCAACTTCAAAAAAAATATTTATCGCTTAAAAATATTACTTCTTTTAAATTTTATAGACCGACACGCGGCCCTGACGTCACGCATCTGCGGTGGCGCTGTCGACGGCACTGCGCATGCGTAGACGCTTTCCTTCGCGCGAATTCGGATTCTGCGCACGCGCAGTGCCCACACCTCGTGTGGGCAAACGCGCACTTGTTTGTAAATAGCGTGTCGGTCTATAAATCACAAGTTCATATGGCGCTCTATCGCTTGAGTGGTCTGGCATATTTTTACTTGAACCGCCTCACTGCGAAATTTGCGGTTTAATTTAAACCAAAATGCCGTTTTACGCAAATTTGCGCTTTAATATAACAAAAACCTTTTTTTTTTATGGTAGCAATCAATTTCATAGAAAAATTACATCTACAATAGATGCGGAAACCACTCCTAGAATGAGGATATAGACTCCCAAACTTAAACAAAAAAATCTCGAAAACGGCACATTTTTACCATTTTGTCTTCAATTAAAAACAAACAAAAAACACTATATTATTTAAATTCGGCCTCATATGAAGCAATAATTTAAGTAGAATTGGACAGAAAAAATTGCGTGTTGATAAGTAGAGATCTGTACTTTTGGATTTTTTTTTACTTGTGCCTAGTTTCTCGCCTCTTTAAGTATTTCAAACAACGCTAGCGCGGACAAACAAATTTTGTGGTCGAAAATATTTAGTCAAGTGACTATTCAACACATTAGAAACCCCTGTGATTTTTTTCGAAAGAATCGGCGATGGTCGAGTGTCACGCCTGGGACGTTTGGCATAGAATGACCCCTATTTTATAAAAAGAAAACAAAGTATTCATTTTTTTATTTTTCTATTAAACATACTGAGGGATCTTTATTATAATTTGAAAGAATGTTTTGAAAAATAACAGCTCATATTTTTTTTTAAATATTAAAAGGGAAAAAATATTTTCTACAGATTTTTCCTTGTTGACATATTGTAAGAGATCTAAAATGATCGTATATTGCTTTGCACTTCTTTCGCTTTTAATCTCATTTTTTTCCTTTTTTTAGACATAGAGGACAAAGGCAAATTAAGAAGGACCATTTTCATTCCCTTTCCTGTTTCTATTTAATAAAACATTCTGATAACACAACATTCCTGACATACGTTGAAAAATGGCTTCAACTCGACATCTGTCTATAGAAAAATTCTTATTTAGTATAGCGTTGCGTCCGACGTAACAAAATAAAATAAAAGTTACGTCCGACGTGACACAAAAGTTCGCTAAGCCTAGCGCTACGTCCGGACGGACCGCTGAAACGCGGCAACCTAACACCCCCTCCCCCTCTCTTTCTCGCCCGTGAACACTGAAAAGCGATAACTTTTTTTTTCTAGGAGCTGTTTTTGCGGATGTTGTTTTAGCGACTACGCCGAAATAATATTGGTTGTACCAATGACTTTTTATAAGAGATAGAGTCCATGAACCTCGAAACACTGTTTTATCTTTGACAGACCCCCGAGAAGGAGATCAGACACTTGGAACCTTAATAAATGCTGAGGTGGTCACCGGCCAAATGATTACCGTCAATATGTAGGCTATATAAGGCTCTGGAGCAGATAGCGGGAATGTGGTTCTTGTAGTAAAAATTTCATAGGCCAATAAAAAAAAATTCGACCGGGAATTAAGTAAGTTGTCGAAATATATTCTGGAAAAACTAAAAAAATTTAAAAAAGGGCCACTACGATTCCAGGAAATTTTTTATCAGAAGTTCGTAAGAATTTATCTACATATTTTTGCAAGGGAAGTGCATTCTGTAGTGATAGGGGGATAGTGTTGTGTGAATATAACGCTTTGTATATAAAAGAAAATTCTGAGAAGACTAGGGGAATGGAGTTTAATGTACCAGTACGAAATAAACCAGTTTCTAATTGAAATCTGTGTGAACTGCTCCATGCGTTTTACAGCTCTAATTCGTGTGATTAGCACTCTTTGGTTTAGCTTCAATGAGTGAGAATTATTTTGTGTATTTGCTGTACTAGATGGCTTGCAGTTTTGAGGTCGTGGTGGTATGTCCCCTAGCATTGTTTTAGATATATATTGAACGTATGAATATTGTACCACTAAAAGTCGTTTTAGCTCAATTGTGAGATACATTTTAGATATCTGTTTGAACGTGCTTCAAGTTTCGTTTAATACATTTTGGAATGGATTTTAATGCATATGAACATATTTTTTGCATACGTTTTGTGCGTAGGGAGAATATGTTCGGAATGTGTTCCTAAAATGAATATTCGAATGCGGAGGACAAATACAAAAAATACTGTTAAGGGCTGGGGAACGGACAGGCTGGAGACCAGGTTTGGGCTATAAGGATGACGATGTTTAATGGGACATGAGATGATTGTAGCGTCCGGTGGTAAGTCCCATTCCGTCTCCGCCGCGCGTGTTCGCGGGTCCCCCTTTTATAGCCCCGGTGACGTGACGATGTTGAGTCACCGGCGGGATCCTGGTGATTGGTGGTGGCTGCTGGCTTGGATGAAGATGAGGTACAGCAGCCACTCTTATTGGCCCGGAGGTTTATGTCGTCGCAGCAGCAGCTTCTCTTGATGTTGAAGAAAGAGGAAGACGAAGACCCGTTGGTGTTGGTTACTTCAGCTGATGTTCGAAAGCCTTGTTTCCGGGTCTTCGTGAGGGTCTCTGCCAAGCGAATGTTGCGGACCGTCCCTGTAAGTGTGCCCTAGATGGAGCACGGCGTCGCCGGGGCTTGGAACGTAACAACTTCCCCGGCGGCAGGGTGGTCTCTTTCAGCAGTGCCAGCTTCCAACTGGCCGATGAAAAGACCTCAGGAACGCCGCGGCTGACGGGCATCCTGAACACACGAAAGAACAGAGACCAAGACAGCAGGGAACACAGGCACCAGACTCGAACCCCAAAGAGCCGTCAAGCCTTCACTTTGTTCCTGCTGTGACCCTCACGCATTTGTTCACGAACATCCGATATGACGCTGACAATAATCATGAATACAACATTTCGAAAAAAACGGCGCTATCTCATCGACAACCCGCTGTGATCGTTGGACAGAGCCAAACCTTAAGAATGTCCCGTGATGCGTTAATACACTGCAACATTCAAAAAAGAAAATGACCCCACTTCCCGTAGTTTCCATATGTAAACTTTTTAGGAAGGACAATGCGCTTGTCGTTTAACGAACTCCTTAGATAACATTTTTAAGCTGTTACGTGCACTGTGCTGCGAATACGCTGGATTTAGCTGTACTATACTGCAAGTGAAATCACTCACCTCGAGCTCAATATACATAGACAGATGCTACATATTCTTAAGGCACCCTAAGAAAAAGTTTATTTACAACTATCAATCTTCGCTCCTACTGGCAGACGCAACCTGCAGGAATCTGATATCTTTGTTCCAACGTGGCAGGATTTAACTTAAGGTACTTGGTACGTTGCCGGGGTTCTGTCGTGGCGACTTCAGTCGAGTTCGTGAACGAACTGCATCTACGTTCACACTGCCTGATTGCGCCTATCTTAATCAAGGTGTCTTTTATTTGCTCGAGGATGTCATACTTATAGAGCGGAAGCGAGTACGCTTTAGGTTTTGTATTAAGTCCTGACTTACTTGAGTTGGAAAGAAAGCTTTTTCTCTTTCGGCACATCAGTGAAATGTGGCCTGGTCGATGACAGACGTAACATATGATTGGTTTTCGTGATTCACAACCCCTGGTAGCAGTCTGCTGGATGTTAGTATCTTCAATTTGTGGGTTTTGGAGCTTTACCAATTTACGTTTCGACTTTCTTTTCTTCTTACTTTTGGACTTACTACTTTTGGTTTTCGGGTTTTCTGCTACAGAAAGCTTATCGTCGTCGCTCAGCTGGTGTCGCAACTCGTATGCGTCGGCAAGCTCCGCAGCTTTCTCGGCAGTCGTCACCTCTGGTTTGAATTTAACACAGTCCATCACAGATAGTGGAATACTCCAGAGAAACTGTTCTAGACAAAGCATCTCTATCACTTTATCGTGATCTCCAAAGACTCCTGAGCTTTTCAGCCATTCCACCATGTTGGCTCGCAACGTGTAAGCGAAGTCAGCATAGGACTGGCTTGGCTCTTTCTTTCCATTCCTAAACTTCTGGTGGTAGGCCTCCGTGGACAACTTGTATCTTTTAAGTAGGCTCGCCTTCACACAGTCATAGTCTGAAAATTGCTCATTTGTGAGTCTAGCTATCACTTCTGCAACTTTGCAAGGCAACAGTGCCAGAAGTCGAAATGGCCATGACTCCTTTGGAAACGACATGCGTTGACAGACTCGCTCAAAATTAACTAGAAACAAGCCGATGTCGTTTTCAATCTTAAATGGCTGCATTAACTCGCACATCTGAAAAGGTTCCCTTCCACTGGCTAAATTCTTAGTGTTAATGCTCAAAACTCCGCTCTCAAGTCCTAACCTTCTGAGCGCTAGCTCTTCTCGTCTAAGGTCCGCTTGCTTTTCTTGTTCTGCGGCCTCACGAGCCGCCTGCATCTCTTTCTCTCTTCGTTCCTCTAACTCCAGAGCCGCGTGTTTTTCTCTTTCTTTTTTCTCAGCAATGCTATTCCAGACGTCCTGGATCTCATCTTCAGGGATTGTTTTCTCTATCTCTGCGATTAGATGACCTTTTCTGACCGCTTTGGGAATATCAATTTCTAGGGCTCTGCTCAGCTCCAATAGCGCTTCCTTTCTTAGTTTCCGAAGATCCATCTCAACTCTGGGGGTCAGTCAAACAGTACTGTGATAGTCTATCAGAACTCTATCGACCTAACTTTTCAAATTACAAAAAATACGTACTTCAAGACAAACCCTACATAAAACCTGCACTCTAAGCGTCTTATGGTACACTACACTCAAAAGAACATGAAAACTTCAGCAGAATCCTTCCTAGAAACCTTTTCCAATGTTGAGCTCACCTTTGGCTCAAAGGAATCCTACGGGAAACTCACAACAGGGCAAAACAAGGCCCGCATCTAAAGTAATATTAAAATTGCATTTAAATTTTCCTTGCATGCCGGACTGCTTATTTTCCGTAAGAGTAGTCACGGTGGCTACCAGGCTGCACAAAATTCACAGCTTGCGTCAAAACAATTCTCTTAAGAACTGGCTCTGCCTCAGAACCAAACAGTCACTCGTTGAGAAGCGTTCAACCTCATTGAATCTGTTTCGAACACTTCGCCTTGCGGGCGTTACAACCTCTCAAATTCTGAGAACAAAGCACATTTTTGTTAACCTAGGAACGATCATGGAGACTCGGCAGCTCCCCGAAATTCGAGCCCAATACCCGCGAAACCCGGCCACCCGATCTCTGCCCTTCCGCCCGTTCTACCAGCCAGATGTCAGCGACGTCGTTCCGATGTCCGCAGAAGGACCAGGTACCACTGACAGCTGAACCTTGGGCCGTGCTCAGGCACAGGCTCAGGGCGCTCAGGGACGTTCGACGCCGGCTGACACCTCTTCTTCCTCGGCTGGAGTGTGGCCGCTGCGCTCATCCGGGCCAGGAAGGATCCCACCGCTGCCACCAGTTGTTAAGGGCTGGGGAACGGACAGGCTGGAGACCGGGTTTGGGCTATAAGGATGACGATGTTTAATGGGACATGAGATGATTGTAGCGTCCGGTGGTAAGTCCCATTCCGTCTCCGCCGCGCGTGTTCGCGGGTCCCCCTTTTATAGCCCCGGTGACGTGACGATGTTGCGTCACCGGCGGGATCCTGGTGATTGGTGGTGGCTGCTGGCTTGGATGAAGATGAGGTACAGCAGCCACTCTTATTGGCCCGGAGGTTTATGTCGTCGCAGCAGCAGCTTCTCTTGATGTTGAAGAAAGAGGAAGACGAAGACCCGTTGGTGTTGGTTACTTCAGCTGATGTTCGAAAGCCTTGTTTCCGGGTCTTCGTGAGGGTCTCTGCCAAGCGAATGTTGCGGACCGTCCCTGTAAGTGTGCCCTAGATGGAGCACGGCGTCGCCGGGGCTTGGAACGTAACAATACTTCTACTAAATGCCCTTAAAGTATATTTTAAATACAGTCTTTTTTACGATTAGGACAAACGGCAACTTCCCCCCCCCCCCCCCCCCCCCAAATCGTGTGCCTGCGTTGTTCCATGTCTTAGAGCGAGCCGCGCCTTTCTTCCCAGACTTATCAGAAGATATCTAGGTACTGTAGATTACATTGTATATACCCATTTCACAAGGGCGCCGCCATCTTGAAATATCGTCACTCCCAGTATGGGCGAAGCCATTGTTTCTGCCGTCGCCACGCCAATAGAACACATTTAGGATATAAGCGTAACCGTCATTCATTCTCGTTTTGTCTCCCCTTTCTATTTTTACTATTTGCAGGTTGAAATGTCTTATTATTTTTCGTCGCCCATACTAGATATGCATTCTGCCATGTGGCACGGGACGAGAATAAGCAAAAAAGTTATATTAGAAATAATGTTCCCAAGAAGAATGAACATTTTCTGCTCAGTCGTTTAAGCAGGGGTCTCCGAGCCCCGGCCCGCGGGCCAGATGCATGCGGCCCGCGCAGCGGGTGTCCGCGGTCTTCCGATGAAGCCCTGCCCGCGGCTCGCCACTAGCGGTTTAAAAAAGAGTGCGCGTAAAGGAACGGCACCACGGCGCGCTCGAAATGCGAGAACATAGATACCGAACTGCGCAAAGAAAGATACCGGCCGAAAGATAAAAGAAACTACATAGTAACACGGGTCCTCTCTCCATGTTATTAATTAAATACCCTCTATAAAAACGAGTTTTTACTTTTTTTATTCAAAACGTTTTGACTTCTTGTTGACTCTGATTACTTCCTTGTGACTCTGACGTCCTGTTGACATGATCAACAGGAAGTTTGTTGATTTTGTGCTGAAACTTTTCTGATGATTTTCTTGAGTCAGAAGAAAAGCTGTTGACTTTCTATTAACTTTACGTTGATTTTTTTGTTGACTTCCTGTTGACAATGTTATCAGAATGACTGCAGAGTTCTGTTTACTTCGTGTTGAAAATGTTCAGTTGACTCTTTGTAGCGAGAAGGAAGTTTTAGCGAGTTGTTTTTCGAACCTACGGTTCCGAAATAACGAAAGGTGCAGCTGGTCCGTTCCGTGAAACCGTACGTGAAATTTGACATATCTTAGGGGATCGTGAAAGTGGCGCAACCGTGCAAATGATGATGATGATTGTGTTTGACCGTGGCGCCATCTTCTAGTAAACTTGTGAAACCTTCTGCAACGGGTTAATTCGTGGAGTGTCGTGTTTCCGGCGTACGACTGATCTAAACAAGACGGCCGACGTAACATTTGCCGGTCAGAATTTTTATGACTGCGAAGCTAGATAGAGTAAAACGTATCTAAACGACCGCAAAGGTATGTGGTGTGTCTCCGTCATCTTGAACTTTAACGATCGTTCACGTTGTGTGCCGTCGAACCAAATCATTTCGTCTACTCGCGGTCGCCACGGCAGAGACGCCCACAGATCGCAAAAATTTACTAGCATGCGCAGTTTACAGCATTCCCGATCGCTTACCATTATGAGAAGTCCTCAAAATGATTTGGTTCAACCTCTCAAATGAAGCGGACTAAGAGGTAGGCAAATCGCCTCCCGCTGCCCTAAGAATAACGGTCGGCTGAGTCGGCGAAGTCAGTCGCCAATCCCACCGCCATCTTTTTTTTACCCAAGTCGTGAACGGTGCTGCCTAGGTTGCGGTGACGACTCCAGAGGCCGGAATGGGAGAAACCAACGAGAAGGGCCTCCCGGCGCCCCAAACGACTCGCGCGCGCATGCGCAGTGGCGTCGCTGATGCGTTCGAGGGCGAACCGTTCGTGTGAAAACGACCTGCTAAAACTCCCTAATGTCAATAGAAAAGCTGCGGACTTTCCGATAATCTTTTATTAAACATAGTACAACTCGACTAGATGTCAAAAGTCAGTAAGTTTCTCAATGGTCTCTGACAAGGTGAGAACGGTGGGGAGGAGCTTCAGTTGTCCCGCCTCCAACGCGAGCCTACTAGCCTTGACAACGCTTCAGCGTTCGTGCACCTCGAGCGTGCGCGTGCAGTCAAAGCACGACGGAAGGCATGGGGTGCGTGCTGGAGGCCAGGTGCTCGCAAGACACGCCCTGCCGTTCTCACTTTGTGACTATAGTGACTTTAATGACCATATTAAACTAGTCAACTAGTAAAGAAAAGCAAAATAACTGTTTGAGAGTGGAGAAACTGCCCTGACTCGCTTCGCCCTGAGTGGTGCTATGCAGAGAAGCGATAACATTTCTTCTAGGAGCCTTTTTTGTGGATGTTGTTTTAGCGGCTGCGCCGAATTATTATTAGTTGTGCCAAAGCTTTTTTGTAAGAGATATCATCCACGAACTTCGAAAAAATGTTTTTCTTTTGACAGACTCCGAGGAGGAGATCGGATACTTGGAACCTTAATAAGTGGTGTGGTAATCACCTGCCAAATGATTACCTTCAATATATGGGCTATATGTATAAGGCGCTAGAGCAGTCAACGTACGGGACAGTGATTCAAGTGTTCAGTGCTTCACGATGTTTGTGTTTCTGTTCGTTTCTAATGTCTAGTTGTGGGATGTGGTAGTGCTCTCGAATACCACAGGGACACCATTTCCTAACATAATACAAAACAAAAAATAATTAAAAATTCGCCTGTTTTTGTTTTACGTTATTTTGCTGCAGCCAATTTGGAGCAGAGTGAAAGGCCGTAGTAAGCTTCCAAAACTTCGTTGAATGAATAGCTAAGCTGTAAGAAGTTTCTTTTTTCTTTTTAAACGGCTGTAGTTTTTCAAGTGAAGAGCTACAGAAAAAGCATCTTGGAGGCGACAAAAGTCTGCTGATTTTTCGTAATTAAAAAGTGGGCCAAAATTAATTCAGCTGAAAAGCTAGAGAAAGTCAGATGAAAAGCTATTGACAGTTTATATCATCTGATGACTTTTTTTTAACAGCCTTTCAACAGAAAAGCACCACAGTTTTTTTTTGTTTTGTTTTTTGTAAGGGCATTGTCATCACTAGTATTACCGTTTTTAGTCCCCTGATGCCTTTATAACTATGTAGAAACTCCATTGCGTTCTCGTGTACATTGAGCTTTCTCCTCGGTCGTAACATTTGCAGATTGTCAGCATTAGCTGTATCATTCTAATTAGTTTTTTGCACTACGAAAATGGGCTAAAGTTCGCATGAGCTTTGAATAGTGGCTGATGAGTTTTCCCGCCACACGTGTTGTCAAATGTCATATGATCAATATTAAATTTTAAATTAAAGCATATGTATTAATCCGCTTATGTTTTTGTAATACTTATTTCAGCATCAATTTTGTATTTAAATGCATATAGGTGTATTCATATATTTCGACTACGTTTATACATATACTTCTTTCACCCCAGCACCCGAGAGTGCGACATATCACTAATCCGGCCCCTTAGCCAAAAGGTTTGAAGAAATGGTTTGATGTATACGATCAGTTTGACTCTGTTTTTTCACCTCCATCAAAAGTGCATACACATCTGAGACGCAAAATACCGACTTTCTCTTTCTTTTGGAGGGCAATGAAGAACACTCGTTTATAGTAGATCCGTTCTTGAGTACCACCGAACCACACGACATAAATAACACAGCTCGAGCTCTCCCGCTCGCCATTCAGACCAACACAGACTTACCGTCGCAAGGGTCATTGACCGTTTAGTGACAATCTTACCGGAGAGAGTTCTACAACATTTACCTCCCCCAAACAAAATAGCACCTCGATTCTACATTACAAGTCCATAATCCCGTAACCCCCCCCCCCCCCCTTTCAAAGAAGGCGCGCAGGAATTCCCTCTTCCCTTCTAAATGGAACATCAACATCAACACCAACGACAACAGCATCAAGAATAGCAACGTCAAAATCAACAAAACATAAAAGAACATCGTCATCATCATCACCAGCAACAACCTGTTCCTGATAAATAAAGCTCTCCAGAGGGTACTTTAGAGGGTACAACATATGGTGCGCCTCCCCAAGACTATTCAGAAGAAGCGGTGAATTCCATTCTCCAATCCCAACCGATCCTGTACAAATCTCCCAGCGGACAGTCCGCAGAGAACGGACAAGAACGACGAGGGGCAGGCTCCCGGGGTGGGCCTCAATGCCAAGTCAGCAATGACTCCATTAACAGGTCAGCGGTGAGGCAACCAGGCGAGGCGAGCGACTGTCCTCCGCAGATGGATGGCCACGGCTGCTTGCGCCACGTTCCTCTTGGGGCCACACGGCGACGACGACGACGACGACGTTGCGAAAGGGTCACAATGCAAAGTGGTCCGCCTCGTCCATTGTCTCTGCCGTCGTTCCACGCACGCGGCTTGAGACGCCGCGACGAGCGTCGTATGGCTTTGATGAGCCGCTAACCAGCTATAGGGCCGTCTTCGCGCGGGAACGGACTCCGCTAGGCCTAGTAATTAACCTTGCCAAGGCTATCCCCAAAACGCGCACCGCTGTGGGGGCGTTGCGAGGAAAAGACACCTCAGAGAGTCCGTCCGCCGCGAGGTCGGCTGCATCCCTGTGTACCTTCCATTCATTACATTTTTTTTTTTGTTGCGTCTCTTAGAATGTCTGGTGCGTTTGTTAACCATGGCCATCTCGACTCGCGAGCTTCGAGGCAAGGAGAGGCTGCATAGCTAAGTATACACCACGGGTTGCAAGCCCAAACGTCGACCTGAAATTATAGTTGCATGGGTGTAAATACTGCGGAGAAAGTTAAGAATGCCTCGAAATTTTGAAGTCTGTACTGCAAAGGCGCAATCCTGGAGTCTCAGGTGAGCGTCGGGTTGCACCGTCATCATTGTCCCCGACAATTTAAGAAACGCAGGGCGTTCGTTGGCGAACGCGTCTTATTACCGCGCCGTAAAGCCAGTGCATGGAGCATTAGCCGATAAGTTGCACGCAAGTTTCATCGACGCAACTTGTATGTGACTTGCATTCAACGTATATACAAGTTGCATGCAAGTTGCGTGCAGCATTATCCGACAGGAACGCCGAAGTAGTTATCTCGAAGCGAGGAGCGGGAACAGACACGGTCTGAGTTTCTTAATTCGCCAGTGACTACGGAGGAGTGCGAATTCACGTTCGCAGTGCGAGCTGCGTTGCTGATGTACCATGTGACACTCAACCACCCCCAGAAGTCCCCGCGGGTATAAGTGGGCCTACAAACATTGTTAGGCGGTATCTAAACGCCGCTGTTCTGGTGTTAACCGTGGCGTACGACAAAGGTTAATAGGGGGATTTATGCCAGAGGGCGTTACAAAAAAATCACTGACACCTAAACAAAAAAAAAAAGGTAGAGCGCGGTGAATTAACAGCATATCAACGCTACGTAGCCATGGGTGGAGAATAAATATCGAGATGAATTGAATCGCGATTTAAAGCACGCTTCAAATCGTGATTGAAATTGGACAAGTTTTAATACCGTTATTCTAATCGAACCTATCCCGCAATATAATCTCAGGAATATTTTTAGTTACAGCCTTTCTATCATTCGATGCTTTCTATGGGCATTTGTTTTGTATTTAATTAAGAAAAAAGGCATCGAACAAGGTAGACTTATATTAGGCTGAACCCGAGTAAAACACAGCGCTCTTCTGAGCAAATCCGAGTGCTGAGCTTTCTTCCTTACACACTTTTCGTTTGTCCCGTAACGTCCTATATTGAAAACAGATCGAAACACTCAATAAAAAATAAATATATTTCTAACTAGCTAAGAAATCAGAACTTCTCTGGTTTTAGAGTGGATGGGTTTAAATACATAAAATATATGCTAATTAAACTGTACCTTAAGTTACACGAACTCTTTCGCGTCCTTATCAGTGATTGGACAGGCTGATCAATCAATCTGCCGTGTTTGAAACTACATCTATTGATAAAAAAATCCAATTTTCTAGCTACAGTGATTTAAGCGAGATTAGACTTAATTAAATCACATAAATCCCGTGAAAACTAAACAAATCGGATTTATTAATTTTTTCATAACATTTCAGTTTTTACCCTATCCGAAGTCAATAAGATTGCGGTATTAGCCAATAAGAACATAAACGAACAAACTATGAAGGCAGACGCTTGATCATAAAAAAAGAGTCACGGCCTGACCCTTCCAATGTTTACAAAATAACAGTCCAGCGGGAGATCTTCACACCTCAGCACATGCTTGTTCGTCGCTTCGGAAAGCGAGCAAAGCACGCACCAAAGGAAAAGAGCGTGTGGCAGCGGCCACACGCTCTTTCCCAAAAAAGAGCGTGTGGCCGCCGCCATTTTGCGAACACGCGAAATGGCAGTGGCCACACGCTCTTTTTTGGGAAAGATCTATACAGCCAGCGAATTCGTTGCAACAAACACCCTGCACAGAGGAGGCACAAACGCTCGCAACACACTGGCCGACTCGAGACGCCATCGAAGATTGTCAATCTCACGGCACGCTCTTCTCATGCTCAAGATTTCTTCTAATCAAGGAGACCTCCATGCACGAAGAATTAATCGTCCATTCTTCGCGCGCGCGTTGCATCATTTTCGCATTACTTTGGCGTGGCTCGCGATTCGTCAAGGCGACGCTGACACTTAGACCGTGCTCCAAGGACGGTGTCGAACGTTTGTTGAAGCAGACGAATGAGCGGAATGCAGCACAGGGACGGCCGACAGTGATAACATCCGTCTCGTAGTCAGGAAGTGTTAATCGATATCGGAAAGAACCAGCACTCGCCTCCGTTCAAGTGTGCCACCAAACTAAGGCGACTCCATGAAGTGTGAAAGGGATGAAGTAGAGTACCGATGGATAAACGCTTGGGAGGTATAGAGTCACTGGAAGACTGACAACGACAGGGAGGAGCTTCCGTTGTCCCTCCTCCAGCGCGAGCTTCCTACATTCGTTAACAATTGGCGTCTGGTGGGCTTCGAGCGTGCGCACGCGCAGCCAAAGCACGGCCGAAAGCAAGGATAGCGTGCTGGAGGCCAGTCGAGGACTCGAAAGAATCGCCACAACACCGAGTTCTGGTCCTCCTTTATACTCACAAAGCCTGGCAGTTTGACGACGGAGCCATGGAGTGCCCGGTCGCAGATTTGGAGCGCGAGAATCTGGTAGCACAGAGCATCAAAGAGTCATTTCTCGGGGAACCTGGATGAAAGCGCACAGCTTTTGCAGTGGCGAGGACCCGAAACACATTTGTTCGCTCGGGAGAAGTGTGTTTCGGCGTCTCGCCGCAGCGGGGCGCCAGTCACGTGACTCTCCTCTCATCCGTTGTCTGCTACTCCACCTTTTCCATTTCGGCGGCTGCTTCTCGTGGCGACCTGCCAGGCTCTGTCAGTATATAGGAGGCTATGGTAGTACTCATAATCGCGTGTCCACTTAAATATACGCACCTTTTTGGTTGAAAGATGTAACTTCCCTTTGCTTGTTGCTTGTTGGTTTGGTCGCATTACTGTGGCCACACGGCAACCTAGCGACGCAACACTTAATTTAATGTTCGTTAATTTACATGTAATGCACGTAAATATGTAGTGTTGCGGACAATATAAACTATATATAGCAGCCGTCTATGCTTTTTTTCGGGCACCTGAATGAAAAGTGTATATGTCTCATTCTTTAAACTTTTTGACAAATGAAAAGGTGCTTGTGAGAACCCAGTTGTGGCAAGATTCCAGACTAGTGCAGCGCATATTGTCCGGGAGTGTACAGATGCTATTCACATTCATGAGTAGACAAGCGAACTGTTGTAAGGGGGGGGGGGGGGGGGGTGACTATAATACGTGTCTTCCCTCGTTTCTGGTTTGTTCTGACTGTGACCTACTTTGTGTTTTGGAGTGCACATCGGCAGTAGCATGTCCAGTGTGTCTGTCCACTTTCTACGATCCTCCTGCGACAATTTTATGTAGTTTCTTCACCAAAGTGGCTTTGCGAAGAGTGTTCGCAACGCGAACTTGACATACGAGTAACTCGTGCGTTAAAAAAGCAGCCGGCGCTGTAGACGAAGCAGCTGATGTTTTTATACATGTTTTAATAGATATACGCTACGTTATATGAACTCTACCAGTAACGCGTTCCTTTCTAACCAATAAAATTCATTCCAAATGATAGAAGAAACGAAAAACAAGCATTCCTTTACGGTTTAAAAAAAGTGTAAGCCTAACAGATAAAAAAAAAAAATCGGCCTGGTCTGACATTTTCTTAGCAAGCTCTAAAAAGTAAAAGCCAACAATGCGTACAATCTGCAAAATATCGAGGCCGAAGTTCCGTGCCGAGCGTTGATACAGGCTTCCGATCACGGCTGCACCTTGTTCAACAAAAAGACGCTTTCGGGTGTCTTATCGAACGAAGGCCAAACGCTAGCTCGTGGCCACCGCTCTTCTTATCGACAGACATGCGCGCGAAAACGATAGCGCGACTTAGGCAAGACGCAAAATAAAATAAAAGCAACAGACGCCCCAGAGAAAGCAAGCAAACACACAAGGCCGCAGGATAGTCAGTAAATATATTCATCAGTTAAAGGGGCGTGGTGGTACGCCGCTAGGGACCATAACTATTATCGGCGCCGAGTTAATACCGACGATATCCGACACCGACCACATGAATATTCGATTTCTCGATTTTTTTTTAATGTTTCTTTGGAGGCGATTAGCAACCCGATCAATTGGGGTGCACGCCCCGCCAGTGTCAATTTTAAAATGATCTTATCCCCGGCAATAAGGACACGGAAGGCTTTTCGCGGCGAAAACAAGGATTCTCAGAACTCTTGACACACCTTCATAACAGAGCGCAAGAAAGTTCGTTACGTCTCCAATATCGACGTGGACTCTCACGAAGCTGTTAAAAACATTTTTACGTAGAACTGCGAAATCACTTCAAAATCACTTTGTATCTTTAAAAACCAAGCACTACCGCGCTATTTTTTTAATGTTTTCTTTTCTCAAACATTAGTTTTTTAATCTTATTCGAAGAATTCATCAGAGAGCTGGGATTATCCTTTGTAGAAGCACGAAATAAAACAGTAGAAGATCCTACCGTAGTAAAGTGAAAAGACATCCAGTTACATGATTGCAGGTTACCGATGTTACTTCCAACGAAGTATGGGACGCACAGGTAACCACTAACGTATATTTATACCGTTCTAATATTTACAAAATCACTGTGTGATATTCCCGACAGGGCTCGAGCACGTTTATCGCTTCGGAAAGCGAGCAAAGCATGCACCATACTCACGAACTCTGCCAGAGGCACCGGCCGCGAAAATACCTGTTTCTGGAATGGTTTATGTAAAACATTAGCGTAAATCAAAGGCAGAACTATAATTTAGAGGTACATACTTCCGATAATTTGTAACTTTCAACGCTCTCGCTCGCTCCGCTAGTGTTCAATTGCTGCTCTGGTTCCTGCTGAGGGTTGAGACTACCCTGAAGTTTTGTCGCCTGCACACCATATGACGCTACAGAGAAGCTCAAATAAAACGGAAGAGTTGGTTACAAGTATCATCTTGTAGAAAAAAGACTATAAAAATGCGAAAAATGCACACTAAAAAAAACACCCATGAAGCCGCAGGGCTACTGCTCATACATCACAAACAAAAACACGGAGTTTTTCGCAGACATGATGACAAGTATCTGGTTTTAAATCAGGGTGCTGATAAGGTGAATAGCTATCTATGTCTGTGCGTGTGTGTAAGACTGTAAAACACACGTTTTACACTCTTGAGGATGTAACATTTCCTAGTGTGTATACGCACAAGGGTTCGCATGATTTCTCGTACTTAAGCGCTTCCCCAGCCTTGTAGGAGTTTTTTTTTTCTTTTTAATAGTTAATGTTTTTGTTCGTTGTACCAAGATTGCGATGCCATATGTTTGTGTCCAGAAAAAAAATACTTTTCGTTTTCAGAAATAGAGAAACAACGAACAGAGAACTTCAACAGTTATCTTGTAAGATTTTGAACCAAACATATTCCGAGGTTATGTCACGCTAGTTAACATGCTTATACGATATGAATCGACAGTAAGACTAATTGCGAAAGACGATAAAGGCAGTAACCACCTCCTTTTTTGTTCAGTGTTGATACCATTACTAATGGAGAAGGGCATGGTCACGAAACGTGAGCTCAACGGTCAGAGACACCCAAAAAGGGACATACAAATTTTGAGTTGGGGAATATGATAAAAGGAATAAAAAAAAAAATAAAGGTTCCCCTATCCGCACTCGCGTGAGCACAGCAGACTAAGAGGGACAGGCAGACGCAAACAGACAGAAGGTTCAGATCGACAGAGCCGATCAGACAAACAGACAGCGACTACCACCACGTACGCTTTTTTACAAAGCGCCTTGCTTGTGAAGTCAAGTTACACGCCGAGGAAGACAGCACCTCGCAAGGTACAGGGTGCGGCAATTGAGACTAGACTAACCCATCAGCCTTCAGGCCTGCTGGTGGAACAAAAACCGCGTACTACGTTGAAAGGGGTGTAGGTTGAAAAGAGGTTGGAACGAACTGCCGCAGTTCCTATTGTTACAAAGTAGCAGTCGGTTTCGTAGCTTAGCATACCGGGGGGACACCATACGGCAGATGTTTCACCTATACGCTAGTGGTGCAAAACTATCGATAGTACTATCGATAGTATCGATAGTTGCCAAAATCCCACTATCGATAGTAAAAAAAAAAAAACTATCGATAGTTCTATCGGACAGTCGACTATCGAAAAACTATCAATAGTACTATCGATAGTCGACTATCGAAAAGCTATAGATAGTCGACTATCGATAGTTCTGCGGCACTATCGATAGTTTTCGAAAAAGTATCGATAGTATCGAAAGTCAATTTATCCATAGTTTTGCATCACTACTATACGCCCTCGAATGAATTCGGCGGGATACCGCAACAAAAGAAAAATCATGGTTTCCTCACGTGTTCTAAAACCGCTGCCACACTGCTAATACATCATGCAATAGAAAGTCTGCGCACCGTTTCAGGCATGCTTTTTTTTTTCCTTGTATAACGATGGTCCTATCGCAATAGCCCATATAGCCCTACAGAAACTTTCTCCGCAGACAAGTTCGAGACATGAGAATAGATGGATGGATGGATGTTACTGGGCTAAACCCTTTGTAACGGGTGGTAGCTTGCGCCACCTAGCCTAAGTCTAAAAATACCAAAACATGATATTCCTCCTGCCCTTCTAAGACCAATTTTCTCCCCCTAACTATGACCACTATTTGCTTGTGCGCGAATCATTTTCTTTTTCGTCTTGTCTACAGCAAACGCCGTGTCTTTGGTATGTATGATCTGTCAGGTCATGGCGGGGAAAATTCCAAGCGAGCACCAGCGTCCACCGCAAAACGAGCGACCGTAAGTGATTGTATAACTACTCCGGGGCAACAGGTGTGTCGCCTCCACGTTTACGGGACCAGCGGGTGTCGACGCGACCGACGGGGTTAGCCAGATATGCGATCGCCATCGTAAACTTTAAAAGCGGCCCGCGTGACCGGAGTACCTGCGAGCTGCGACCCCGAAACATCTGGACTTCCGCGTTTGCTGAGAGCCTGGCAATGAGCGCCCATCCGTCCACGCCGACAGCCTGCGGTGTTCTGCAGGCGGGGCCGATGAGGCGACGAGGCTCGAATTTGTTCGAAGGAATGTTTCCTGAACGGAAAGTGAGTCCACCTTGAGACTGCGCCTATAATGTCTGAGAGCTGTAGTTTTACGAGTGCATAGTACGACGAGTCGTAACCTGCGGCCTTTAGCTCCCAGAGGGTGAAAGAGTTAGTAGTACCACGGCCGCTTTGTCCTGGTACCCGCTCAGCTGGGAACGGCCTGCAGGGTGGCTATTTTGCCGGGGAAAATGAAAATGCTCAAGGCGGCCGCAGTGATTGGTGTTGGGTTTCGTGGCCCTGAATAGCTGCCACAGTTAAAGCACTAGATCTTTGGAAAGTAGCTCAGAGCTCCCTGCATGGGCGCCATTTTGGTTCGTGGAATGAGCAGTTTGTCCTTGACCTCTCCATTCTTGATGAGCCGATCCAAATTCGCGGTGACAGGGGTCTTTATAAAGACATTTCGTGGAGGCTTGTCCAAAAAGAATCGGGACAGATTTTTGCTTGCGAAGCGGACGTGCAGGGCGGTCTCCCTAGGCAGGGACATTGGTGGGAGATTCTAGGCATATTATGCGACCCGCCTCAGTCGCCTCTGAGCCTTTGCAGAGTGTGGATCGCGCCCGGAGGGAGCAGTTATTCTGTTGTGTCGTCGATAATCCACGACCCGGCGCTCGATTGAATGGTGGTATGCGATCAAGTTTTCTGTGAAACTGAAAAAAAAAATCCGGTGCTGAGAATGTTGCCATGGTCCGTGAAGCGTACGGGAAGGATTCCATGTCATAAACACGAGTTTTAGAGTGACGCAAGACGTTTAGAAAAGAAAGGGAGGACGTAGAGGACGAGCAAAGCGCAACATCGGTCGACAAGCCGAAATGAGGAACATGTGGCAAAAGTGAAGAAACTTTTGGAATCCGATCGACGTGTGAATGTGGGGATGATTGCGGAATAGTTGAACTTACAGGAATCCAGCGTGCATTCGATGGTGTCAGACAGCTTGCGGCCGAGGAAAGTGTGTGACAAATTGGTCAAATTCGCCGATCGACGCGTCGCTACGCGTAAGGGAGTTTCTGGCAAAGCACAAGGCGCACGTTGCCTCAGCCTCTTATACGGTCCAACCCTGGCCCCGCCCAAAGTATTTCTCTTCCCTCGGATGAAACGAAGCTCGAAAGAACACCAATTTGGGACTGTAGAAAGAGTGAAAGCGGCACTGACGCAGTGCCTGAAGGAGTTAAGCCTGGTTCAGACAGTTGCGTTTGACTGCGTTTGACTGCGTTGCGGCTGCGAGAAACCAGGACATCCCTGCTGCTTATATCGCGTGCCAAGATGATTCCTTGAATCGGATTCCACGCTTCGTACGAAGCACAGATGTGCCGGTGATTCGCTTTCGGTTCTCGACGCAACGCAGTCAAACGCACTCAAACGCAAGTGTCTGAACCGGCCTTTAGCGGTTGGAGACTTCCAGAGGGCGTACCATGCGTGGAAGAAGAGCTGGCAACGGTGTTTTGACGCCGAAAGTTGTAATTTTGAGCAATTTTAACAAACTTTACGTATATCTGCATTCTTTTTTTTTATTAATGTGGTCCCGATATTTTTTTGAACAGACCCTACACCTAAAATTTGTTCTATCGACACGCCTGCGAAGCATGCGCACATGTTCGCTTCGCCACCCCATGCGGCGCAGGTGCTTGGTGGCATTGAAGAATAATTTCCCTGTTTGGAAATACGTAAGAACAATATCATTATACGGGATCTGTAGATATCAGCGTTATTGATAAGGTGATTACACGTACCATCGGGTTCAAATGAAATAGCGAACAGTGACGGAACTGGGAGCCCACTAGCGGCGCAACTTCCAAGCTTGGGTTGTGCTTGGCGAGGTTCAAACACATCGGAGTAAGACGCACAACCTCGCAGCGTCCTATTCCGGTGCAAAGCTTGGAAGCTGCGCCGGTAGGGGGCTTGAAGTTCCCTCACTGTTCGCTTTTCATTCGAACCCGACGGTACATTTCCAAAGACGCTTATATTGGCGAGGAGCTTTCAGTAAGATGACAAACATTAGCGATTTTGGCCTCAACTGGTGCAGAACAACCCTTTCGAAGCTTTGAAGATTTGATGGGACCGAAATGGTGATTGCCACGGCAACAAAAACCGGACAGCCAATCGCCTTGACAGGTTTTGGTGGTCTAGAGGTTAGTGTCCGCTTGTGCCCGCGGCTACCAGGCAGGGAAGGCAATGGCGCAACTTTCCCAGGATACAGTGCCTTTAGCCACCGTTAAAGGGATACTGAACCAAGGAATTTAGTGTCCATAATAAGTGGCGCACGTTCTTTCCCCGAGCCAGCAGCCGCCGGTGTGCGCGAGCACACGCAACAAAAATGACGTCAAAGACCTCCATTCGCCGTTAAGATGACAGTGAAATGTATGGGCTTCGGGCCAATGGAGGATAAAGACAAGTTTTTCATCTACACAGTGGTGTCTGGAGTAAAAGGTAAGCGATTAATTGGTCTAAAAAGCACGTAGCTTTCACTTGTAGAGATGAAAAGCCTGTATTTATTTTCCTTTGGTCCGAAGCCCATGCATTTCACTGTCCTCTTAAAGGTCTTTGACGTCATTTTCGTTGCGTGTGCTCGCGCACACCGGTGGCTGCTGGCTCGTGGAAAGAACGTGCGCCACTTATTATGGACACTAAATTCTTTGGTTCAGTATCCCTTTAAAGCCTATTGATAAAATTCAGGCTTCGAACACACCAAGAGGATATAGTCACACAGGCCGCGTTTACAAATGCGTGTTTGTAGCGCATCGAGTCGAGATTTGATTCAATGGTTGTAGATGGATAGAAGAGGAAGAGGTATAGGGAGACAGGGTGCGTGTGATTGGTCCCTGCTCGAGTCGATGAGCTGCGAACGTATTTATGGCTCGGTTTACGTAAATGCGATCGTAGCGCATCGAATCCAGTAGGGGCTCGTCACACGCACCCTGGCTCTCCACCTCTTCCCATTCTACCCATATACTGCCAATCAAAATAGTCTAATCTCGATTCGATACACTACGGTCGCATCCATGTGAACGGAGCCCATGTAAAGCTGCAGCCAGCGGCTAGCGGCGAACGCGTTGAAGCGCTAAAGCCCCGGGCAACGCAAAAGCACTGCTCGTGACCGATCTTCGCCTCCAGCGACGAGCTCAGGAAACTCGGCAAAATCGATGTTTGTATGCATCCCATAGTGAAGCGATAGGCCCTAGCGAAGGAGCAGTGATAAAGCACGGGGCCGTAATAGCGTACACCCGCGATCGCATTTGTTTCTTCTTCTTTACTTCCCCGGGAGTCTATTAGCGTAGTGGAGTGTGCTTACGTCGTGCTGCAACGTATGTGACAGTATTGGGTTTTCAACGTTAATCCACATGGCTAAGAAGTCCCAAAGCGCCGACCTCGCGTTGCCAAACCAATTATTTCAAAACGAAAAGGGAATCTTGGCAATAGTGAAGGTAACTTCTTTCACAGCCTGGCTAAGCGGACAAACTGCGTGTGCGTGCGTGCGCGTGCTTCCGTGCGCGTACGTGCGTGTTTGTGCCAGCTTGTGTGCGTGTGTGTGTGCGTGCGAGCGTGCGTGCGTGTTTGTGTGTGTGTGAGTGAGTGTATGTGAGTGTGTGTGTGTGTGTGTGTGTCTGTGTTGATTTGGCCGTACGAAGAACCTGAAAGGTTCGCCAATAGAACAGTCGAGCTGATCAACTCTGCTGAGGTGAACACATCGCTGACACCGTATAGGCCAACAAGCTGTTCACAAGCAAGTCGGCAGTCCGTCCCCACAGGGTGTGGACGTACTGCGCGCACGCACATAGACGAGATTCACGCGAGGCGAAGCGTCTACGCATGCGCTGTGCTGACAACAGCGCCACCAGCGTCAGAGCCGCGCGTTGGTCTATACTGTCGAGGGAGACAGAACTATACATGGGGGGCATGGTGGGCGGGGGGCGGGGGGGGGGGCGTTTGTTTGGCTTTGTTTTTTTTTTTTTTTTCGCAGAGCGTGGTGTTCGCCCAAAGCAAGGCCCATGGAATGTGTTAATTTTTACGTAATTCTTTCTCGATCGAGCGCGAGCACAGTTTGGACACGAGAGTCACCGAGAGCTTCAGAAACGCAGGGGGGGGGGGGGGGGGGGGGTTGTAATTTATGACGTTCACGTTTCCTGTTCCGTGATTGGTTCTTTGGCGTTTCTATCGGTCAGTGCCGCAATCTGATTGGCTGCGAAACGATAATACCATGTTTGGGACTCGCCACCTCGTCTCGCGTTTCCTAAGCTGCATGCCTGCGACTACACCCCCACTACCACCTAGGAGACAAAAGGCCTGCGCATGACGTCATCGTCACACACGCCGACGACACCCGTGAGGCACACACGCCGACGACCCCCGTGGGTTTAGATCTCGGTTGCATCTTCTTAAAGCTGTCCAATATGGTCTTAACCTTTCAGCAGCCGCAGCCACGTGAGCTTAAAAACCGAAAGATATATTCTTCTAGTCGCCGTCACTCTTTCCGTCTCGTGTTCCTCCTTCTCCCTTCACTCTAACCCGGCTGCACTGTTTCGCGATCCACGACTAATTCAAAGAGCAATGGGCGTATCCCCCATTCTTAAACCAAGGTTACAGACAGCTCCGTGGAAACTTTCCTTCGCTACATTTTAAGAGTGTCTTTTCCTCGTTCAGATTTCGAGTCATGTATTAGTTCCTTTCGTAGCTACACAAATGTCCATATTACCGTTAAAAAGAAATAAAAAAAATGTTAGTCCGAGATTTGGCTTTGTTATTCCTTCTAACAAACGAAAGAAGAAAAAAGAACAGTAATATATATTACACTCTCGCACACAAGGGCGAAATCGTACAAGAACGGCAAAACTTTCAACGTAATACCTCTAAAAGGGACTACAAATTCTATTTCTGAGTCTTGGAAGCATTGAAGTCTAAATCCCAAAAACTCGATTCATTAACTTAAACAAAATATTTAAAACTTTATTGCCGAAGTCTCGATGACTCTCTACCTTGACACAGAGTGTATTAACTAGCAGAAGCCTACGGAATAAAAAATAAAATCTTCGAAGAAAACAAAAAACAGAAATTAAATCATCTGTGTTTTGTACTGTTTCAATCGATGATCGTCATAATAAATTCATAGGAATAGGGCTGGGAACTTGATCGATTAATCTACGGATTAATCGATTAATGTTTTAATCGTGATTATTTTTTCACCGGTTAAATCGGGTACATTTTAACAAAAGAAAAGTAAAAATTCAACGCTTGCAGTACGCAGAAGTGGCCACGTACACCTGTATGAAGGCAAATTTTAGGTGAAAGCTTGAGTGAAAGTAAACTGTAGAGACGAGATCTGTAACTCCGAACAAGTGGGGAAGGTTGTACGTGTCCCAGATACTTCAACAACGTGGGAGTGTCCGTTTAGTGCAGCAGAAACTATTGTGGACGATAAAAAAGTTCGCTATTGCCCGAGAATACCAGCTGACCTCTTTACCTCTGCGGCTGAAATAATAATTTGTGAGCATGGGCATTGAAATAAGGATAATGAGGCGCAGGCTAGCTGGTGCGATCGTACTTTAAGACGCTTTGCTGCAGCTGCTGTGCATGGGCGCTGCCATAACTGACTTTAATTTTTTTAATTATTATTATTATGTTCACTTCATCATGACCACAGCAGAGCAGGTTATTGCCATTTTAGATTCTACTGTGTCCTTCTCCCCAGCATTGGCCCTTGTGGAAGCTCGTCAGTGCCCGCTTCACTGGCTCGGCATCTGAATAAGCCGAGAGAAGGTCAGCAATGGCGGCTGTGATCTGGCGCATGCGCAAAGCATCTTTACTTATAAAACCCCAAGCAAGGGAACAAACCAACAGAAAGAAAAAAGGGGACAACACAAATTTGAGACGTCGTTGTGTTGTCCGCTTTCTTTTTTTTTTTTTTTTCTTTGCTTGTTTCCCTTGTCTCGCCTCGGAGTCTATAAGTATTCGCCTCTTTTTTGCTCGGCAACAAACTCAGTGGCGCCATCCAATGGGTAGCCCCGGCAGACTTCCGGTTAACGTATATTTGTTAGACTTTTTACTCACCATTCTTTTGTCATAAGGGCGAGTTAAGTTTGACTCACTATGAGTGGGCACTCCCAGAAGAGAGCTTGTATATTTTATTTCGCAAATACTGCGAAGCTCGCCGTCTAGTTCAGAACCGGAACTGGCATTTGCACACTGGCGCCACCAGGTTTACGCGAGAAAGAGCGAATAAGTATGGGTGTCTTCTCAACTACACATCAAGGGTGATTTAAAATCCGAAGTTATACATGACGCAGTCTATTTTATAGTCAGCAAAAAAAAAAAAAAAATTTATTTTTGGCTTTTTTAAATAATTACGCATTGCAATAAACGAAACCGATTATTCGATTAAAAGGTAGTGATTAATCAGTTTAAAATGTTTAATCGACGCTCAGCCCTACTTAGCAGTGGTATACACAAGCACCGTTTTTATGTTTATTTTAAGTCCCCCTTTTTTTATATTTTTGTACCGTATTTGCTCGAGTAATATCCGCACTTTTTATGGATAAGACCCTTGCGTAAACTTTCCTGAAGAACACGCATACAGCCAACCATCGCGTTCTGCATAAAAATAACGCAGCGAATAACAAGGTCGAGAACACGATTCACCGATTCACCATAAAACCTGAACAGATAGCATTTTCGCGTGAAGACGTTATCTCGGTCCCGAAAATCGCTGCCATCTTTCTGCCGATCGCGCTGATTCGCTATTTCCGTGCTTTGCGGGAAAGCAGGCCCACAAGCTTTGTTCACAAACAGCGCGGCTATTACTCGAGCAAATACGGTAATTGTATGTGCATTGAATTCGGTAAATTACATAGTATAATATATTATTTAAATATCCTCCTGCATAAACGTTAAATTTTTTTTTTCCATTTGCCTTCCATGGCAGGCAAGTGAGAGATACCCCTTTCAGACGGGCTAATTTAGCGCACTTCAACCAGGTGCACTTCAGCTCACCGAATGCCACTTCAAGTGTTTCGGTGCCACACGGGATTAATTGGTGTCACTCAGAAATTATGACAATAACGATGAATGAAGTACTATTTGGCACCTAAAATGTTAAAGTAAAGGCATAAATGTCTACGCGATATCGTCTTTTTTTTAATTATAAATACACGTTAAACACTACATTGAAACTATTCACGCCAATTGGATGATTCTGATCGATCATCATAAGTCAAGATGAAGGAGAATAACATAAAAAGAAGAAGCAAACTCACTTGAAGTCGTGTGTGTTCTTCAGGAAGAAGCAAACTCGCTTGAAGCCGAGTGTGTTCTTCAGGAAGAAGCCGCGTGGCATACCACACAAATGGCACTAAGGCGAAGCGCACTCCGTTGAAGTGAACTAAATTGGCCCGTCTGACCGGGGTATAAAATCAACTCGACTCATTTGACACTCAACATATCTACTAAAAGTTTTGCAAAATTAATCCAATTTGTTGAGGTGTTAGCCAAAGATAAGCTAGGTGGCCAGAAAATATCCACAAAACGCTGCAACACAATAACACACCGACACCATGATAAGTGAAAGTACTAGCAAGTTTCAGAACCCATTCATTGGAAGGGTGATTGCACCTTTAATATGCGGCATGCTCTCCAAAGAAAGTCGTACAACCCGGAACTCTTCCTCCCTGTGACATAAACACACACACGCGAAAAAAAAGCCGGAAAGCGGGTGTGAAAAACGGCACAAAAGATAACCCATGTGCCAAGCACGCCAGCAAGGAGAAGACAAAAGAAAAACCGGTAATGTTTCTTCTCAGAATAAAAGTACGTGAAGTCCATTTTACCCGTACTTTTCTAAGATTAGGAAATAGGCACAAAAAAAAAACATTTTAACAATACACACGGGTCAGAGGCCAAGGAAGCTAAGCACCGGAGCTCATCTTCCCGGTTACGAAAGCCGCAGCTGCACATTCCTTCAAGAAAACCCTTTCTACGCTATTGGTATGGAAGGCGTGGGTGAGAAAAGCAAACCGCCTTTTTCACGTCGCATAAACTATTTGGAGCTCAAACTGTGCCCGCGATGGTAAAGTTATCGAACCACACGTTGTCGGACTACAGATGTAAAAATAACCTACAAAACATTTACTTGAAAAACAAACTTGTCTAAATACGCGAAGATGAATTGAACTACGTGTGCAAGGTGCCAACCAATATCAGACGCCTTGCTCGGGTTTAATATGTACGATGGTCGATTAGCCTCTACGAATACATTACGTCTCACCTTAGGAGTACAGTAAATGATATATGAGCACAAGCTCCTTGCCTCGCATAAGGCGGCATTACTGCACGAACGTGCCTGAAGCGGGAAAGTCCCAAAGATTAGTTGTTCACCGTTAAAGTATGTGTAACGTTTGCAACCATAGATCTAGCTCTCCTTAAGGTGAAACTGGGCCGCATTATTACATTTAAACGGAGTCTGAG
Organism: Ixodes persulcatus; assembly: GCA_013358835.2. NCBI lineage: Eukaryota > Metazoa > Arthropoda > Arachnida > Ixodida > Ixodidae > Ixodes > Ixodes persulcatus. The sequence goes on from JABSTQ010010281.1 coordinate 1,076,978, forward strand.
CTCCGTCGTGTAAAGTCTATTTATGAGGAGCAACAAGGTTTTATTTACTCCTTAATCAAACGTCGCCTGTACTAAATATTAAAAAAAAAAATACATTACAAACGACGCTTAACTACAACATCTTTTTAAGCGTGCAGACAACATGCAGTCACAAGAACTAGAGATATAAGCCAGAAAAACCGACGTCTATTTAAAGTAAATAAGCCTGTCTGATGTTATTGAAAGAAAAAAAAAAAGGAACCCGTTTTATTTTTAGTTAAATGGTCCCAAACTAATAAGTAAAGATGACGGCCTCCAAATGTTAGATGCAAGCTGTCTTTGGTTGTGCATAGACCATTTAAATAATCGCCTTCTTTGCGCTGCGATATTTGTCTATTGAAAGGAGGAAAGCGTTTTGTGGATGTGCAATGGCTCCCTTCTGCTGAACATGCAAACGCCTCGCGTGCGTCCGTAGCCCAGTGACTCGGCACGTTTCGCCGCGGTGAACAGCGATGGAAAGATGTATAAGAACTTACGGTGCCGGAAATGCTGCATAAATAAGTGGTCTACCGCACTAAACCCCTGCGTCTTTGTCTTTCGAGAGAAAAGCAAAAAGAGAAACAAAGCGCCCATGCTCCACGCGGGAGGTCCCGGCGCTCAGTGTGATCCGGCACAGTTTGGACAGATACTTGACAGCGCCGGAACGCGCGACAAACCCCCCCCCCCCCCCCCCTCTTGGGAGGAAGGTCAGGCATCACAATTGACATCGGCATGGAAGGTGTGACCCTACGGCGATTTCTTCCAATGTGCCCCAGAAAGGTTCGAAGCGCTTAGGAACATATTCTAGTGCATTCCAGAAGAGTTCGAAACATCTCAGTTATAGACCAGTCACTGATTGCATGAGAACAGCGGTGGGCGGGGGGGGGGGTCTGATGCCCGGTCAACGAGGCGCACGACCAAAGACAGCTTGCATCTATAACAAAAGCAAGTTTGCGGAGTACGTGCAATAAATAACATCGTTTTAGCAAAATCTGGTGCAACGAGTTTTGTTCAAGTTTTTGGTTCATTCATTTATTTACCCTCGTGTGTGTTATATTGGGGCATTACATAAAAGGGGGGGCGGGCAGTACCGGGAAGCATAGATATGGAACTTTTATTGTTAGATTCTCGCACACGTGTTATTTCCCCATTTATTAAACACACACAGATCGAGAGGCACCATGAGACGGTTGGTGAAAGTAGCCGGTGACTACATTTATAGAAATGCCGAATCTCCCCAATGACAATAACAACCCGAGACGAAAAAAAAAGATCCAAAATTTACAATATAAAAAAGGCAACGGGCATAAGAAAGTAAATGCTTCGAATGCCACCTTCGTCTCAAGAAACCAAAAACACACACACACACACAAAAAGGGGAAGGAAGGGGGGAGGAGGGGATGTCCAAGCAAACACGCTGGCTCACTCGTCATAACCCGAGAGAATGTTTCTTGTCTCCCGCAAAACAAAACAAGTAAAAATATGCCACATAAAAACATATATTAAATGAAAAAAAAAAAAATCAGGATAACATAGGCATGCCACAAATGAAAACACACACACACACACACACACACACACACACAAAAAAAAAAGAAGCAAGACAAATATTTTGTTACACACCGAGAATTAATTATCGGAGATCATTGGGCAACTTTCTTTCCTTCCTCGAACAACTTTTTGTCTTCTTTCTTTTGTAGTGTATTACGCCTCTTTCTCACCGGTATGCTGGCTCTCTTATTTCGAGGTAGCTCGTCGGATTCGGCAGATGCCTCGTCAATTGCGAGCTCACTCAAACGCTCCCGAATCTTCCCTTTCCACTTCTCAGCAAGCTCTCTAGAAACAGCGTCTTAACTAAGACTGCGTGAAGGAAAGCCTGGGAGCGCTCGAAAGCTGCCTGAGACTCGACTTCATGTACCACTAGCTTTGCAAAGCTTTACTTTCACGCAGTTATATATCTAAAACCCTGTTTCTGTGTTCACTGATAAGAGGAGAACAGCGAGAACGCATCGTGAGTTTTTGCCGTGCACCCGCAGCCAAAGCACGACGAAAAACAACGATCACGTGCTGGAGGTCGAGCACTTGAAAGAGATGCGCTCTCCTTATCCTCTCAGTGACTTCAGCACGCCGGCCCAGGTTCGCTATCGAGAGACGAGTGAACAAACTGCGACTTAAACCTCGTCCACCATCCAGGTGAGGATACACAGCACGGTTAACGCAACGACGCGATCGACAGCGTTTCAACCGGCCAAACAGAGGAACTGAAAAAAAAAAAAGAGCGAAAGAAACAGAAACGTGTTTTGTTGCCGTGGCATCCGGGCGCGTGCGCTTTCCGTTCGGCCATAGCCTCCTGTATAGGGAGTATTCACTGGCGGCCATAGCTGTGTGCGCGAATGCTGAGCGCGTGCTGATGGCGAGCTTCCACAGTTCTTTTGCAACGTGGATTCCGCACCATCAAGAGTGCCGGTCTTAGCAGCCTATTGATGTGAGCTCGTTCTGAGCATGCGCTCTAAACAGCACCCACAAATATGGCGTCCAGTGAATACTCCCTATTAGCGGCGAGATGTTTTGGTGGCGCCCTCCTATGGTTCCCCCTTTTGACGTCATTACCTTGCAAACAACAAGTTCGATGGTGTTTGTAAATAGCATGGTGGAAGCTTGAAATCATTGCGGTCTCAAAGGAACACTGCCAACACCGTCAAAATTAAAGTTCTTTCATTCCTCTTATTTCCGTCGATGATAAATCCTTTTCTGACGTCATAGTCAGCGTTCGGCCAATCGTGGAAGGCCGACCACAGCGACGCTTTCGGTCGCGCACGTCGCCAATACTGACAAGGCCTGGCAGATCGCCACGAGACGCGGCCGCCGAAATTGAAAAGGTAGAGAGGCAGGCAACGGATGAGAGGAGAGCTCTGAGGAGAGCCTAAAGTCCCTTGATAAAATTCCCGCTTACAAGTACCGCCAACCATTGTTGCGGAAACGCGCAAGACACGTGCCACGAGCGGGTGCTCCGCCACCATTCCCTTCCAAGGGCCGCTCATTTTAATGCTGCGCCGCCATTTGCTTCCAAAGGCCGCTGGAGACACGGGCCTCGTGCACTGGAGGATTTGACGCTACTTGAAAGACAAACGCAAACACATTGAGGGGCTTTAGCACATGGTAGGCTCAAGAGCCACTAAATGAGCTGCGCTTAGAGTATCGGCACTCTGTTCGCCGACTTTGTTGTGGGCGCCGCCATTTTGATTCGTGTGCAGAGCAGACGCAACTGTCGATCGTCATGATTCAAACGTGCGACTTCCTCAGCATTAGATTTGGTGTTAGGAAGCTCATGTAATATTGATTTGCTCTGTCGCGAACTGTTTAAACATTTCTGGAGGGCGGAAAAGTGTTTCCTGTGATTTCAAATTAAGCTTCAGATTGTCTCCCTGTATGTAATAAATGTTTCAATCTCACTATTTTGCCAACCTAACGTATTCTATCGTTACTTACGTAAATCATATACATTAGAAGTATTAAACTTGTTATCGGAAATCTCATAGAAGACAATGCAGAAAATTGAGTCTTGAAACCTTCCGTACCTGGTTGATCAAAAAGTACTTTGCTCCAGCTGGCTTCAGGTGTCGCTCAATGTCTCAGAGAAGGTACAGCGTTTTCCGTGCATGCCCAAGGGTGCATATCACATGAGCAAATGACGTTTTAGCGAACAGCGACATTTGAGTAAATCGACGTTTTAGCGAATAACGCGGGCGCGCGTTAACCCACCCCCCGCGCTGCACTTACGCCGCTTCGCGGCGACAGTCTGCGGCGGCTTATTACAAAAATGTGAACCCACTTGGCCCACCCGAAAACGCCGCTTCGCGGCGTCCGACTATTCGCTAAAGTGTCATTCGGTGAAACGTGGGCGTTCGCTAAAACGTCATTCCATCAAGTGAGTGCCTCCCGCAAAACCGACGTGTCGGCGGTGAAGGCAGTGAAGAGTGAAGGTGCCAAGGAGTCTGGTCACGATAGGTTACGTCTCTATAGTTTCGGAATTCGTTGAAATAAAAATGTTGGGTTCAATCTCCCGCTTATTATGCCTCCTCTCTCACTCGTGTCGCGTCCCCTCCTTCCCCCTTTCCCTTTCCAAGTTCTCTTTTTGGGAGGAAACAAAAATAAACAATCGTGCCAATCGTGTAGAAGTTATCCGTTCTTGTCCTAACGCTACATTGTAGAGGTTACAGCACAAGAGTCGCAGCGTAACCACTAAACATGATTCTAGACAAAAAAGAATTGCCGTTTTAACCTCTAATACAACGAAATATGTATGAAACCTTTAAGAACGACGCCCGTAACTTCTAAAATAGAAGTTACATTCGTGTATAGGTAGCCATAGAGGGTACGCAGTCAATAACGTCCTGTTTGTGTTTGTGCCTGTGACGCGCGCATTGCTCGCTTTCCGAAGCAACGGACGTTCGCGTGCTGAGTTGTGAGAAATCGCACGCTGGGCTGTAGATTTATGAACATTAGAACGGCGTCATACAGCAACATGCATTTATAAAACTGGGGTCACACTGCTTATGCATCAGGCTCGTTCGATTTACTTGCACCTCCTGCACCGGTGAAAACAAAAAAGTGTAGGGCAGTGTATTTCCGGTACGTGACCTGAGATACCACCGGAAGTACATCGCCCTACACTTTTCTGCACCGGTGCAGGTCAATCGAACGAGCCTATCATACAAAAGAAATTGTGCATACAGATTAGAACGCGAGTCACCGTGAGATTTCGAATGCCTCATGGCAATGAGTTCGAGAAGACATTTGGCACGCGGCATTCGAACCAGGGACATTGCGGTGACTCGTGTTTGCAGACTGTCCTTTGTGTGGTGTATGAGCAGTGTAACCTCTGCTTAAGGAAGTCTTTAAAAAAAAAACAGTAACATCTCGACGCCTGTAACAGAGCGTTAGAAGTTGGTAATAATAAAATCAGTGGACATTCTGAGCGGCCATGTCGACGGCCATGCACTTTTTGTAATGCGGTCTCCTTCGGGGAACTTGACCATTCACTGTGAGAGGAAATGGTTTTAGACGTTCAAAATCAGGCTAAACGGGGAAGGACGACTGCATCAACGCGTCGTCACTCGTTTGATCCCATAATGAGTTCCGAATCATTTCCAGTGAATTTTAATAAAGTGTATATACTTATATGTTCGTGCTTTTCAAGATAAAAATTTAGCTACCAGTCGCGCTTCATGTGTCCGGTCCTACTGTTTGTCCTTGCTTTTCTGCGTTTTTGCGTAAGTGTTTATTATTATTTGTCCTGCTGGATCGCAAAAGCACGTTTCGTGAAATCACCGTGGTTTACAGCCGGTACAATTTGCTTTATATGCAGGGAGTTTATCAGAAAGCAAGAAACGAAGAACCCCACCTCAAGGTTTTTCGGGGGAAAAAAAAAAGCAGCCTCTAGTAGCTTTGGAATCTCGTTTTTATACGCCGACATTCCAGAAATTGTCAATGCAATGTGAGCTGTACAGCGGCGCCTACAGAACACCGCGAACGACGATCAGAGCAACGTCCGCCACGTGCCCGATGGCCCGCATAGCAGCAAAGTTGACACTATTTAAAAGTTTAGAGGAAAAAAAAAAAGTCAATTTCAAGACGTTCCTAACGTTCTTTCCAACAATCCAGAAAGCACAACAAGCTAGGACCGGTAACTCGCAGTCTGGAAACACGGACCGCTGAAAAGGCTGACCCAACTGTTCAATTCCATGCCAGACGAGTCTCCTCTCTGCAGGGAACTTCATGTGTAGTCCTTAAACACACATCGCGACCATAAAATCCCCAACAATGCCGCCTTTGAATTCGAACGACCTACGTGACGCTCCATTTCTAGATAAGAACTCCAAGCAAAAAATAAAAGAACAAATGTCGACGATAGGATAATTAGCATCGTAAAAAGCGTAGATACCCATAAACTCAACAAAGCTCACTGACGTTAGAACGCACGCACATACACACACACACACAAGGAAAACTTACCGAAGACGTAACGTTTGTAGTACTAAAACTACGGGAAGATAAAGAAAACAAAAAAGAAGTGCCGGTCGAATGCGTCGCAATTAATAATAATAAAAAAAAAAGAATCGCGTGTGAACGGTCTGGAATGCGTGCAGTGCAACGCGATGACGCAACCTTACGAGAGGAAAAACTTGCTGAGAATCGTGGCGAGAACCGTGTAACAAGCTAGCCAGGCATACAGACATAGATAGAAGAAAAAAAAAAGAAAAAAAAAGGGGGCGGGGGGGGGGGGAGGGTTAGGTAAGAAGCGCTCTCTTCTTCGCTCACTGGCTAGCCAGTAAGTATCACCCAGTTCAGAAAGCCCGAAAGAGAACTTCGGCCCTGCTCATCAGTGAAAAGAATAAAATACCCAAGAAAAAAGGCGTTTTTTTCTCGGCCAGAACTGAGGAAATAACGTGTAAAACATGCCATCTCAAAAAAATAAAAAAGAGCAGTCAGAAGGATACGCTGGTTGCATGTTACATTGTTACACATACGCTACGTGGTCATCACTTTATTCATAGTCAAAATATATGTCACGTATGCGTGACATATATTTGTCACGCATATGCGTGCGTGACATATGCGTGACATATATAACTGCTATAACAAAACACCAGAACTTCATTATGCCCCCTCTCTTTAACACCGTATCGTTTAGGAACTCTTTTCTCGTTGGATGTATCGACGAATGAAACTGTCTATCGACGAACGCTGTGAATCGTGCAGGTGTGCCTGCTTTTCTCAATGATATCGTCACGGGTGGTGACCAAAAGAGCAATGAATAAACAGGAAGAAATAAACGTTTAATGGGGCGAACTTGTGCCCAAAAACAGATTAGAAAAAAGGATAGCGTCGCGGGCGTCGATGGCGGCGAAACAGCAGGATCGAACGCTGGGGCGAGACTGACTCCGGCTGGCCAAGCGGAGCCCCTTATGTACACGCGTGGGCTTCTGGAACAGTCGTCGTAGAAGGTTCGGCGTGTAGAACATTCTAAACCCGAATCAGCAACACGGTTCTCGAATTTAGCAGAACATTACAGTAGAGTAAACAAAAATGCGTACCCGCGGCCCGGAATCGAACTCTGGCTTTCTGCGTGGAAGGCACACGCGATAACCGTTAGGCCACGAGCGCGCTGCGTACTCAGCCAGCTGCGCTCGCGGCATTATTCCCCCCTTTAAAAAAGTGCATCATGCCGATGCAGCACAAAACAAAAAACACAAATACACAACAAAACGGTAGCAGAGTCGCGAGCCAAAGTTCACAGTTCACAGTTCACTCTTTGATGAAAGTCCAAAGTTATATCGTTCGTAATACGGCTTGAGCCGGACGACGTGCACCACCTCGTGTTGTGGCTTGCGTCTTGCAGATGGGCGCGTTCCGTCGGGTAGAACGTCGTAGTTCAGATCGCCGAGGCGTCGGATGATTTTGTAGGGTCCGAAATAGCGTTTGAGAAGCTTCTCGCTGAGCCCGCGGCGCCGTATCGGTGTCCACACCCATACCCGGTCTCCGGGTTGAAAGTAGACGTCCCGGCGACGAAGGTTATAGCGGCGTGCGTCGACTCGCTGTTGGTCATGAATCTCTATTCTTGCCAGTTGGCGAGCTTCTTTCGCGCGTTGCGAGATCAGTTGAGCATCGTCGTTCCCATCGTCGGCCGGCACGTGAGGCAGCATGGCGTCGAGCATTGTGGTAACCGTCCGGCCGTGTGCCAGTTGGAACGGTGTCATTCCCGTGGTTTCTTGAACCGCTGTGTTGTACGTAAACGTGACGTACGGCAACACCCATGTCCCATGTATTGTGCTCTACGTCGACGTACATGAAGATCATGTCGGCGATCGTCTTGTTGAGCCGCTCCGTTAGCCCGTTGGTCTGCGGATGATAAGCGGTTGTTCGTCGATGGCTGGTATGACTGAGCCGAAGGACTTCTTGAGTCAGCTGTGCCATGAAGGATGACCCGCCATCTGTGATCAGCACTTCAGGTGCGCAGTGTCGAAGGAGAATGGACTCGACGAAAAACTTGGCGACTTCCACCGCTGTTCCCGATGGCAGGACTTTCGTGTCGGCGTATCGTGTAAGATAATCGGTCGCGATGATAATCCACCGATTTCCTTGCGTCGATGTTGGGAACGGCCCAAGTAAATCCATTCCGACCTGCTGGAAGGGCGTAGTCGGGGCAGGTATCGGCTGCAGGAGTCCTGCTGGCTTCGTCGGAGGCCTCTTACGTCCTTGGCACTCATGGCACGACCGTGTGTACAGGTGGACTGTTTTCGGGAGTCTCGGCCAGTAGTACTTGTCACGAATCCGGGCGAGCGTCCTGCTGTAGCCGAGGTGTCCAGCCGTTGGGTCGTCATGGCATGCTTGAAAGATTTCTTCTCGCAGGCTGGCCGGAACAACCAGCAACCAGGCAGGGTTGCTCGTTCCAAAATTCTTCTTGAAGAGCACGCCTCGCCGCAGAATGAAGCTTGGCAAGTCTCGGGCCAAGACTCGCGGAACTGAACTTCGTTGACCTTCGAGGTGGTCGATCACGGCGGAAAGTTCGGGGTCGTCTCGTTGAAGTGCTCCCATGTCGGTATCTTTCATTGCTCCGAGAAAACGGGCGTCATCGTTGTCGTTGGTGCTGTCGGGAGGAGATTCGACTGGGGCCCTAGACAAACAATCAGCGTCATTATGCTTGCGGCCAGACTTGTGCACAATGGTCACGTCGAATTCTTGTAGTCGAATGCTCCAGCGAGCGAGGCGTCCTGACGGGTCCTTGAGGTTGGCTAGCTAACATAGAGCGTGGTGGTCCGTGACAACGTGGAACGGGATCCCGTACAGATACGAGCGGAACTTGGTTAACGCCCAGACGACAGCGAGACATTCCTTGTCGGTTGTTAAGTAATTTTTCTCTGCCTTGGACAGTGCCCGGCTTGCGTAAGCGATCACCCTCTCTGCTCCGTCTTGTCTTTGGACGAGCACCGCACCTAGCCCGGCGTTGCTGGCGTCCGTATGAACTTGTTTCCGCTGATGGATCGAAGTGTCCGAGGATAGGGGGCGACTGGAGTCTTTCCTTCAGTTCGTTGAACGCTTGTTCTTGCTCCTCCCCCCACTGGAAGTTCACGTCGTCCTTCGTCAGATGCGTGAGCGGTGCAGAAATCTTGGCAAAATCGCGAACTAAACGTCTGTAGTATGCGCACAGCCCGAGAAATCTTCGAACGGCTTTCTTGTCTGATGGCTTCGGAAATTCAGGCGACAGCGGATGTCTCTGCAAGGTCAGGACTTACACCTTGAACACTCACGACATGGCCCAGGAATTTGAGCTCGCCGTAAGCGAACCGACTTTTTGACGACTTCAGTGTCAGTCCGGCATTCTGGATAGCCTGTAGCACGGCTCGCAAACGTCTCAGGTGCTCGTCGAAGTCGCTAGTGAACACCACGACGTCGTCTAGATAGACGAGACAACTTTGCCATTTCAAGCCGGAAAGAACGGTGTCCATTACACGCTGGAACGTCGCCGGTGCTGTGCATAGTCCGAACGGCATCACTTTAAATTCGTACAGCCCGTCCGGCGTGACGAAGGCAGTCTTTTCACGATCTCGTTCGTCGACCTCGTTCTGCCAGTACCCATTCTTCAGGTCCATCGATGAAAAGTATCGGGCGTGGCGCAGCCGGTCCAGGGTGTCGTCGATGCGTGGCAGCGGGTAGACGTCCTTTTTTGTAACGGCGTTCAGTCGGCGATAGCCCACGCAGAACCGAAGAGTCCCGTCTTTCTTTTTCACCAGGACTACCGGTGAAGCCCACGGACTGCTTGAGGGCTAGACAATGTCGTCATCGAGCATTTTTTGAACCTGCTTTTGGATGACTTCTCTCTCTTTCACAGAGACACGGTACGGCGAACGATGAATAGGAAGCGCATTGTCTTCAGTGACAATTCGGTGTTTCGCAACGGTCGTTTGGCGCACCTTTGACGACGTGGAGAAGCACTCATTGAACTCGGCGAGAAGGTCACTGAGTGGTCGTCGTTGTGGGGTAGGCAGGGTTGGGTCGATGTCAAACTGCGAAGGCGGTGTTGTCTTGGGTGACCACGAAGAGAGGTCTTCTGATATTCCGGCGATTGCGGCTGAGTCCGGGAGTTCCTCGGCGTGACCCACGGCGGTGCCTTTCGTAAGGTGCTGGGCCTCCTGTCGGAAGTTCGTTACGAGTGCGACAGTGGGTCCGTCTTGGAGCTCCGCGACGCCTCTTGCGATGCAGATCCCTCTTCCTAGAAGCAACTGGAGGCTTCCTTCGAGCAAAACGTCGCCGCAGAAAGTCTCATCGACCCCGACGGGTACGAAAACACTTGACCGCGGCGGTAGGTTCACGTGGTTTGCGAGGACTCGTACCGCGGATGACGTCGCTTTGGGTTCCTCCTTTAGTGGAGCAGGTTTTCGTAGTGTCAGCCGGTTTGCTCCGAGGTCGATGACGGCGCCATACTCGCAGAGAAAGTCCATTCCGAGGATAACGACCCTCGAACAGTCTTGCAGAACAACAAACTTGACAGGGCACGTCTCACTGTGGATCTTGACGCGAGCAGTGCATCTCCCGACCGGTGTGATGAGGTGCCCTCCGGCGGTTCGTATTTGAGGTCCATCCCACGGCGTCGTGACTTTTCGAAGGCGGCGGGAGAGCCTCCCACTCAAGACTGAGTAGTCTTCTCCGGTGTCCACGAGTGCTGATGCGTCGTGGCCGTCGATGACGACGTTTAGGTTATTGGACACCGTTGCAGGGACGTCGTTTCGGTCTCTGGTAGCGCTCGAGTGGGGGCCCTCCGACGTTCGTGGAGGATCTTGGCGTCGGTCGTTTTCGGCAACTCCACCTCCAGGGGCTTCCACGTCGGGGTCGGTGCATCGGCGAAGCTCGACGTCGTGACGACGGCGACCGGAACTCTCGGTGGGACGCAGGCTCGGGGGACTGAGGTCGTCGCAGGTACTCGTCGATCTCCGGAGGGCGTTCACCGTAACGGGGGCGTGGGTCATCCGGGTGAAACCCCCGCAGCCCGAGTCGTCGGTATGAGCATTGGCGGTAGGTGTGGTTTGCTTCCCCGCAGTGGAAACACAGAGGACGTCGGTCGGGCGTTCGCCATACGTCGGCCTTCCGATGTGCGCGGAGCTCCTGGCCGGCGTACTGGACCTAGTCGTCGTGGTGGCGGTCGTGCTGCGGCGCAGGAGACCGACGTCGGGGCGGCGCGACATAGGCTCGAGGAGGAGGCGGTGGCCGTCGGGCCACTGCGGCGTAGGTCAGGGTGGGCTCGTCGGGTGCTGCTACGCTGGCAGGAGCCTCCGGTTGAATTGCCAACTGAACTTCTTCGCGCACCACTTCGGCTATCGACAGCGAAGCCGGCTGGTTGGCAGCAGGCAGCAGCTTCCTGATCTCTTCCCGGACAACGTCTCGAATGACCTCGCGAATGCCTGGGATACCGGAGCCAAGGTCACAGCTAGACGGCGCGAATGCAGCGAGGCCGGGTGGTCGATGGTAGTGACTGGCTCGGGCTTGCAGGGCACGCTCGATGTTCGTCGCCTCGGTGACAAAATCTTCGACTCTTGTCAGAGGGCTACGAACAAGGCCGCCGAAGATGTTGTCTCTTACGCCCCGCATGAGGATTCTAACCTTCTTTTCTTCCGTAGCCTGAGGGTCGGCGCGGGCGCTCAGGCGCAGAACGTCTTCCACGAAGCCGGTGATGCTCTCGTTGGGGCCTTGAGTTCTTGTACGAAGTAAGTCTTCGGCTCTCGCTTGGCGTTGCTGGTTGACAAATGTCCCCTTCAGCTGGCTTTTGAAAAGGTCCCACGATGTCAAAAAAGACTCGTGATTTTTGTACCAGTACCTGGCAGTCCCCTCGAGCGAGAAATACACGTTTTGCAGCCGTTGCTCGTTGGTCCAGCCATTGTGGCGGGCGACGCGTTTATACTGGTCGATCCAATCTTCGACGTCTTCGTGGAGTTCACCATGGAACGGAGCAGCCGTCCGTGGTGCGACGGGCAGGTAGATGACGGCAGAAGCGGCCTGCGTGTGCGACTGGTTGGCCATCGTCGGCTTCGTTGGCTGGTTGGTCCTGGGTGGCAGAAGTCCGTATTCCGGGCGTAGACCTTGGGTGCGGCGACTTGATCGGGTCTCGATCTGGTCTTCGTTGGGTCCTCGGGAGCTTGGGTTCGGACTTGTACCACGGGAACTCGGAGGGCTGCGCTGCACGGACATGAGGTACCCCGCACCTCCACCAAAATGTCACGGGTGGTGACCAAAAGAGCAATGAATAAACAGGAAGAAATAAACGTTTAATGGGGCGAACGTGTGCCCAAAAACAAAATAGAAAAAAAGGATAGCGTCGCAGGCGTTGATGGCGGCGAAACAGCAGGATCGAACGCTGGGGCGAGACTGACTCCGGCTGGCCACGCGGAGCCCCTTTTGTACACGCGTGGGCTTCTGGAACAGTAGGCGTAGAAGGTTCGGCGTGTAGAACATTCTAAACTCGAATCAACAACACGGTTCTCGAATTCAGAAGAACATTACGTTAGAGTCAACAAAAATGCGTACCCGCGGCCAGGAATCGAATTCTGGCTTTCTGCGTGGAAGGCACGCGCGATAACAGTTAAGGCTAGCCCACATGGTGCGTTTTTCTCCGCGTCTGCGTCGCGTCTGCGCCTGCGCTTTGACGTCACTTCCGGCGCCGGGACGAAACGCAGCGTTTTTAGGCGCATTCCGGCGTATCTGGAGGAGCCAGATATTTTGCGTCCAGGCGTCGCGTTTCGCGCTGCGTCTAGAAAGCAACAACCAACGAACGGCCGTGTTCACTAGTTGCAAGGAGCGTTTGAATTTTCTCTACTGTTTTCGCCACTGTAGGACTGTAGTTTTCCCCACGGACCTTGCGACAACGGTGATAAAAATAATAATAATTTTTATTTGCACAGATTGCGATACCTACTCGGCAGCGTGCAAGGCTAGGCAGACAGGTTGAGACCCTTACGCAGGTGCGCCTGCTAGCCCACCGCCAAGTAGGAAAAGGAATACGGGAGGGGAAAATAAAAATGCAAACACTCAAAACAGAAAGATACACATACAAAAACGAGTAACAGCACTGTGCCATTCCACGGCAGAGCGCCCGCCAACGCTCGCAGCAGGGCGAACATGGGTAGTTACGTCCTTCTCCCCGCGGACATCAGTTTACAATACCTTTTGCACAAATCCAGGGACCTCTCCCTGCTCCGCGGGAGACGCTGACGCTCCTTCAGCGGAACAGAGAGGAGCTAGCGAAGTACAAAAGCATCCTGCACTCTTGCAGGCGAAATTTAAAGAATACAAGGACACCGAGAGACAAAGGAACAAAATTAATACTATCGGCAACAGCCTCAAGAACACAACCTCTGTAGCGGCCAGCTGTAAATGTTTTGGCTCGTGAGATGGTGATGCCGATGGCGTACCGAAAGGTGGATGAGGCGTACGCACTAAAAAAGGATGAAAATGAGTGAAATTGAGCTTCATTGCATTTTATGTAATAACAATGCGTGCTTACTATTAATAAAATTAAATATTTCGGCATGTAGCCATCATTTAACGCGCGATTTTTATCTAAAATTTGCGCTTGTTTCTTAAGCGCGTCTGGCTACGTTGGGCAGACGCTTCGGAAACGCAGACGCGAACCGCTGCCCGGTAGCGCTCCGTGTGGTTTGACTGGGCGCACGCGTCTGGCTTCCAAGCAGTCTTGGGCAGTAACTAGTTACTAGTAACGCGTTACCGGTAACTAGTTACTTTTTCCGGTAACTTTTACCTGTAACGCGTTACTCTTTAATACTGGTAACTTGTAACTGTAGCACTGTTACTTTTTTATTGGGTAACTGTAACTGTTCAGGCCGTTACAGTTACTTTTTTTTTTACTATATAAATTGAACCCACTGCCGCGGACATGGAGAAATTGGCATCTTGAAGTATTTTTCTCCAAACTTCTCGCTGACAAAAAAAAAAAAAGCGTGGCTACGCTATACACAAACAAAAAACAGCCGGGTTCAGCCCACGACCGAGGATGTACGACATTCGAGACAGCACGAAACCGGGAGATAAAGGAAGCGGCGCCCGCGGTGGTAGGGGCGGCAAACAATGTCTGTTTCACCGACTGTGGTTCACTCTTCTCTCGTGCGTACCATCTGTGGGTGTTGGTGGTCGTGCAATTTCTCCGAGTATTCCGTCTGGGCTATGTCTGGGATATGTCCGTGCTGTCGTTTTTACTACCAGTCGTTCGCCGTTTCTTCATCCCTAATAGATTTCAAGAAAGCCGTCCCCGAATTGTGCAGAAAGCCGGCGCTTGTTTAATTTATTATTTATCTTCGAAGCCGCTCTAGTGAACACGACTTCCACAGTTGGCGTTTCGGACATAGACGCCGCGGTGGTCGTCGCACACTCGTAAAGCACCTGAAGCTTATTGTCCCCTTTCCGCCTATATTCTTTGGAAGCTGCTTGACATGCTATGTTTAGGCCTGCTTCCAAAACGAAGATGCTGCTCCACTTAGAGATAAATTAAAATGGCCGGCCTCCCGGACACGCAAAAAAATAAAGAACAATATTGCTCTTGCCGTGACCCCGAAACAAACGTGAGTTCATACGAGGTTATTGCATGTTTCTGGTCGATTATCTCGTTACTGTTTACTCGGAAAGGAAGCTCATGGGAGGCACCGAATGGCCGCCAACGTTTGCCAAGAACAATTTAGCTTCCCGAGCGTCGCAAAGCGGTTATAGTAATTTTAGGGATGCGAACGGCACGGTGGTCTTTCAGTTGTCCCGCCTCCAGCGCGAACTTTCTTCCTTCGATAAGACTTGGGCTTCGAGTGAGCTTTGAGCGTGCACGCACAGCTAAAGCAGGACGGAAGGCAATGGGCGCATGCTGGAGGTTAGACATCTCGAAGAGGCGCCCTGCCACTCTCATCCGGTCAGTGACAATCGACGGCGAAACGTCGGCTAGCCTTTCGCAGCACTCTAGGTGTTTTTATGTTTCTTGTTTTTTAGTTTACTTGCCTGTTACAAGAGCAAGCTCCTTGCGTTTGATTTGGTTCTTCGAGTGTTCTCGCAGCGGGATCATCTGTCAAAGCTACCCGCTCGCGCTTGTAATCTTTGCCGCTAGTCCGTGATAAGGTCAGACGAAGTATAGTAGTAAAACAGCTGATTAGCAGAACAGCTCAGTAGTAACACAGTTCGTTAGCACACTGTCTGAGTAGTAGAACAGGTGCAGCTCGGTAGTAGAACAGCTCAGTACCAGAACAGCCGAGAGGTAGAACAGGATCTGCTCGGTAGTAGAATGGCACAGTAGTAAAACAGCTCAGTAGCCGAACAGCCAAAAGGTAGAAAAGGAGCTATTCGGTAGTAGAATGGCGCAGTAGTAAAACTGTTCAGTAGCAGACAGTTGTAGAACAGTTGAGTAGTAGCACAATAGCAGCTGAGTAGTTCAAACGCAGCTCGGAAGTAGAACTGCCCTATAGTAAAACAGTCCCGTAGCAAAACAGCTGAGTAGTGCAACAGTTCAGTAGCAGAACAGCTCACCAGTAATACAGTTTATTAGCGGATTTGCTAAGTAGTAGTAGAACAGCTGGAGCTCGGTAGTGAAACAGCTCAGTAGTAAGACAGTTTTGTAGCGGAACAGCTGAATCGTAGAATATGAGCAGCTCGGTAGTAGAACAGCTGAGTGATAAAACAGGTAAATAGTAGCACAGGAGCTGCTCGGTAGTAGAGTAGCGTAGTATTCAAACTGCTCCTCAGCAGAACAGCTGTGTAGAAGAACAGGAGTAGCTCGGTAGCAAAACAGCTCAGTAGCAAAGCAGTTGAGTAGTAGAGCAGGAGCAGCTCAGTTATGGCTGATTCACACAACGGACTAATCCGCGGATCACGTGACGACACGTCCTAGGTTCGTCCGTCTCCAAGTCGTATCCATACGAAGGGAACGATCAGACGACAGCCAGGACGGACCGGACCTGTTCGCGACCCGACAGTGCCGCGAAACTCCAACATAGCACTGTGGCACCATTGTCCAAGAGCGAAATCGACGTTTGCTACTGCGAAAAAGATCGTGCACCGCTGTTGCGTACAGAGCGAGACAGAAAATCGTGATAGGCTTAACGCGAAACGACTAGCTTTACTAACTCAAGGCATGACAGTGAAAAAAAACATGGTCCTGCTCGAGGAAGCTTTGGCGTAGAAGAGACGAAGTCCTGGTCACGCGGAGGGGCATTTTAAAAATGCCTTCACGCACAACACTACAGTACACCACGGCTACAAGAAATATTTTGTTGGGTGAAATGATGATTGGACCGTGGATTGGACCTGCAAAAAAGATCCCAGCGTGCTGACGTGTTTCGAAAGAAGCTCCTTGCAGGCCACGTAGCCAGGATTTTGATTCGGGAAGGGGGGGGGGGGGGGGTCCGCCCATGACAAAATGCTGTAAGAGGGGGAGGGGGAGAGGAGGCCCCAGCAGAATGGAAGATTTCGGGGGGAGGGGAAGGCCCGGGCTCCATGCCCCCCCCCCCCCCCCCCCCCCCCCCCGTGGTTACGTGCCTGGCTCCTTGACACGAACATGGAGGGGTACCGTAATCTGCGTCGCGTCAGCCGGCAAAATTTCTGCAGCCCCTTTCAAAAATCGTGCGACAACATGAACCAGCGAACGCACAAAACACAATGATGCGCAATCTTTGTTTTAATTGTCTAAAGAAATAATAAAAAAAACGTTGTACCGTTGCCAGACTAAACATTTTTCGAGTTCATCACCCGCCGAAAATCCGCGAGTGAAATGTGGCGCTCGACCATTTCACTCCGCGCGTCCGCGGATGAGGCGTTGTTCGCAGGAATCGGTGACGTGACGGTCACGTAATAAACGGCCCGCGGACGAAAATCTCGATTCGGTCGGTGGTGTGAATCGGCTATTACAGAACATCTCCTTAGCAGAAGAGCTGAATAGTAAAACAGAAAGAGCTTGGCAGTAGAACAGCTGTCTTAAAACAGGTAAGTAGCACAACAGCACCAGTCATTAACGAAACTCTACTCGGTCACATCGGAGGAAGTGAGCAAGCACCATCTGGATAAAACGCCGCCCGCTGTAGCAGGAAACAAGTCTTGAAAAGTCAAAGTGGCAGCTTGTCTATACGCATGGCTTTCATCGGTAATTTACCGTGGGGTCACTAAGCAATTACAAGAAAGCGGGGCATCAGCAAGTGGGAATGCTTAGAAAACGGCGCGGGCCTTAACCGAAATCTCGTGGTTTCGCGTCTTGATTATTGCCCAAGGCCTTCGCCCTCGCTGCATAAAAAAAGAAAAGAAAGAAAAAGGGGGCGAATCGCACGGAAAAGAAATATTCGCTACACAACTTCAACACAATTGCTACGCAAACTCTGGACAACACAATCTGCGCCCAATCTCCGCATGCATTCCAAGAAAAACAAACAAGCAAACAACCAAAAATCGCGGGACTCAACTTAAAGAAAAAAACTGTCAGGTGCAGAAACTTGAGTCGGGCATTAAACGGTCCTCGCCTACCACAATAATATCAAAAGGGGCCGACACGAACTAGCCATGATGGGGTGGCTTACAAATGTTGACGACACGAGCGACTTCGCTCCACGGGATATTTGAGAAAAACCGACGGAGAAGACTCGAAGGACTCATGACGTCGAAGCGCCTCTTTTGGGCAGCGCATCTCAAACCTGCCGGTGCCCTCCCTGCCCGTGATTTGCGGTTCGTTCGTTTTGTTGTTTAAAGAAAGATAGCCTGGAGTGGTGCGATGCCGGCCCCCGCCACGGCGAAAGTGAGTGTTTCGACCATAATTTGCTAGTAAAATTCGTAATTCTCGGCTTTTTCTAAAACGTTTTAAAAATATATGTTTGAGCGGGAGTAGATATAGTCAGAGGGGCCTTACACAAATGGTGAAAAAAAAATATCACACCAAGAGGCACATAGCAGTCAACAAAATCAAGTTAATGTTTTGTACCTAGACGCAACTTGTAAACCCTGTTTCGGCTTACAATGAACAACAGAGGACGCCACGAGCCATCGAAGTCTATCCAATGCCACCCATGCTCAACTGCAGACGCTCGAGGAGGTTCTTCGAGTTATTTAACCTCATTCCTTCCTACTTTTTTTTTTTTTTTTTTTGCTTTGGATAAATTTTACAAAAGATTTGGCCAACTGGCCACAATATGGCCAAGTGTCGTTACTTATGGTTGCCAGTTATTTGAAGGTTTATCTGAAATCCAAGGAAACGTTTTTCCGTCCTCAACAAATGTTAAAACAGTTCACGATAGAGAAATGCGATAGTACATGAGCTTCCTAGTAGCGAATGTAATGCGGAAGAAGTTGCACCTTTTAATCATGACGATCGGCAGTTGCGTCTGCTCTGCACAAGCACCAAAATGGCGGCGCCCACAACAATGTCGCTGAAAGGAGTGCCGATACCCTAAGCGCAGCTCATTTAGTAGTTCTAGTGGCCCTATAGAGAAACATGCCAAAACAAGACTGTACAAGATATACTAATAATTCACTCAAATGGACTAACGAAGTCCTACTTAAATTATGCCATTCGAAGTACTCATAGCCCTAAAGAATAATTATTGCCTTCCCAAATTCGACTTCCGCTATGAGAAGTGCGCAACCTAAACAAGGAATTCGTCCACAATTAAAATATTTCTGCCTCTCTCTCTCTCTCTCTCTCACACACACACACACACACACACACACACACACACACACAAACACACACAAAAACACAAACACACACACACACACACACACACACACACACACACACACACACACACACACACACACACACACACACACACACACACACACACACATATATATATATATATATATATATATATATATATATATATATATATATGTGTGTGTTTTTATTTTCGCGGGCTCAAATTTTCGCGAATCAGGCCAAAGTTGAAAATTTTAAATTATTCGCGGGTTCTAATTGTCGGGAATCGAGTGTAGCTTCCGTAGTGTTCACATATTGCCCGAATTGTTCGCGGGAAGTAGTTTTCGCGAATTGTAGGCGATTCGCGAAATTCGCGAAAATTAGGTCCTCACGAAAGTTTAGTCGTTTACAGTATATATATATTGTAAAGATGTTGAAAAACGATGATTTAATGCTGGATGAGATTTACAATGAGGTTTGTAGATCGGCGGTTGGGCTCAGCACGCTCAAAATCCTCGAGCCCTCCCGTTCGCCTTTCGCTGAACGAGCTTGTCGTCCTCTTCTTTTCCTAACAGTATCCCCTCGGTCGATAGAGACGCCAGGTCCTCCGGCGGCTGTTAACAGAGGACGGTGGTGGTATTCAGGTGTCCGGGCGGTGATAGTGCCGCATTCTGGCGACGTGGACAATGTCCGATGCGCGGGATCGGCGATCTCGAGGTGGCGATACAGGGGCAACCTCGTAGTTGGTAGCGGAAAGTTGACGGGTGACAAGAAAAGGGCCGATGAACTTGCTTTGAAGCTTTTCGCATCTCCCGAGGGCACGTGAAGGAGACCAGATAAGAACCTCGTCTCCGATGTTGTAGGTCGCTGGGCGGTGGGATGCATTGTAGCGCAGCTCTTGCTGCTGCGGGGACTGGGACGTGTGGATACGAGCGAGCTGGCGGGCATCTTCGGCGTGGGAGACGATATGGACCGGATAGGAGCACTGGGGCCGTTCGTCCACGTAGGGCAGAACCGTGTTCAGTGTCGTGAAAGGTTCTCTAGCGTAACGAAGAAGGTATGGTGAGAAACCAGTTGTTGATTGGCGAGCCGTATTGTACGCATATGTAATGTAAGGAACAACGGCGTCCCAAGTAGTTTGATTGCCGGTGACATACATCGAAATCATATCAGATAAAGTATGATTGAGGCGCTCGGTTAGGCCATTCGTTTGCGGATGGTAGGCGGTTGTGACGGTGTGAATGGTGAAAGCCAGCCGCAAAACTTCTTGAAGAAGTTTCGAAACGAAGGGTGTTCCTCTATCGCTTATGATGTATTGAGGCGCTCCGTGACGCAACAAAATAGTTTGTAAGAAGAAGACGGCAACTTCCTCGGCGGTAGCAGATGGAACGCATTTTGTCTCGGCGTAGCGGGTCAGGTGGTCAATGACGACAATTATCCACCTGTTGTTTGATGTGGACAGGGGAAAAGGGCCCAGGAAGTCGATTCCAATCCGCTGAAAGGGTCTTTGCGGTTGGGGAATCGGACGCAGTAGACCCGATGGCGAAGTTGTGGAGCTTTTCTTCGTTTGACAAAGATGACATGATCGGACATAACGATTGATGGTACGAGTCATGCCTGGCCAGAAGTAGCGGGTACGAATGCGGAAGTACGTTTTTGAGAAACCAAGGTGTCCGGCAGTTGGGTCATCGTGACTGGCTCGTATGATTTCTCTTTGTAATTGGCGAGGGATGACGAGGAGCCATGGACGACCTTGGACATCGTAGTTACGTCTGTAGAGGATGCCGTCGCGAAGTTGGAACAGTCGTGCACGCCGCAGGGTGTGACGACTTGCATGGTTCGTTGGATGGAGTAGGCAGGAGATTATCTGACCCAACGTATCGTCAGTTTGTTGAACCATACGAATGTCAATAGTGTCTAGAACTGCGGTGACATCGGTGAGGAGAGGGATGACAAAAGGCGCGGAGTCATTGGGAAGAGGGCATCTAGAAAGGCTGTCGGCATCGATGTGTCGTTTTTCGGATTTGTACTTAATCGTAAATTGGTAGTCTTGCAACTTTAGGGACCAGCGGCCAAGGCGTCCTGAGGGGTCCTTAAGTGTGGCCAGCCAACAAAGAGAGTGCTGATTCGTAAGAATTGTAAAGTGAGTTCCATAAAGGTAAGGACGGAATTTAGTAATTGCCCACACAACAGCCAAGCATTCCCGTTCGGTAGTAGTATAATTGCGTTCGTATTTTGTCAAAGTTCTACTGGCATAGGCAATGACACGTTCGGCACCAGATATGGTTTGAGCTAAAACTGCACCGATACCATGTCCGCTTGCGTCCGTTCGAATCTTGCTAAGGGCGCCTTGAACAAAGTGGTCAAGGATGGGGACTGATGTCAGTGCATCTTTTAAGTTTTGAAAGGCAGTACTCTGAATAGAAGTCCATTGAAATGATGCGTTATTTCGGAGGAGGCTGTTTAAAGGCTCGGCTATGTGAGCAAAACCGGGGATAAATTTGCGAAAATAAGTGCAAAGTCCAAGAAATGTACGTACGTCTTTCGTGTGTTTTGGGACTGGAAATTCTGTTACAGCTTGAACTTTATCTGGATCAGGACGCAGACCATCAGCACTGACAAGGTGTCCCAAAATTTTGATCTGGCGGGCTCCGAACACGCACTTCTTTGAATTCAGTTGCAAAGTGGCTGTTCGAAAGCAGTCGAGGACTTGACGTAGACGGTGTAAATGTTGGTCAAACGTCGATGAAAAGACGACAACGTCGTCCAGATAGCAGAGACATATGCTCCACGTTAGTCCCCTAAGAAGAGTGTCCATCATCCTTTCGAAAGTGGCCGGGGCGTTACATAGGCCGAACGGCATCACGTTGAACTGGTACAAGCCATTGGGTGTAATGAATGCTGTCTTAGGCTTGTCAGTGTCGGCGACAGGTATTTGCCAATAGCCGGATCGGAGATCCATGGATGAAAAGAAGGAAGACCCTTGGAGGGTATCTAATGTGTCGTCAATACGAGGTAGTGGGTAAACGTCTTTTTTAGTAACGCTGTTCAAGCGGCGGTAATCCACGCAAAAACGCCAAGAGCCGTCCTTTTTCTTAACAAGTACAACCGGAGAAGACCAAGGGCTTGAAGAGGGCTCTATTACATTCTTGTGGAGCATATCAGTAACATGATTGGCAATTGCGTTTCGTTCGGCGGCGGAAACACGGTATGGGCGGCTCCGAAGTGGTGGTGCGTTACCAGTGTCGATGGTATGATGAAGCACAGTAGTCTGGGCTAGTGGACGACTATTGAAATCGAACAGCGCCTCGTATGTAAGTAAGAGCCTTGTTAGGGCGTCTCGTTCGCAGGTTGTTAGACTTGGGTCAGTCATCTGAGTAATGCTGGTTGAGATGTCACTTTTTGTGTTCAGGAGGACAGGTTCGGCCTCGGGAACGTCAGAGAGAGTAGCTAACGTATCCTGGAAATGTCGTCGTAGCGTGGCTAGGCGAGTACCTTGACAAATAATTTGTGGCTGGGCGGAAACATTCGTTGCGAAGAGGCTGATGCTTCCGCTTACCGTGGGGACAATAAAGTAGGGAATGATGACAGGGGTTTTTTCGGCAGTGGTTTGGATTGGCTCGACGAGACCGTACGGCGCTTCGAATTGCTGTGAAGGTTTGAGAGTGACAGCGACAGCAGACAGTGGAGGGATTAGATAGTCATCATCTGCGTGGAGGGATACAGGAGCGTCGTCATGGGAGTCTTCACATCCGGCCAAAGAGTTCAGGTGAATTTCTCGTCTAGAACAATCAATGAAGGCGTCTGTAGATGACAGGAAGTCCCAACCCAAAATTATATTCATGAGACAATTGCTAAGCACGGTAAAAACAACAGTGTAGAAGCCGCCGCCCAGTGCAAATGAGAGGGTTGAGCAACCAATAGGTTGCACAAGGTCGCCGTTTCCCATACGTAAGAAGTTTCCTGAAGGGGGAGTGAGCACTTTGTGCAAGCGACGGCGAAGTTTATCCGACAGACATGATTTTGCGGCCCCAGTATCGACCAAGGCAGTAAACAGCTGATTTCCTATTGTAACAGTGACTGTAGTTGGTCCAAGAGAGGGAGGCTTTTGAATGGTTCGTGGCAGCGCAGCCTGACCTCCAGTGTCAAGACAGGCTGCCTTCATTAGTTTGACGGTTGGCTAGCGGCGGGGGCATTTTGGAGTGGAGAGACGGAACGCGGGCGTCGAGGATACGGCGATGGTGAGCGGCCACGGCGGTTGTCATATGGAGAGTAGGAGCCCACGGACCGGCGATTGTCGAAAGAGGGGCGGTCCTCGGCGTTGGCGGCGGGGCGACGGTTGTTTGAGAAACGGTTGTAACTGGTATCGTCAATGCGGCGGTGACAATAACGGGCAATGTGTCCTGGGATATTGCAATAAAAACAAACCAGGCGATCATCGGGTGTTCTCCAGGCATCCGTCCTTCGGAGTGGTGGGTTTCTCTGTGGACGGTATGAAGTTGTGTCTGGTGACGAGCTTGAGTAGCAGCGAGTAGTGTCTGGCTGCATAGAGCAAATCGGAGTAGGGGTGTGTGGTGCCGGCGTGTAGACGGATGAAGTCGGGGGGATTGGATGGAGTGCAGCACGGAGTTCGTCTTGCACAGATTTTCGAATATGCTGGAGCTCGGTGTTAAGAGATGAGCCATCAGCGGGCGAATGAAGAGACCGGAAGAATTCACGGAGTTCATCGCGAATGATGTCTCGAATGAGTCCCGGAAGATCAGCAGTCGTAGAGGCATTCATTAATGATACCTCAGGAAGCCGTTGAAATGGTGTCGTAGATATGCGACCACTCCGAAATTCTTCGTATTTTCGGCATTCTTTGATGAGGGTTTGAACTGTTGGTGGCGACTTAGGAGCAACGATGGAGAATAGCTATTGTGACAAACCTTTAAATATGTGACGTATTTTGTCTTCTTCAGTCATGGCAGGATCAGCACGGCTGCAGAGGCGAATGACGTCTTCGATATATCCCGTTGAAGACTCGGAGACCGCTTGGTAGCGGCGAGCAAGCTTGTCTTGTGCTCGCTGTCGGCGGCTCTCAAGCTTCCCAAAAACCTCTGAAAATGCTGCTTTGAAGCCGTCCCACGAGAGGAAGTCTTCTTCGTGGTTGTCATACTACTGATAAGCGGTATCCGTCAAAAAGAAAACGACGTTGGCGAGCTTTAGGGTATCATCCCAACGGTTGTGGTCGCTGACGCGATCATAAGTCTTCAACCAGTCGTGCACGTCTGCGTCATGTGTGCCCGAGAAGTTTGGGGGGTCTCGTTGGCGTGTTTTGACCGGTCGATTGATAGTGTTGGCGTTTCCCGTTTCGTCAGGCATGGGGCGAGAGGTAGAGCGCCCACTGCGCAATTCCAGGGCAGCAGACGGGGTCGTGAGGTAGGAGAAAGCTCGCTTACCTCCACCACTTGTAAATATGTTGAAAAACGATGATTTAATGCTGGATGAGATTTACAATGAGGTTTGTAGATCGGCGGTTGGGGTCAGCACGCTCAAAATCTTCGAGCCCTCCCGTTCGCCTTTCGCTGAACGAGCTTGTCGTCCTCTTCTTTTCCTAACAATATATATATATATATATATATATATATATATATATATATATATATATATATATTGTAACGCGCAAAAGGTTGAAGTAGAAGAGGAGGTGCACGTTCGCCGGGATCGAAAGGCGGCAGCTAGATAGTAGAGGTTACGCAAAAATGGTGGCAGCGGTCCTCTAAGCATGAATAGCCGCTCCCAGACACCAACAGCAGAGCAGCCCTGGGCCCAGGCCACCGAGCAGCTCTACAATTGGTTGGCCGAGAAGAGTTCGGCCGGCGCCGCTGGCCTGCTCGAGCAGTTTGATAATTGTCTCGGCGCCCGTATCAACACTGTGGAACACTATGTGAACCACCAAATCGCTTATGTTCACCACCACCTCTCTACTGTAGAAGTACGCCTACAGCACCTGGAACAGGCTCTTCCGGATTTCCACCAGGAAGATCGAACGACCTTCCTCGACATCCGGAGACGTTTCCGACTCCTCTCCGCCATGTCGACGAGGCTGTGAGACAGGTGGGAACCGCTCCTTCGCATTGTGACAGTATGCGTTTGAAGCCTCCGACATTCGCCGGCCTTGGTTCATGGAGGTTGTTCATTGTACAATTTGAGACGGTGGCTCTACACAACGGGTGGACTTCGGATGACAAGGCAGCAGCCCTAATCGCTTAGCTACGAGGAAAAGCCAGCCGAGTGCCTCGAGACAATACCGGACTCAACCCGAACCACCTATGAGCCTCTTCTACAAGCCGTGGAAGATCGGCTAAATGACGCCCATCTTCAACAACTTCATCTTAAGCGCTCGAAACAGGGGTGGATACAAGGGGGGGGGGGGGGGCGACGGGGGCGGCCGCCCTTCCCCCCCCCCCCCAGGAAAAAAAAAAGTCGACCCCTCTCCCCTTCTCGGAGGGCCATTTGTCATGGGTGGACCCCCCCGGTGCACAAGAAAGACTGGGAGAATAGTATCCTTAGAAATTTTCAGCCCCCCCCCCTCCCCTAAACGGATTTCTGGATACGCCCTTGGCTCGAAACATATCGCCAAAACACAGAGTCGCTCCAAGAACTGGCACTAACGATCGAGAGATTGGCTACGAAAGCTCTTGTGGGATGCACCGAAGCCACACTCCCTCTGATTAGTACTTCAGCTTTCGTGTATGAAATCAAAGATGCCAATGTCCAGCGCTATGTGCGTCTTGCCCGACTTACAACGCTCAACGCTGCTTTAGGTCACGCATTAGAAATAGACGCATCAAGTAGAGCAACCACCTCCGCCGGTCAGTCAAGCAAATTGGATTCCGCTCGCTGGTAGCCCGCGAGACAACCAGGAGCGGATGCAGGAATTTCCTGAGGGTGGGGGTCAGGTGTTGGTCAGCGTACCACATGTTTAGGAACCCCCTCCCCCTTTCCTTCGTTTTACGCCCTAAATTTTACACATGCAGAAATAAAGAGGGGGGTCAGGACATCCGCACCCCCTCTCTAAATCCGCCCCTGGAGACAACCGCCGTAGGCATTATTCACGCTACTGCTTCAACTGTGGAAGACCAAGTCACACTGCCCGCTCATCCCAAAGTCTAACCCTCCAAACAACAGGAAAATCCTCGCGCGGGCCCGATGGGGCGGGGTCCCTCGCAGCCTGCGATGTCCCTCTGGCCACAACATCGCCAATTGCATCCCTTACACCACGCCTCTCCGTCCACATCCATGGAATCGCAGAACCTATCCGCGCCATCATATACGCGCGGGACCCAGAGCGAGCGTCCCTTGATGCTCACTCGCTGAGAGCTGAAAAACGATATTTCACCAACGGCTGACTTTACGGATGTTAGACTGCTGTCGGCGAATAGTAACCCTATTCCCTACGTTGGACGCACTGAATTTACCATCAAAGCTTTCATACTTCCTTTCTTTATTGTGGGAAACTTACGTACACCAGCCATTCTGCGGTGTGACTGGTGAGCGGCAGTAGAGCTTCAGGTTTCCTTTGAACATGGTTAAGCAGCCTCCTCAACACCTCAAGAACACAAACGCTGCAACCTGTCGACGGGCACATTCTCTCTGAATCGCTGTGACGAAACTGAGCCAGATATTAAACAAAGTTGGGTGCTTTGGTACTACTACTGTTGTGCGCTGCTTTGCGTGGCGAAGTTGAGAGCACTTTCGGATACCCTACGACGGGCTTCAGAAATCTGCGTGAAATTTCTGCGTTCTTTGTTGCCTCGGAAGATCACGTGTACACCACTACGTTCCTGGTAGTTGCAGCGATGAACATAATAGTTCCAAAGTCTTCAGCTGTATGGGTCTCAGCAATAATTCCGGGCAATCAGCGTTCAGGAGATTTCACAGTCAAATCCGTTCTGCAATCCCAGCCTGGAGTGGAATTTGCAACGCCCAGAAGTCTTGTCTCTTCGCATCGAGGTGCCTTGGGCGTTCTTGTTATTAACCTGGCCTGTTGCGATGTTAACCTCAAACGAGGTGAAAATTTAGGGGTAGCTTTCTACGTGTCACCCTAAACCGTGATTGCCACGGTTGTAGGTTCACCTGTGTTCACCAGCTCCAAAAAACACAAAAACGATGATGACATTGTCTCATTGACGGGCTTTAAGTTCGAACCAAATCTATCTGAAATGCGGAATCATCCATCCAAACATTATTAGAAAAGTTTAGGAACTCTTTAGCCCTCACAAAATACGATATAGGATGTACGACGCTAGTCCGCCACACCATCATGTATTGACCATGTGCCAATACACCAGTACCCTCGACAAGTATCTATGTCTTAAAGAAAGGAGATAAACCCTCAAGATGACGACTTGCTTCAAAGAGGCGTTGTGGCACCATCTAAAAGCCCATGGTCATTGGGTGTCGTGCTTGTTAAAAAAAAAAAAAAAAGACGACTCGACAAGGTTTTGCGTGGATTACAGGAGCTGAACAGTATCACCAAACCTGACATGTACCATCTACCCCGACTTGATGACCCTCTTGACCGTCTCCATGGATCTCACTACTTCACAACTTTGGACCTTATGCCGGGGTACTGGCAAGTTGAACTTCACGTAGATGACGCAGAGAAGTCGGCTTTGATGACTCCTGACGGTCTTTTTTTAGTTTAAACGTTTACAATTCGGGTTGTGTAACGCGCCAGCCACCTTTCAACGTCTCATGGACATAATCCTAGGTCGTCTGAAGTGAACCAAGGCCTTAGTCTCTCTCGACGACATATTCGTGCACGCAAACAATTTCGACGAATATCAACATTGTCTAGGGCTTGTTCTAGATGCCCTATCAAAAGCTCAACTTCGTCTAAAGCCATCGAGGTGTTTCTTCGGATACGACGAAGTGACCTGCCTTGGTCATGTCGTCAGCTAGGATGGCATTCGGCCAGACCCCGCGAAGCTGTCGGCACTTACTAATGTGCCTATACCCCCCAACATAAGATAACTAAAAAGCTATCTAGGCTTCGCATCTTATTTTCGCCGCTTCGTCCACAGCTACTCTGCCGCAGCCTTGAACCACCTCCTGAGAAAGAACACATAATAGAGATGGAAAACAGACGAAGCGGATCTCAAGAAAGCTCTTTCAGACCCAGCTACGCTAGCACATTTCGTGGACAACGCACCTACATTCCTCCACACAGATGCGAGCGGAGAAGGGTTAGGTGCTGTTCTACAACGAGACTCTGATGGTTGCGAACGTCCCGCCTTCTACACTATACTTCGTTTCAACTTCCATCCGAGCGCAGCCAAAGCTACGTGTAGCCGGAGCCAATCACACGCCGGCAGTCGGTCACGCGATCTCGCCTGCACTTTGGTATCACTCCGCTGCGCCGCTGGGTTTAAAAAGTATCTTTTCATGTCTTGAAACTTAGTCACAGGGGATGTCAGTACGGAGGCTGGCCGCTGGTGTCTGTGTCCGAGCTTTCCACTTGTTCGGCATTTCGGCATAGTTTCGATATGTAAGAACACATTGCAAGGTGCCCATGACCCGGCCGTTGATGTTTCCATGTATTGTCTAGATATACCAGGGCTCGAGGCGCAGTCCTTTCCACCAGCTTCTCAGCGTTCAATGTGATCGGCAGGTAAAGGGGTGCCCTGATTTCGCCGCGTATCAGTGAATTGAAGTGGCCCGGACGCTTGTTTAGTTTATAACGGATTCGCGGTACAACGTGGCCGGAGTCTGCTGCCGATTTTGAAACTAGACATTCATCACGACCTCTCGCGCCTGACGCCCAGACGTGCTTTTGCGGAAGGACGTTTTGAAACGACTCAATGAGGAAAGCAGCGAAGCACATGATTCGGCCATTACGGGAACGAAATCGCACTAAAAAACCCATCGCTGCAGCCGTGTTGCCAGCGGATGTACGTATTTTCACCAAAGCACATGCATTTACATATATTAATAAAAACATAAACTTCAGATATTTAATTCTTTTAGTTGCAAATCATTTTTAGCAGTACATATCTGGAATACTGCGCAATGTTTACGCACCAAACCGTTATTTAAAAAAATATACTTTTGCGGACTACTTTGTGGGGCGTAGGAATGCTCTTCTCGAAGTTGCGAACCGTCCCTCAGCCTTTGGCTGCGCTCGGACGGAAGCTGAAACGAAGTATTGCAGGAAGCTAAGTGAATCTGAAAGTCGGTGCCACTCTTTCGAACTGGAATGCCTCACGGTGGTGTGGGCTGTGGAAAGGTTTCGCCCTTACCTGTACGGCAAAGCATTCGTAGTGGTCACAGACAATTCGGCCCTGCAGTGACTCCTTTCATAAAGGGACCTCACGGCAGAACTTACTCGATGGGCCATGAAGCTTTAAGAGTACGAATTTTTCAATTGTCCATCGAAGCGGTAAGTCCCACCAAGACGCCGATTTCCTTTCACGCAGTCCTGTACCTGACGCTTCCACGGTTTCAGTGTTAACTTTACTCGACAGCGGACGTGGAGGCATCGAGTACAATCGATGATCTCAGAAACACAGAAAACGACTCCTCTCTACTGAACAGACGACGCCTACGAAATCTGCGAGCGCACAATCAGCTGCGTGACGTAATTCTTTGCCATCGATCACAACGGTCAGATTCGTCCTGTTGTGCCCAAAGCTTTACGTCGGGGCATCATGGTTACGTGCCAAGACTCCCCAAAAGCAGGTCATCTCGGACAGCATCGAACATTTGAAAAGATCGCAAGAAGGTTCTGGTGGCCTCATGTCAAAGAGGATGTTCGTTATTATATCTCATCTTGCACAACGTTTCAGATGCGAAAAACACCGCCGCACCCCATGAAACTTGAGATTCAAAAAATCCTTCCTCCAGGCACCCCGTTCAAAGTTAGAAGAATCGACCACGCCGGTCCATTTCCGAAGACGGCAACGGGCAGCAAATACATCACTGTTGCGACTGACTTTTTAAAAAGGTGGGTGAAGGTTGCATATGTTCCTGATATGGGAGCCACCCTCTCGTCACGTTTCTAACAACCTTGTGCTACGCCATGGATCTCCACGCCTGATATTATCTGATCACGGAACACGGTTCATGCGATGTCCCCGCTCGAAATGTCGTAATAAACTTCGTATTAGGAACTCCGTCAGTACGCATCTTTGACTGATTAACTTTTCCCGGTTCATTGTTTTATATTTACCTTACTTCACCTATATATATATATATATATATATATATATATATATATATATATATATATATATATATATATATATATATATATATATATATATATATTACTTTTCTGGGTCATTGGACAACGTTTTGTTACTTATGAATTCACAATTAAAACCAAAAATTCCAGAAAATACAACTTCGCACGACATTATGCCGCTTCGATTGGCGTTTTCGCTTGGAATTGTCAAAATTACGGTAGAACCTTCTGAAGTTTACGTGGAATACCAACACAGAGCATATTAAGCTAAGGACTCAAGATTAATTCCGAGCTTTCAGAAATCATTAAACTGCCACCAAAATCTCACACTGAAGTCGAAATTCCGCACCAGATGAAGCCTTCATCAGATTGCGGGCACCTCGGCTAAGATCAGAACCCGTCAACGATTGGTCTGTTGACCGCTTGAGACAGGAACGGTCGTGGAGGCGTCTTGGTCGCCATCATACGAAATATAGAGCAACGTATGCAAGTGTAATGTGCAAGTGTTCTAGTTAATAGATTACTACGCAAAGCGCAAAACCATTACAACGAGGGCAAAGAAGTAGGAATGGAGACGCGGAGCGCGACAGGCAACAGGATTTTATTTGGACAATATACACACTTGATGATACTTCTCTAGAATTGAATATAAATTTCTTATCTGGTAAAACAAGTGATGACTCACTGATGCAGCCGTCATCTTATTTTACCCTGATTTTGAACGCCTCAAAAAATTCCCTTTTTTTTTTGCTTTATACTTGCCTAAAATCTTTGCTTTAGCTATAGTACCGGATCACACGGTCACCTATCACAGTAGACGACCAAGTTGCACGAATAATTAGCGAAAGTTTGTTCTCTCGCGCCCTTTCATTAATGCATCGATCTTACGTGTATGCGATCGCCGACCTGTCCTCATATTTTTTTACGTTACTTAGTAAGTATGCAAAAACGACAGAGAAATGTGGCATGTTCTCTCTAGTGTCTCCATGAATACCGGGTCCCACCAACCCGTCATCTCTCTTCCACTTTCCTACCTTTACATCGCTAAAACAGTACGGGGATCGGAAACCGCAGGACTCATACGGATGCCCATGACGCCATGTGAGGTTCTACGGATTCCGGTACCCGTATTCAGGAGTTCTATGCGCGAAATATACACCAGCGTAAATAGAAAGATGTCAAAGAAAACTGACTGGTTCCTTTCCTCCCTGTAGGGGCCGGTGCTAACCAACCCGTTATACGGCTACGGGGTCCGGAAACCATGAGATTCATTCGGATTTTGATGACGTCACTGCGACGTTCTACGGCTCCGTTACACTTATTCAGTGGTTCAATGTGAAAAATATATACCAGACATCAACGTGAAAAGACGAAAGAGAACAGTGACACGCTCTTTCTAGCAAGTCTCTCCGGAAAGGCTGGTCCAAATCAATCTCTAATACGGCTACGGGAACTGGACACCGTAAGATTCAGATGTTTATGACATAACTGGGAGATTCTACTTTTTCCAGTGCCCGTATTCAGGAGTTCGATGTGCAAAATGTGCCCCAACGTAAAAACATATATTGACAGAAACTTGGCACGTTATTTCTAGAAAGTCCTTCCTTAAAGGCCGCTTCAAATAAACC
Organism: Ixodes persulcatus; assembly: GCA_013358835.2. Lineage (NCBI taxonomy): Eukaryota > Metazoa > Arthropoda > Arachnida > Ixodida > Ixodidae > Ixodes > Ixodes persulcatus. The sequence continues at coordinate 1,108,575 of JABSTQ010010281.1, forward strand.
CGTAATACGGCTACGTTGATTGAAAACCGCAAGATGCATACGGATGCCTTTGACGTCACTGTGGCGTTTTAGTGTTTCCGGTGTTCAAAAGTCCAATCATTTACAATTTCGAGATCCGTACAGGTGACGTGGATTCCCATCGTGAAGCCCCAACCAATCAATGAAGGGCAACGATTCTTCCCCAACATAGCCGCAAGGGTCGCTTTAATCAGTACAACGTGTCCCGCTGCTTTTTTTTTTCTTTTTTTTTGTAGAAAAAAATAAACGACGCGTCGCCATACGCTTATTTACCGCCCAAATGTAGCCCTAGTGCTCCGAACCAGATGCCAAAGTTTCAAAACTAATCGCTATCTCCCTGAAACGTTATAAGTAATTTTCTGAAAAATTCAATGGGCAAATGGTGCTCGTTTTCGCAGCTCGTTTTCAGTAACTGGCGCTATTCAGCTCCATGCATTCGAGAATTCCGTGGCCGCCATTTTCCCATAGAAAATTGAAGAAAACTGCTCATAAGATAACGGTTTGTTCTAAAAGTTTGCCATCTGGTTCGGTTTGGACCGCTAGAGCTATATTCGGGCGGATGATGAGCGTTTGACGATGCATCGTTTATTTTTGCAATAAAACAAAACAAAATCATTCCAAATCAATTCTGGGGTAACCCTGTACATCAAAGTTCGGCGCAACCAAACCGAGAGTAACTTCACGTGCACACGTGTATGCGCGCCTTCAACAGAACAGTTCTGGCAAGGAATTTCAAGCTCCCTCTAACCCCTTTCCATGAACCGAATAATTCGTAATGTGAACGTCTTATGCAAGCGATAGTGGTCCCCGGATAAGGGACACACACCGAACCGACCAAACGTACCTGGAACCCGACGAAGCAGGTAATCGAGACGTTTCGCCAGCTATCTCGTCATCAAAAAAAGAAAATGGTCCAACGTTCATATTACTCATCCGGGAAGCACGTTCGAAAGGAGGAACGCGACGAAACACCATCACGCCGAAGCGGAATCCTTCGAAATGCGCTCATTACGGACACGCGTTGAGGCGGGCGCGTCCCTACACCCGGAAACGATGTGTCCGTCCCGACACGCGGCCCCGGTATAACGACATCAATCTAGCCTCCGCCCAGCAACGCGGGGGAAAGACATTCATCGCTACCAGAAAGACCGCAATCTCGCACTCGCTGTACACACCAGAGCCTGCTGCACACCGGCTGACAGCGAAATAGACCACAGACGACACTACGATCTACTGAAGCCAATCCGATGCGCGCCGCGTGGGAGTCACCCGATCGCTTCGGTAGGAAGGCGGTGACACCCGGAGCGCCTAGTCACGTGGTAAGTTCGCAGCGTCTGATTCGCTGGGATGGCTCGTAGCCTTTGCCGCGGCCCGTCGTAAGGTGAAACAGAGTCTATAGACCTTTCCAATGTTTACAAAATCACAGTCCAGCGTGTGGTCTTCACAGCCCAGCACGTGCGTGTTCGTCGCTTCGGAAAGCGAGCAAAGCACGCGCCATACGCACGAACGCTCAAAATGGCACCGGCCACAAGCTCGTTTTTGGAAAGGTCTATAACATCCACAGATGGACAGCCAGAGAACGTAACGGATCATTCCAGTTCACCAAGCGACGTGGACGTGACACGTAGCCGAGCGCGTCCCTGTTCAAAACCATCAAGTCACGTGACGTGATCGGATCGTCGGACTGGCTCGTAGGGTTCGCCGCGGTCCACTCTATAGGGTGATGGCAAGTATGCAAGAGCGACCTCGATGATGCGGGTTATTTGGAAAGAAAGGGGTGCCCTTCTAGCACCGCCATCTTTGTCGTGTGGCGCTGAGGGGAAGGTACGGGGAAGTTTGCGACCGTCTGTGTGATCGAACATTGAGTAACCGGCTGTTTGGCCGTTGTGAAACGGGGGAGGAGATTTTGGCCGGGCTATATTGCGTCCTGCGCGTCTTAATCGTCTTTCTACCGCTCGAATGTTACCTCTGCGGTTTCTCTTTATCGCAGACCGAACTCATCATGAATGATTCGGAATATTTTAATTGACACCCTTTTCGAGTGCTTCCTACGTTTTGTGCCAAATTCTCGTCGTGTTCGCCTGAATGAAAGGAGCATTTGGATTAAACTGATACATCTCGATTGCCTGCTTCGGCGCCTTTTGAGAGGCCCTCGAGTTATTAAAAAAAAATGCAACTGCTAAGTCGACCTTGAAACTCCAATTCCCTTAGGAATGAGAGCTGATTCATTATGCTGTGGAGGTGCGACATTTGTACTTTGTGCGACATGGTTAGCACAAACGAACGAGTGAGAGTTCTTCATTTTTCTTTGCATCAAACTACTGTCATGAAAACTATTCCATGGGAAGTCCTCATTCGGGACACCAACTTCGGACTTCCTCGCGGCGAGGTCTACAATACGTCGATGTCTCAATTTCGTCTCCAAGCGCTCCTGCTCTTCGGGCACAAACTTAAGAGGAAAAATTGAACGCTCGTCAATAGACCATATGCGAGAAAAAGCGCCATCTAGTGTATTCATGATCAATTATCAGATTTCCTCCATATTGGGGGGTTCCCGTACCGACGGTTTACAATAGTCCCGGCAAAGTGGAAGTCGTAGAGGTAAAATATGATCACCTGCTGCAAGTCCAGTACGAACCCTTCACAGGACGTCTTCGAGAAATACCGTTCATTGACCTGGATGGCTAGGTTCAACATTGTACATGTTCCTTTTAAAAGTACACGGAAGTGACGTCATCACGTCTGATTGGTTGGAAGCAAAAGTGACGTAATTTCTCTAGAAAAATGTAAGCACCGTCGGTAAAACTGGGCGGAGTCGGCAACCGGACGTGACAACAAAGTGACGTTTCACTTTGTACCGAGTACGTTTCAAAAGGTACTAGCTCCTTAGTAGGTGTCTTTCGTTGGTCATATTTTCCAAACCGCGTCGTCGTCGGGCGATTATGCCACTTTTCAACTAATTTAGTTATCGTTTTCGTCGGGAAGATTTACCGACAGCACCGCGCAGCATTCGAGATCCCGGAGGACTGCGAGCGTGCGACGCAGCGCCGGCAGCGAGAGACAACGTTGGCGCTAGGAACCGGAGGTGAAGAGACTGCGAAACGGAGCTCGTGGACGTTCACGACTGTGGAGCTTCAAGTGTTGTACACTTCGTTTCTACGCCACGGAGTGCCTCCAAAGTGTGGTGGCGAGCGACGAGCATGCAGCGTGGGACTGAAGACAGTCGTCGTCTCTGTCCGCGTCGTGTCCGTCGCTATCGTGCGTCGTGTCGGGGTCCGGCGCGGCTGGCTCCGCTTCCCCGAGACGCCGAGCGAGAGGTACGACGGGGAGACGGGCCTCAGACCGCTCGGTAGGATATCCGGCGTCATCGGTTGCGTGAACGAACGCCATCGTCGGCCCGTCCAAGAACGATCCCACCACCATGAAGGTGGTGCACTGTGCCGCAAGCATTTCTACGCCCTCAACGTGACGGTGGTAAGTACGCTCGTATTACGTACTTAAAATCAGTTCCATGTGTGTCAAAAAGAATACAGCGTAACGCGGGTACGGTGTGGATATGCCATTTTATAAATGAGAGGTGCGGGCTTGTGTGCTCCGCCAGGGGCGGACGCAGGTATTTCGAGGGGAGGGGGGGGGGGGGGGGGTCAGGTTTGTGGTCAGCGTATCATATGTCGTCCCCCCCCCCCCCTCGTTTCCACGCCCTAAATTTTGACACATGCAGAATTCAAGAGGGGGGTCAGGTCATCCGGACCACCCCCTCTGAATCCGCCCCTGTGCTCCGACTGCACGAGCGTGTGCTCTAGGTAGTATGTCGTGACTTTTGAAACGTGCATCCTTCCGCCCGCCACATTATGTTTGTTTGAAAGAAGTCGTTTCTTGTCATCATATCTTGCGTCCATGAAGGTGTGTTGCAATCATGTTAATTATCTTGTCAAAAGAACTTGTAAGGTTCCGGAATTGAGACTGCTTTGTGAACCATGAGTGGAACATTCAAGTAAAATCATGTCGGTATCTCTCTCACACTTGCAGATGCGTGACGCCGAATGCTGGGTAAGATGCATAGAGCCACGGTGGGCGACGACGGCTACGGCTTGGAGTCATGGTTCATCACCCCTGTCCTTGGGATCCACGTGACCTCCATTGCTTGCTGCCGTTGTGGAGCGCTGCAGTGGGCTGTTGAAAAACAGATTCTCGTGTCTGCAAAGGCACCGGACTCTGCATTATCATCCATCAATAGCCACCACCACCATTATAACGACACGTGCAGTGCTGGACAACGCCTGCCTTGTATTGAGTGAGCCAAAACCGGAGTCAGGTTCCGACCCTGAAAAGCGAGAGTTGGAGTCTGAGCCGAGCTCGGAGGGGTCAGCGTCTGATGGCGAGAGGCTGGCTCCTGCCAACCTTCCAGTCGACCTCTCGGACAGGGCTTTGAGGCAACGCCTTGTCGCCCGGTTCGAGACCTGCTGCAGCCGTGCCCCTGCGCAGCGCCACACACGCCAGGATTGCAGTCCCACCCATGAGGGACGCCGCCGGCATCAAGGAGTCTGTCGCCACGACGGTGGTCTCGCCCCAAAGGACGCCGTCGGCGAGCCCCTACTGCCCTCGCCACGGTGATGCCCAGCACGGACGCCGCCGGCGACGGGGAGCCGCTCACCACCACGACTGCGGTCCCGACCACCAAGGACCCATCTGTTTCCTTGCCGTCACTGAAGCCCTCCCCGTGAAAGCCGTCAAGTGCACACTTCGCTCGCTGCTCCGCAATCATGGCCGTCCATAACCTATGCAGTCTCTTCAGCTCCAACACCTTGCACAGTTTATCGCGCAGCCACCATGGCTAGGGCCAGCTTGAACTTGAGAGAAAAACATATCGCTGGACTACCAACTATGGTTTAATACCTCTTCCTCTTCATGTGCCTCAGCTATCTGTTTCTTTTTGTTGTTTATTCTGAGAGCTGTAGATGCAATTTAGTTTGAAACGACCCGCATTTCAGCGGGACGTAAAACATTCCAAACACTATTGCTTTTCTTGTCGAGTTTAATGAAAGGCACACTGACGCATGCTACTTTGTTTCCTTCGATGGCCATTGTTTTATATGTTTTCGCATTTCTCGTGCATACAGGCTTTTGTTTCTTGCAAGAATGGTGATGTTGCTGAACACAACACTGCATTTACAGGTGCGGCAATGACCTGCTGTAGTTTCCTTGACAGATGCTGCATGCTCTCTTATCCTGTCATTTAGTCACCTACCAGTTTGACCGATGGGAAATTTGCCACGTGGTAGGGGAATGTAATAAACAACCTCTATGTAACACGGGGCACATGAGCCAAAACCAAAGTCTTGTAAGAAATGTCGCACATTTTTTTCTGGTTGAAGTTGCAATTTACTTTGTCTTGTTAGGGTACACTGTGTGGTGGGCGAGGAGGTCGTTCGAATCGTAAAAAGAGGTCTGGGACATGTATATAAGGCGATGGTTGTTCAATAAATTTCAAGCTGTGGTAGAGACTTCATTGTTCTGTTCATTTTTTTTATTGTTCCTACGTCTCAGGGTTGCTATGGATGTCATCCACCAGCTCGCCTGCGTTTTATACCTTTGTTCATACAATACGCCGAGTTTGGAGCAGAGCACACAACCTTATTGCCCTGCCTCGCAGCTACTTCCTTTCAATGTATGGGTTATGCCATGAATGTAGGGTACTAGAATTTTTTGCTTAGTTCTTGTCTTCTCTGTTCCATATCTGTGTCAGCTGATTTGTGTTAGTTAGGTGCAAATGTTTTCAGGTGAGCGTACCAGGACACCAATCGGATAGCCAGAAAAACGTAGGCAGGAAAATTGCTTTTCAAAACTTTGCCCATTGTTCTGGTGACAATATTTGTTTCAGGCCGATACAAGAGCGATGTAGGAAACACTGCGTTTTATAGTTTTGGAATGTCCAGATGCAAACAAAAGAAATCTTTTGCATGACCTTGGTTCATACTTCCAACATATGTTTATATCTTTAAATTCCAGTGTGAGGTCGAGTAACATGATGGGCTTGTTCACAGGTATTTCATGTGCTGTGTTTAGAGACGGATGGTACTGCCCCCGGATATGTGTTGAGTGCATAGCGGTGATATCGATAGCCTTTCGATTTTATGAGCAGAAGGCATGAAATGCGTGGGATTATGACAGAGAAGGCTTGCGGGTTGCCAAACCGACAAAGGTCACCTGGCTTTCCCCTGCAAAGAGCCGAGAAATACTTTAGACCATTTGTAGACCTGTAACGACCTATTTCTCGGTGTTGATTAAACCAGGGATATTGCCATTTTGGGTATTGTTTCATATCCCCTGTGGTTTTAAACATCCCGTTATTACCCTCTGTATTATGACTACATCACTCAGGTGTGCCTCTTGATGTTAGTATTGGGATTTGTGTCAGGATCTCTCAAGTCATTCCAGGTTTCTCTCTCCCCCTTACTTTTTGTCATGGTGCCTATTTTAGCTCTTTTTGGAAAATAAAAATTTCAGCTGTGTTTGAGACCTTTCGGTGTATGGGTCCTTTTTAACATAGAGTATCAGGGTTTATGTTATGTTGCACAGCTAGTTTATTTTTGAAAGTGCTTTATTTTTAGAATGCAAAACCGTAACTTGAAAAAGTAAAATTATATGAAAACAGGTTTTGCAATATTTTATTCTCGAAAGTAAAAATTAACACTGACCAGCACAGCATAACGTAAACAGTCGGAAATTCTTAAATCACATGTTATGTCAAACATTGATCTCTTTTTTAACACGTTTTGCAGCACACTACCTCTAGGTTGTATCTCGTAACATATCTACTAATATACACGAAGGCCTTCCATATTCGAGACAAGATGAAATGCAGCTAGACAATAATATACTGTAAGCGACCTATTTTTCGAGGGCTCAATATTTCGCGATTTAGGTTAAAGGTGAAGTTTTGGAATAATTCGCGGGTTCTAATTTTCCCGACGCAGTGGGATCTCAATATAGATTCCAATGTGTTGACATCTTACCGTAATTGTTCGCGGGACCTATTTTTTGCGAAGTGTAGGCGATTCACGAAAGTTAAGTCGTTTACAGCATATACAAAAAAGACGTGGCGAAGTTTGCTACTGAGGTTTTCCAGACAAGATGAAAGTAGTTGCTGTTGCAAGTTATGACTACACTGTAGGTCTCAAAAAAGGTGAAGGCGCAGGCGAGCTCGTAAGAAGTGGACATACCTTGACCTGAGACAGGAAGGAAAAGAAATTTAGGCAGGTCTCCGCACACACAGCTGTTTTTGAATACGCTGTGTGTTGACCGCGTCCCTTTTACGAATCTTGTTTCTTCCCTGTCTCAGGGTAAGTCATATCGACCGAATGTTTCTTGGGTTCAACAGGGCAAGCAGGCGTCTTTGTTCAGGTCGTCTGCTTGCTTCCGCGCCTTCATTACGCGCCGGGACCACGAAACGGGAGCTCTTTATGTGCAGCCATCAACCCCGCGATTCTGGCTTGCTCCGACATGTTGCTTTAAAAGAAGGCGCGAAGCGCGCATCCCGCATTCCTTGTAACATTGGAACAACTTTCTCTCCAATTAACTCTTAAATGTATTGCAAAAGGACACAAAAAGCGGTTTGTTTTAACAACACCCAACAGGTTTTTATTGTTTTTCAATTTTCTTACCTGTAGTAGAACAGATGCGACGGCCAGCGACGCACAGGATTGGTTGCCGTTCGTTTACTAAACGCAGGAACTGCTCCCCGCGTCGTAGTAAATCCTACCCCGTACCCCGCGCGTAGGGACGCCTCGGGGAATGCGTAGCTCCTTCCGCTCGTCGGGGGTTGGCTCCGGACGTCACTCAAACGGGTGACAGGTGTCAAGTTTGCGATGACGTAGCGGCGTCAAAGTGGGCTGAGCCGCCACGTGAGTGTTGCTAGGATACGTTCCTCCTTTCCATTACGTCACTTCCATGAACCTTTTCTCAAATGTCCAACCTAGCGATCCTGAATGGCCCAGTTCACAGCTTGAGTGACGAGGCTTGCGACCTCGTTGCTGACAGTTCCTTTTCCAGAATTTTGCGGCCGTCTTTCTTTTCTTCTCTGAACCGAAAGAAACCAGCAACCCGTTGAGTGTACAAATAAATTGCCTTAATATCACGAAAACCGAGTTAAATGCAGATGCGCCTCGTCCACAACTGGAAGATGTGATAAACCCCCCAATATGGCGGCTCCTAATGGAATGATGATGATAGCTGGCAAGGATTTTGCATATGGCCTATTGTCTGCCTGACAAAAGCCTTAGATTCTCCAGTGGCGTTCTTGAGCCATCTACGTCGGGTAGTACATAGGGTAGCCATCTTTCTCTAGTCTGTAATACACTGTGTATATAGTAAAAAGTAAAGTCAGAGCCAAGAGCTCCATCGTGTCCCATATATAGAGAACAATGGGGCTGCTGACACTGACTTAACAGAGCTAGCCACTCCAAACTACAAAACAAAATTGTATATGCAACTTGTATACCCGTGTACATGCACATCCATTCATTCGTACACTCCATAAGCCCATTCGCATATCCACTTATAACGAACACACAATTAAATGTCCATTTGATAAGGTGTTTGTTCTCACACATACACTGCACACATGTATGGTTTCACACATGCTTGAAGTCCCTTTAATGGTGCCCGGTGGAGGTTTTTGAGATCGCATAAATATGTCGATAACTCACTCTGCTCTGCGTGCTCTAAGCATCCAAGAAATCTCTGAATCATGACGATACGCGGCCAATTTCCATATTTAAAACGCAATCCAAAATCGCAACACACCTATCTCCTCTCCGGCTATGGGAGGACCATGTTCCGAATCCAGGACCACTGTAAGTCAACAGCAAGCGAAGGATCCTCGCGCCTCCAACCGGTGGAACCCCCGGAGTGATGTTTTGAATGCGTACGGCTCGTAGTCCCAGCCCGGACTACGATTCAACCCAGCGAGCGCGTGCTAGAGCGCTCGAGAGCTGAATAACAAACACATCCCTCCCGCAAAAAAAAAAAAGAAAAAGAAAGAATTACAGGAAGATTTATTGGTGGATTCTTAAGGCATCCGTATGCATGACTCTAGAAACCAACGCACACGTCCCCCTTTGGGAAAAGCTAACACTGACCCCTCCACTTTTTTTCTTTTGGCTTTCTCTTTTGCTTCGTCTGTCTCTTGCGGCCTCGTTTTGGCCTCGTTACGAGGTCAGTGTTAGCGTTTCCCAAAGGAGGACGTGTGCGGCGTTTCCAAGGGTCATGCTAACGCATTCCTTAAAAATCCACCAATAGATCTACCTCTAGTTTTTTCACCCCTTTTCTGTACTTTCTGCCTGTTAGAGTACGTTGACGCCCTTGGACACGGTCATCCATACCGCTCGTGGAAAGAACCACATCCATACCGCTCGTGGAAGGAACCGCATCCTTCGGTTTAACTACACACACAGATCAAAGACCAGTGCCCTACGCACCGCTACTACGGAAACCCAGAGCGAAGAAAAACTGTCGACGGCAAAGCGGAAACTGTGCACGCGCGCACAGTGGCGTAATTAAGGCAGGGCGGGGCGAGGCGGGGGGGGGGGGGGGTGGGGGGGGGGGGCGAACCGTCTCAGGTGTAGCGCTCAGGGGGGTGCAGCTGGGCAGCGAAAAAGGAGGGGGGGGGGGGGTCGCGGTGGGCTACCGCCCGGGTGGCGCTGACCTTAGTGACGCTACTGCGCCCGTATTCCACCCCGCCGCGGTGCAATACCTCCTAGATAACGAAGCCGTAGTGCTGAATAAGATGGCGTCATCAGAGAAGGCCGACGCTTGGTTCAGATTAAACACGACGATTACTTCAACATTCGGCTCAAAGTTCAAACTTGACTCGAAGCCGAGCACTGACGCGGCACTCGTTTCCATTCTGTAACCAGCGTTGGCGTTCTCTGATGAAGCGATCTCATTCAACACTAATGTTTTGTTATCTAGGGGTGTGTTGCGCGGCGCCTCCACCTCTCAGGCTCCGCGCCAGCAGTACGCGTGACTTTGACGAAAACGAAAGGGCTCGTTTTGACAAAACCCGGCGGTGTCTTTCAGTTTGTCAGCTACCGGGAGAGAGGGCGAAAATAGAGGGAGAGGATTTGCGAAATGTTCATTGTAAAACTGTTTTTCGGCGCCGTAATAGTATTCTTTATCGACAATATTTTTATGTTTCACTGCTATGTTTGTCATTGTACATTCCGAGAAGATTCCAGAGTCTGTCACATGCACTGCGGATGTCTTGAACCCGTTGACCTGTTCCAGACCTGTAGGCTTTGATGACCTTCCTCTTGTCCTTCCACGGTATCCCGGAGGCAGCCAGTTGTTTGAAGAATAGCGGGTCCACATACCTTTTCCGCAGAGGAGAAACTTGCGTTTGTCGAAGATGCGGTAGGGCGCATGGAAAAATTGATGGGAAACGCGTATCCCATCGATAGGAGGAATTTCAAGGATGTGAGAGCGGTGAAACAAGAGTTAGAAAGGAGTTCGTTAAAACTGTTGCAGACAGATAAAACAGGAAGTTTTGCGGTTTTGCCTGTAAAGGCCTTTCAGAAGAAGTCGGAGGAAGCGTTGGGGTCATTGTTTAATGAATGGAAGGGAAATATTGGGAAGCTGAGGAAGAGCATTTGCAAGGTTTTTCTGGAGGAAAGCATGGAAAGAGGTAGCTAAAAGCGTTTTGAAACCGTTGTGTTCAACGCTCAACCTTAAATTCTTTTTGAAGGATCATAAGATTGAAATGCCCCTACGTACCGTTGTTAACGAGAATGGGACGTGGCAGAAGGTGGTCTCATGCTTCTTACAGCGGTGTTTGAAGTTAGCTAATTTGGAGAAGTCAATTGCCTTAAAGAACTCTAGTGAGTTATTAAAGTAATGGAAAGGTTTCACGGAAGGAAGTGCGCGATATTCTCCATGGACATCAAGGACCTTTATTACTCTTTAGAGAAAAGCAGACTAATGAATAGAGTGAGGATTGCCTTGGAAGGGAACCTTATTAAGTTTCAATCAGGAACAGGATTAGCGGTGGATAGTTTTCTTTCGGTGCTACACCTTTATTTAAAGTCAACGGTATTGGAATACGAAGGTCGCAAATTTGTGCAAAAAGAGGGAGCCTGTATAGGTTCGTCTGTAGCGCCTTTGTTAGCGGAAATTTACTCAAACACGGTGGACCAGCAAGTGTATGACAGGGTAGAAGAGTTGTCTCCAAGGTGTTTTGTGAAAAGATTTGTGGATGATATTTTAGTTTGCTCTGTTCAGGAAGGGTTGGACCATGTTTTAGAACAAGTAATGCGCCAGAGTTGAGATTCACAATAGAGAGGCCAAGGGGCGAGGTCCTGCAGTTTCTCGACCTGCGGTTACATTTGGAACGAGGTCTTTGTTGGGAGTATGGGAAGGTAAACCCAAAACCGGTTTTGTCAAAGAGTAGCTGTCACTCGAAAAATGTAAAAGCCGGGGTAGTCAGATCTTTGATTGGTAATGCTGTGGTGAGATCATGCATGCATTTCGGACCGGAGGCACTAAAAAACCAGTGGGAAAGACTGGTAATGGCAGGATATGGGGAAGTGTACATCAAAAGGCAGATTGCCCTACAGTGCAGGGAGAAAAAGGGGAAGACGCAAGAAATCAGGAATAGGTACGCTGTGGTTCCGTATTGTCACGAGGTGTCCCACAATCTTAGAGCATGTGCAAAAAAATATGGCGTGGATGTCGTATTCAGCACGGATTTTAGGTTAGATAGATTGACACCTTTTGAAACGGTTCAGAGGGGCTGTCAGAAGGCGCATAGGGAAAAGTCGGTGCCATGTAGCGTAGGCGTGGTGTATGAGATTCCTTTGGCTTGTGGTTTTAAGTATGTGGGCCAAACCTCTCGGTGTTTGAACGATCGTTTAACAGAACACAAAAGGAATGTTAAAAATAATGCAGCAAATTCGGAGTTGGCTAAGCATCTGGAGGAGTGTAGAAACTGCACAACGGATTGGTCTGGAACGGATGTAGTTGTTAAGGAAACCAACGATGTTAAAAGGGTGGTAAGAGAAACAATTAGGATTAGATCGTTGGGAAATTGCATTAGTCAACCTTCCATGCAAATGGGGAACCGCTGCAAGCAATTTTTACAGTTTTAGGAGTTTTTTTTTTTTTTGTAGTGTTTCGTGTGTATTGTTTGTGGGGGTTATTTTGGAGGTGACCTGTTTTGAGTGGGTTGTTGGTGTGGGCTGTTGTCCTGTTTAATGTGAGGACACAAAAGCGTTGATTGAAGTCTTTGTGTGCCATATCTTCTGCTAGAATATTTTCACTTAGAAACGTTGGGAGTGTCCGCTTCTTTTGTGATAGAGTGGAACCTGTAAAGTCACGGTGCAGAGGACAAGTCGTTTGTGATTGGTTGATGACAACGAGAACGAACTATATAAGAGGAGGTTGTTGAAATAAACTTGTAGCTGAGTTTGAGACCTGTCTGTCTTTCTGTTACTTTCGCTCTTCTAAAAAAACCAACAGTCTCAGGGTAAACGACGAAATGGTTGACTCTTATACTTGCTTCTATCATCCACAAAAGCATACACATTTTGTAATAACAGAGTTTGCAGTCTCAAAGAAATGTCGCGGTTTCATTGGTCACATGGCCATCCTGGCTGCTAGCACAATGCTCCTCCCATCGCCGGAGATAATGTCGATCTTTGACTGCTTTTTTGATAGAGAAATCGGTTGCGCATCGTTATGATTCATGGATTTCTAGGATGCTTAGAGCCCGCGGAGTGAGTTATTACCATATTTAGGCGATCTCAAAAACCTCCTCAAGGCACCTTTAAGCATGTGTGAAACCATGCATGTGTACAACGTGAAAAAGAATTGCAAGGTTTTATATAAGATATATTTGTTTTCCACGAAAAACAAAAGCTTCTTAGACACTTTTACGCTGTTAGACGCAATGTAGGTGGCGGTAGCCCTGCTCTAGGCCCCGCCGGTGTTTAGCCAGCTAAGCACATTTTCTCGGATCTTCTTGATTAGCGAGATGATTGTGGTGTGAAATTTTCATTGTAAAATTGATTCTATTACCGCTTCGCTTTCAAACGGTAACGAGTATGGCTGCCGGCGTTTGCGGTGTGCGAGCGTAGCTCCTTAAGCTCGTTTATTTTACGAGTGCGAGTCGTACTGCGTTCACCGAAGTGTTTAAAGGAAGATCTCCTCAAGCGGCCTAGTTGGCAGCAAGCAACTGTCGGAAGCACGCTGTGCGAGAGCTTGTTTTCGTAGCGTGCTCGGACCACGTGAAGCGAAAGCTCGCGCTGCAGAACTGCAGGGATCCTAAGTTCAATCCCCACCCCTGCCCGTTTCGATCTGGATGAGCATCGTACCGGAGTGCGGTCGTGTATTACTACTGCGGGGTGCACGTTAAAGACCCCAGGCTAGCGGTTGTACTGCACTGGTTAAATTGCTCATCTTCAGCTGGGAGACTCGTCGTCCGTCGAGGCAGACCAAGTTCTAGGCTGTATAAACATACACACAACCCCAATTTTTAGCGTGCCTTGCCTAAGCCTAAAGCGTCCAGGCTAGCGCCCACGTCAACTATGTTGCTTGATCTGGCTTGATTTATTCGTTTGCGCGTGTCGATGATGAATAAAGATGTTGGTTCCCATAAAAACGCCCCCCCCCCCCCCCCCCCCGCGTTGTGAATTGTGCAAGGGTCGTAACTGCAACCATGGTTTCAATACTCAGAAGATACCCATAGAGGTAAGAATTTGCGAGCAATTTGGCTGAAGGCAATCGGGCGTTTGGCTTGAATCCAGTTCCCGTAATTTCGCTTAGAAAGGCAAGTAGCTCTCACATTTTGCAGTGCACCTGGTCTGCCAAAGTGAACATTTTTTTATGTCGCGTTTTAATTGTGCGTCATGACGCTCACCCACCTTGCTCGCGGTGACACGCGAAAAAAAAAACAAGAACAGTAAAGTTGGAAGGACTGGGTATTTATTTTGTTGATCTTTTTGGTCCTCTTAGTCGCTTACACCGCACTTCAACAGACGTTGACGGACGCTTGTGTTGGACCGTGGCTCGTGCATTATGGAACGCCAGAACGCCGCCTTCATTGTCGCATCTTGCGAGCGTTGCAAAAGCTTTCAGACGGGGCGGTAGAGCAGACGGACGAAGGCGAAAAATGGACGCCAATACGCAGCTTTCACGTCCGCGTTCTACGGGCATTGCAGATGACGACAGACGGTGGTGGAATAGCAGACGATACCGGTGGCTGCCGCGCGTCTGTCCGCACGACTAGAAGGTGGCGTCACACGCCCGACTAGGCGCACCAGATGTTGCCAACGGGAGACGGTACGCTTGTCAGCGTGTTCGGTTGAGCAGTCAAGCCAATCCAGTAGTTATGGTCGGGGCCACTGGTCTGTGGGTGGGGCTTTGAGTGGGCCGTGATCTCCACCTAAATTGCGTCTAACGGCGTAAATATTGCAAAATAATTTCTTAAAAATAAAAAAGGTCTCTCATTTATGTTTTTTTTTATTTGAGTGTTTTTTAGGGAGTCTTAATAATAAACCTTTCTGGCAACAAACAAAATCCCTGTCGCCTTTTTTTCTTTTTGTTTTGCAGTTCAGAGGGTTTTTTTTTTTTTTATTCTCGACTTCGCAGGTAGTGGCTGCGATCACCTGCTGTTTTATTATATCCAAATTACCCGTATCAAAGCAAATTGACTTTTTTTAATATCATTACATTGCCGACTTTTTGCATTGGAACTTAACACACGCGGAGATTAAATTATGAGTTAATTCCGGGTATTCTGGTATGACGTTCGCTTGGATATGCTAAACATTTCTTCTAATTTCGCCGAAGGAAAAGTCATGCAGTTGTCGAGCTCGCTGCACATCCCATCACGTACCTTTTGACTTCGATCATAAAAATAAAAATAGTCGAGGAGTGTACGTGCGAGCCTCCAATCAACGTTTGATACAGTGTCCACTATTTCTGTTCTATCACCTCATTTACCACCAGCTCTAGGTTTCATCACAACGTTTTCTTCCATCCCACTCAACCATATCGCCATTTCGAGTTCCGAGTAAAGAATTTCCTTCGGTGTGACTGCGCAAAACAAACGCCAGTTCCTTCAGAACACGTCAAACCTGACCTATATGTAAGAATACTTTGTGAAGTGATAATAATCCACGAACCCTGGATTGAATCCCCAACCCTGCCCGTTTCGATTTTGATAAGTATCGTATCTGCGGCGTGCAGTCACTACTGCGTGATGCACGCCAAGGAACCCAGACTGGCGGTCGTACTGCACCGATTAAATTTCTTATCTACCTCGTGTAATCACAATGTTATTATGCCATCTAAGTATCTACCGACCAATTTATCTGACTTACTGCTAAACTAAAATATATATATATATTTTTTTTTTTAAGTTTTGCTTGCCATGGAGCTTGTGCCAGCTGTGCCAACGAGTAACGTGGCTGCCTTTGTCCGCAGCGACGTTGGACGGATGGACGTCCACCAATACCTCTGCCAGCGGGTGACACACGTCACATCTGATAAAGGTTACATCAGAATAGACATCACCAGACGAAAATGGGAGCTTCAAGCGGAGTCCGATCCATGCTCGAAATCAAAAAGAAAAGGAAAAACAAAAACCAAGGGGAGGATTATGTAAAATTTTTAGCAGTTAATTCTATTACTTCACAAGTAAACATGTTACTCGTGAGTATTCTTAAATAAGAAAAAAAATATTAAAATGAATAAAACGGTAGTATATGAAGGAAAGCATTACAAGTGCTACCAGCAATGTGCGATTTATAATTGTGGTTAGGTTCGAATTAGGTGTTAACCTCAGATCATGCACAAAGCACACGAAAAAAAAATAAAAAATAAAGAAAACGGTGATCTTATGTTTGAGCAGGATCACGCCGTGCAAAAAATCGATGTTCGGTTATCCCGAGTCTGAGGTCTTCGTTCTTAAAGATTCTAGAACAAATAATGGAAGCGTGCCAAAGAAATTATCATAGTACCAAAATCTACACTCACCACACGTGTCAATCATATGTTTTGAAACAGTATTACATGGTATGTTTTGGACGGCGGCAGCATTCAAGTTAAGTCGATTGCGCGGATCATTTTTTAAGTTTTTTCCCTACACGTCCTTTTACACTCTGGAGAATCACGCTGGGGGTTAAATAATTGTAATTCCCATAGATGTCACCCTGCGTTATGCGTTTCATTTTTCTTTCCTGCAGGCGACCCAAGCGGAGACAACCTAGCACACGAGCGTTCGGTCACGGTATACAATTCCCTTCTAATTCGAAATTTCATAATACGAAATAAATCGAGATGTTGACCATTTCAATACGTAGCCGGCTACCCAATTATAATTTTTTTTTTTTTAATTTTGACATTCTCCCAGTATGCGGGAAGTACATACGTATGACTTGTTGTTTGGCCAAAAGCTACAAATTGTGAAATGTTAAGGGATCGGGAGAAAAAGCCAACAAACATCCTACGAGGCATTCCAAAGCGTTTTCCAAAGTCTGCAGAGTATCCATAATGCACCCTTACGTACGTGATAAAAATCCCACAAGCGGTGTTATGACGAAACTTCGAGCGCGTAATCCTTAAAACAAATTCTTGCCTGAAACTAAAAACAACTACATGTTCAATTCTTCTACGTGTCGGGCTTCCCTAGTATGATTGAACGTTTATAATCCCGGATAAAAGACGGCAATGTAGCCGCATATATAAAAATATACCGGTCTCAAAATTAAATGTAAAGTATGTCCAGACCTACGTATATACCCAATACCCTGCAGGCATTCGCAAACGCGCCTTACAAAGTATGTCAGGATTGTCCGAGAAAAAGCAATGACATTTTTTTTTTTCTTCGCTCGCCCATCTTGAGCCGTAGCTATTGCAAGCGCATCCTCCTTTCCTTCTTTTTTTTTTGTTTTACTTCGTTCCGCATACATTTTCCTACTCAAAAAGTAGACAAGGTTGCACGGCAGTACACCCTCGTGTACGTGTGTGTGCATATGTGCTTGCGGGCGGGTGGGTGTGCGCGTGCGTGTGTGCGTGTCTGTGCGCGCACTCGCCATCGGAAACAATTGGCAAATGAGAAAACGCTTGCCCAGAGAGTACGACTATAAACTCCGTTCATCCCCTAAGCTGACAGTACGGTGGAAGCTACCAACTCGTCGGACCAGTCGTATGCCCTTCTTTCACCGCGTAATCACGATCACGCACGCACGCACGCACACACAGGCGCGCGGAAAAAAAAAGGCGTTTGATTGGTCCGGCCAGAGCGTGTACGCTCTCACCTCACTGCCACCTCGCACGGAGTTGTAGCGCGACGGGTGGTGCCCGCCGGACAGGAGATCCATATAGATAGAAAGCAAGACGCGGACGCGGGAACAATACAAAGGTCGGCTTTCCTTACGAAACCCGCCGCCGCCACCGCCGTCAGGAAGCCGGGAGCACTCCAAACGGAACAACGCCCCTGATTAGCAGCCGCGGAGGGGAATCAAAGCCTCGTACCGTTCCGGAGACAGGCAGGACAAACCGGCCGCACACCTCTTTAATATATACCAAAGCGCCGTAGTGCTGAGTTCTCGGCGTCACCTTTAAAGAAATGGCCAACGCGAAGCTCGCTTGCTCGCTTAATCAATTTTCTTATGGACCGCTCAGGTGGTACAGCCAGGATACGGCAAATTTACCCTCAGTTTGGCTTCGCAGTTGGATCCGACAGTTGTGGAGACGTACTCGCGTAGGGCCCAACAAGGCTCGCCGATTGGACGCTGCGTCAGCCTTAAGCGCGAGACACATGCGCGAAAAATCCATCCGATCCGAAGTCCGATCCGGCAATACGACCCGAACAGTTTAATCGCTTCAGACGTCGGATCGGCAATCCGGCGTGCGTCCGACGTGCCAGATAGTTTCGCACGGCGGACGGACTGTCGGAAGCGTCCAGCCAATGACAGCACGGCTAGCGCGAACGTCATGATGATGTACTGGGTATGGCGGGACGAACAAGAAAACGGGACTGACCTGGGCGACGGGAAGCCGGGCGCGTGAAACCCGCTGACCCATTCGAGAAAGATGGCCTCAGCAAAGAATACACGCGCTAGCGAGACCGAGCTCGTAATTTCGCTCGTGCGAGCTGAACCGTTCCGCTGGAGCGCTTGGATCTCTTGGGCGGAGCCGAACGGATCGTCGTGTCGCATGCGAGGTCGGAAGCGTGTGTTTGGACTGTCCGATCGGACGTCGGATCGGACGATTCTGCCGTCTACGTGTCTCGCGCTTTAGACTGGGAGTCGGGTTCTCGCTGATTGGACACGAGTTTTGGCCGAACGCTGACGCGGCACTCGTAACTAATCTAAGCCCCCGCGATGACCATCGTTACTCTCTGACGCAGGATCAGGAAAGCAGGACAAGCTGCTCTCCCGCAAAGCCCTCTACTCTTTACAGTTTAGCAGAGCGATCGTCCTGCTAAAATGGAAAGAGGTGTGGGTTTTGCAAAAGCAGCTTGTCCTGCTTTTTTTATCCTGCGTCAGAGTGTAAGTAACGCATTCCTTTAGCTAAACCATAGCGTATTTTGGATAACTTTGATTGGCTGTCGACAGTTATGAATTGCTATTTTTCGTTCTTTTCATGACGGCATCGCGGGGCCTCGTAAGACCATCGTGTTTTTTTTTGTTTTTTTTTTTGCCTCGATGCAGCGTACGATTTATTGTGTACACACGCCGAAAGCAATAATAATAGTAAGAATAATATCAATGCCGCAAAAATGTTTATAACCAAATTTTATGTGTTTGCGACATCTAGTAGTAGTAGTAAGTGGTGAGGGTAGCAGAAAGCCCGAACATGTTGGCCCCTCCTTTGATGGGGGCGAGTTAGTTCCGGGGAAGGGAAGGGGATGAAAGGAGAGATCAAAGAAAAGTTTAAAAAAGAGATAAAAAAAGAGAGAGTAAAAATGGGTTGAAAAGGGATCAAAAAGGAAAAAGAAGAAAGAACAAAAAAAAAAGAAGGAACGATTGGTCAGCAGGTCTTGTGAGTGGATTGTTGATGTGTTGCCATCGCCCGGTGTATGTCAGACACCGGGGTTAGAGGCAGTCAAATAAGCTGGTGTCGTCCAAGAACTTGAGAAGTGCGGCGAATGTTCTCGAGACATCGCGTGCAGAACCTGGGGTAAAAAGAATGTATTGTGTTGTAGCGCTTGCTACAACGATTTTATTTTGTCCGCTAGAGTAGGGCAGGTCCAGAGGAGATGGTCCTGGTCCTCGGGAACATCACAGGATGGACAGTTTGGGTTTATTGTTGGGTCCATACGGTGAAGGGCATTTGCAGTGAAGGCACAACCAGTGCGAAGTCTGTGCAGTAGAGAAGCGGAGGCTCGGGACAGCTTTGGAGGCACGCGTGCGGGTGGCTTCCCGGTAAAGACGAGCGTGTCCGAATGTAGTTTCTCTATTTCTTTGTGAATAATAAGTCTGGCCTCATACATCTTTGGTATAACGAGTGTTGGTACATTCATGTGGTGAGCTGCGTTAGCGAGACGATCGGCTGTCTCATCGCCCGAGGTACCGACGTCTCATGGCAGCCATTGGTATGCTATTTGCCGTCCTTTAGACTCTAAGTTTCTTGTCATGTGTCCAATGTATCTGAAATATTGTGGGGCTTCTTCAAGGCTACCGAGAAGTTGTAAAGCTATTCTGTAATCTGTGAGGAACACTGCTTTTCCACTGTGAGGGATACTGTCGAGGATGTCAAGGCCTAACCAAAGTGCGGCGAGTTCGGCAGTGGTAGATGTAGTGTGGAAGCTCAGTTTTCTTGATTTCGCCATTGTTCGTTCTGGTGTAAAAACTGCTGCAGTGGATGATTTGCGGCTATGAAGTACCAAGCCGTCGGTATATACACGCATCCATCCTAGAAAATCTACCTCAATTCGGTATTCTGCGAGGGTCCGAGCGACAACTTGGGCTGTGAAGCGTTTGCTTCTAATGGCCCGTTCACACAGTTGCGTTCGGAGCGACCACTACGCTTACGAACGAATGCAACCGGTTGGAACGACGAGTTACCATAGCAACGACGCGCCAAACGGTCGTTTCGTTCGTGTTCGTTCGCAACGCAAGGAGTTGAGCCGGGCTGAACTTTTTCGTTACGTTCGGGAACGATGGGAGCGACAGACCAATCACAGGTCGAGGAGAGCTCGGTCGCACGCGTTGCATGCCGGTCGTGCCGGGTTCCTTCTATATGTAAACATGGCGTCGGTGCCACGGTGGTGATCGTCGACGTGGACGGCGTGGTGGAAGCTCATCGTTCCGCGTAAAAGCGCTATCCTTGACTGAATTTTCGTCGTGTGTCGTTATGATAACCCAGCACGTACTAGAAGGGAAGATCCACCTACTCGTGCGGCGATCTCGTGGCGGCACTCTCAAGACAGCAGAAACGCCCGTGCCGTCGTGTTTGTTTACTTCGACTACAGTGCTGCTTTCTTAGCATTTGTGTCCTCGAACATCGCCCGAATTTCTTTTTTGGCGCATTCCATGCGTGTGCTCAAGTTCAAGGTATTACTGGTGCGTACCGTATAAAGGATGCGAATTTTCACGCGTTTTCATCACCCGAGAAAGGTGATTAGTGTTAGCAATCCTGAACGCTCGCAATGTCTCGCTCGCAACGTCTATCGGGTCACGAAATTATATTTCTACGTTGCTATATCGCTGCTAAGATTACATCGTCTTTTATAATCGTAGAAAAGGCGTGTGGCGAGATTTGTACTGTTGGCAAAGTCGTGTATTAAAGTCGTGATCGTGCAAGACGGCGTACTGCATCTTTTTTTCTTTTTTTTTAATGCACTACCCTGCAAGCGTTTCCTGAAAAATAAAAAATAAAGTTTGTGGTCATAGGAGGTGGTCTATCTATTTTCTGTTACGCAAGTGAGTGGTAGCGCGTCCCCAACAGCTGACGGCGGCGGAGAGGCGATCGCCGTGCTGCCGACGCACTGCGCTTGTTGCAGTGGTCGCAGGAGTGTACGCGAAGCGCAGAGCAGTCGTTCCGGTCACAACGGACCCAGTCGTGGGTAACGGGTTCGTTTCAGATGTTTGAACCAGCCTTTACACAGCTATTCTAGGCGCACAGCAGATCTTCGTGACTGTACGCCGTAGCCGAAACCTCCGGCTGCTCCGGTGAGGACGGTGGACCTCGCGTCGGGCAGGAAACCGTCCGCCATGTTTGTAAGCGTAGCTGGGTCGGCTGGGTTGCTTACTATTGGCTAGGAGCAAGAGCTGAAGCTAGTTTCTCATTGGCTGTTGATTCGTTTGGTTGCATGCGGTTTCATGTGTGTGTACACGTCGCGTACAGTTGTCGTTGAAGTCGCAGCGGTTGCATTCGTTCGTAAGCATAGTGGTCGCTCTGAACGCAAATGTGTGAACGGGCCTTAAGTTCCGGAATAGATTCTCTGATGTTCAGCGGTGACGCGTAAAGTGGTGGTGCCGAGTAGATAGTATCTAAGGGGCCCACAATTCCTTCGAAGTCTCTAGCGAGAGATCCAAGGCGAGATTGAGGACAACTTCGAATATGGTTCAAGAGGGGCCCTGCTGACGGGCAGGATATTTGCCTTGCGATGTGGCGAAGTGTCAGCTCTCTGCCGTGGTTCTCGACAAGGTTGATCCTCGCTTCAGCCAGCGTTGGAATGTTCGGAGAGTATCTGGGTAAACCCAGACAGAAGCGAACTGCAATCCTTTGCAGGGTCTCAATGGCTGCAGACTGCTCATTGCTGACGTGAATCAGCGGCAAGGCGTATAATAATCTCGAGAGAATGAGGCCTCTGTATAGCTGTAGCATCATGACCAGAGACGTTCCCCACCTGCTGCCCATGATCATTCAAATGGCGTTGAGATGGCGGCGACATTTGATCAGTGTTGTCTTGACTGCAGGCTTCCAGGAGATGCGGTCATCCAGAAGAAACCCCAGATAGGAGTACGTCCGGACACGTGCTACGTTTGTTCCGTTAATTGTGTAGATTCTGTTGATCGATGCTCTAGCCTTTGGATGATATTGAAGGGCAGCTGTTTTGGAGGAGGAGAGTGTAAGGCCCAGTCTAGAGATTTCATCTACAACTATAGTCAATCCGTCCTGAAGGGCTTCTTGCATCTTGCTATATATCTTAGTCGGGGCGGTAGTCCAGAGGGCCACGTCGTCAGCGTACATGGCGATGTTAATTACTGGTCCCGAAGACTTCATACGCCGAAGATCCTCTGGCAGGGCCGCCATAGCAGCGTTAAATAAGAGAGGGCTTATAACACTGCTCTGGGGAGCACCTTGGGTTACCGTTCGTTGAGAACTTCGAATTTCAGCCTAGGCGTACGTGCATAGACCTTCCTGTAAGAACGGCGCGTACGAATGCCAGAGCTCGGCCTGCAACGCCGAGCCTTGTAAGTTGAGCAATCATGGTTTCGTGTGGAATTGCATCGAATGCTTTCTTAATATCGAGAAATATTGCTGTTGTTGCTTGCCTTGTTGCCTTCGATTGTTCCATGTCTGATACGAGGCTGCCGATCGCATCTGTTGTACAACGTTGTTTGCGGAAGCCAGAGAGCTGATTAGGCAGGCCGCCCGATGTCTCGAGCTGCCAGTCAAGGCGCCGTAGGATCATTCGCTCCATCACCTTCCCTAGACAACATGTAAGAGAGATCGTTCTGTAGGAGCTGGTGGCACCAATCGATTTTCCTGGTTTATGAATGGGAACAACCTCAGATCTGAGCCAGGCAGGAGGAATATCAGACGAGCGCCAAATATGATTTAAGTATTCCAGAAGGCCAGGAAGGGTCGTATCATCAAGGTTGCAAAGCGCTTGAAAAGTTATCCCATCTGGGCCTGGTGCGGTGCGTTTCCGAGAAGAATGCTGAAGAGCACGCTGTAGTGCACCCAGCGTGAAATCCGAGTTGCTGGCAACCTGCGCTGGCGTGCTGGTAGCAGAAGCTGCGACAAATCCCGGTGGCGGAGCGGGAGCGGAGGTGAATTCATCAGGAAGTATAGAGCAAGCAACTCTAATTGAAAATATTAGCTCTAAGTTCTTCGGCTAGAGGCAACGTGATGTTCTGCGCGATAACAAGGCCAAGGACCGGTGAGCGGGGAACAGCATGACCCACCAGGATGCGGGCCATTCGCCATGCTTGCCTTCCGCCACCGGGAGAGTGAAGGGTCTCAGGTCGCTGTCGCTCGCCATTGTTTCCGTTGCAAGCGCTTGGTATGCCTAGGAAATGCCGCATCAATCCTTCGATACCGTTGTATATCCTCTTGTCTTGATGTTTCAAGGCATGTCGCTGTGCTTTGCGGCGAGAGGCACGTAGGTCTGAGTTATTTCTATATAAAGGAACCGTAACTCTCCGTGTCGCTTTGTAGAGCGCCTGAGAGATGGCGGTCGTGTGATCAGTGGTGCCAGTAGATATTATATCTTCGAAGTACACTCGGAAGGCATCCCAGTTTGTCACAGAGCAAGTCTTGTGGGTGATGGGTCTTTTCTCTGGGGAAGTAATTATAATAGGCAGATGGTCACTGCCCCAGCTGTCGGGTTCGGCAAGCCAGAGCGCACGTACTGCAGCGGTGGCGAAACTCAAGTCGAGCACACTGTGCTCTACGCCAGGTTTCACAAAGGTTGTAGTACCATCCTTCAGACACCGAAGGCCAATAGCTGTACTGATATCCTCTAGAGACCGGCCACGAGTGGATGTTTGCTTGTCCCCCCAGGCCTCGTTGCGGGCATTAAAGTCCCCAAGGATCAGCGTGGCTGGCTTACACCGAGAGAGGATCGTGGGTAAGATGGAAGGATTCCGAGGAGAACTAGGCCGAATATATACCGATACGATGGCCATGGTGTCCGAGTTGTCTTTTTGTATCGTGACAGCCCCGTGTTCTGCGCTTTGGTCGCAGAGATCTGAAAGATCCACTTGGAGCTGAGGTAAGTCTCTGTGTATAAATAGAGATGCCTTAGGTGCGTCTGTTGTTGTTGATGTTGTTCGGGGAGTCCTAGTGTAGATAACATAGGGAGATAGTCGGATCGTTCCTAGCTGACTTCAAGTTGGTTTCCTGAAGGTCGAGTACCTCGACTTCGTGTCTCTGTAAATGTTGCCGTAGGTCATTTATCTTGTTTCGAAGCCCGTTGACATTCCACTGTATTATTGTGGGAAATAAGCTGCTTTTATTGCAGCGAGGAAGTGTATTTACGGTGCTTTTCCAGTCCTCGAACTTTTTGTTCATTCGTGATGACAGATTTGGCAGACGTCTAGTCCACATTGTTCGAGCTTCTGTAGTTAGTTATCTGCTTTTCTGCTTTGTAGGCTGGGCAGTTCCGGGACGGGGCATCGTGGCCTCTCTTGCAGTTTATGCACCTTGGTTGTTTCGCTTCGCACTCGCTGACGACATGATCTCCGCCACATCGGCTGCAGCGTTGCGTTTTGGAGCATGTACTCGCCAGATGTCCGAAGCGGTTACACTTAGGACACTGCCGTGGTTTTTCGAGGTAGGAAAAGACACTGTATCTTTTGTGCCCCACAAAGACGTATTCTAGTGAGGGTCTGGTGGAGAAGACAAGCTTTACCGCCTCCGTCTTGCCGAGTCTCCTCATTTAAATGACTGGTGCTTTTTCCTTTATTGATGCCCAAAGGTCCGCGTCTGTGATTTCTGTTGATACGCCGTGAATAACGCCAACATTGGAAGATGGAGGTGCTGGCTCATACGTCTGAACTTGGATTGTGCCGAGTTTCTTCAGTTGAAGAAGAGACTTTGTTGATTCTATATTTCTTGCATCTATGGCCAGGAGGTTAAGGTGATAATTTGGTCGAATTTGGATTACTCCGTCTGGTGCCAGGTTTTCTAGCATTTGTTTAAGAGCCAGAGGATTCATGTTAGTGATGATCGTGGTCGGATCAGTAGGTTTGACAATGACCACAAGGTTGTGAGTCGGCTGAGTGATGATCGCCGCCTCACTCAAATTGGATCCGTGGCGTCGTTTCTTTGCTACTTTGGTGGTTCATTCACCTTCGTCATCAGACTCCTCCATGACGCTATCAGGGGAGCACTCAGAGATGTTGGATGATTCGGCTGATTGGTCATGCGCTGCCTGCTGGTTGCGGTGCGTTTAGATGGCTGATTTTCCTTAGTCTCCGTTGGTTGGAGACGGGTCACTGCTTCAAGATTCGAGAACAGCTTCCCCTCGCTGAAGAACAAGGGGTTGCGGCCGAATCGGTGGCAGATATATATATAGAATTGTTATTTACCTCTAGAGCAATGCAGACAATGGTCCAACCGGACTCGTCGTCGTCGTCCTTTTGCGACATCTATTACATCTGCAGACAGCCTCCCTAACTGGATGGTGTGCAACGCAGTTTATTCGCTGGAGTACGTTTCTTTAAAAGCCAAGACAACAGATATTTTTGTAATCATTGAATGACCCTTTAACAATATATAGTGCTTGACCTCCTTTCTATAAATAAAGTGTTAGTTTGGAGGCTTGTTTTTTTATCTTCTAAATGCAATACACATGCAGAAAAAAATTCTTGCGCACGCGTGGGACATGGCAACACACTTAAAAAAGCCTATAAATATACTAATTTGCTTCTTATATTTTAAGCCACTGAGTGCAAGGACCAACAAAAATATTGTGTGCGAGACAATTTATTTGGAAATTATTGAATAGTCGCAAAAACGTAAGTTTGAAAGGGAAAGTTTCTTGAATATCTAATAAACATTAAAAAACAACTATACATTCTATCGATCTAAACCTTCATAATTACATTCTACATACCATAATGCATATGCATGCCGAATTCGGTTCTGATAGGACCATATTGAGAACTCAACTTCTTGTGCGCAAACTGTGAGGATGCCCCAAAATGACAAAAAAAAAGAAAAACGCGTTCGAATATTATCATAGAGGCGTAGCGACGCCCTTTCGCAGCGGGGAAAAAAAATAATTTGTTGGTTAATAATTTTCAGTCAGAAACTGAAGCTACAAGAAAATGCTCTGGAGAGGAGACGGCAAGGCCCACTTCGCAATTGGGAAAACAGCAGACACAAAAATGACTTTAATTTACGTCTTTCTGGATCGCCGGGAGTTCTTCAAGTGCACATTTTCATATGGTGAATTCCGCATGCAGATCTCGAGCGCTCTAAAAGCGCTCCATTTGGAGCGCGCATATTCCGCTCGCAGATCTGGCTCGAGCTGGTCATCTTCACCACATAGATCTCTGGCAACGCCCGCTCCACGGAGCGCCTCAAACCCCGCCGAACTTGCTCTGCGGGATTTCACAGATCTTTCCGGAAGGTGACAGATAGCCTACGTCATTTCCTTCTAAATCCGCAGTGCGCATGCGTGGCGAGGTTGGCGAGGTCGGCGGGCCGGTCGGGCCACGGTCGGGTCGTCGAGTTGGATCTGTTCGGGTTCGTGGGTTGTTTACGTGGGATTGTGACGGCTCGAACGCTTCTACCTCGCGTAGATTAGGGATACAAAGCCGGGACTGTGGAGCGAGGTAAATCGTAATCGCTGACATCTGTGATTGTAAGAGGAAGAACGACAGAAAAGCCGGAGGCAGACACAAGGTTAGGCCTGTTCATTCTGCAGCCAATGATTGTTTACCTTTTTACACTGCATTTCGCCTGCATTTTCCCGTGCAATAAAGCAAGAAGAGATTAGGCAACGACCGTGCAAGTGATGGTTTGTTACCTCAGTGTTTATTAAAGTCGTACCAGAAATCTGAACTCCACCACTGGCAGTCGCTCTCCGTGACCCGCCGCTTCGACGCGGCCGAAAGGTATGTGACGGTGCCGAACGCAGACGTCTTCGTTATTTGCGACATGGGCGCCGTGGTACGTATAATTTCGCCCGGCCTTTGTCGCGTGTTATTTCTGCGTCGGAGAGATCAGTCGGCTGAGGCGTTGGTGGGCTTGTCAAGTTCGAGCAGCGGCCATTTTGAACGGCGGAGGGGGAAGCGGTGGGGAGGGGTGTGGGGGAGGTCACTCCAAAAATGCGAGTTTATCTTCCCCTCGTCCATTCGAAGCGGGTCCCACGGAGCGGAATTTTACCTCTCTCGCGGATTTGGAAAGCGCTCCGGATCTACGCGTGAATTCACCAATAGTAATTATAAACGAGAAAAAAAAACTAAATAACTATATATCTAGATAATCATTTACACCGAAATGAATGTTAAAATAGGAATTAAAAAAAAAACCTAAGGCGGTTTAATATATATACTTCAACAAGAACTTTATTATTTATCTAGCATAGGATATCAAGATTAAAAAATAATGGAACACCACAAAACCAAAAGTCAAACGTTTTTGCAAAATGTTGTCGTTTTTCAACCCGAATCTTCCCTTAAACCACAATCATTAATACTGGCGTAATAAAAAAAAAATTGGGATTTTTTTAGGTTGTTTTATGGTTATGGTTTTTGGTATTGAATATAAATTGCTCTCCGAGCCGCCTGAACCGGTCACGTCGAACGTGTTACTGCCTAGAATTTCTTCAGAGCTGTTATATTCTCGCAGAACTGTTTCTTCAAGTGCCGCTATCGAGACGGATTCGTGTCCTCAAATGATTTGCCCGGCAACAGGCTTTCACCAGAGGCGCAGTATTTCTCGCACCGTCATTCTTCTCAAAGCTTTTATACATCTGTATATGCTTCTTTGTTGTTGCGAGCTTTGCTAGATCGCATTTGGAATTAGCTGCTGTCACATGTTTCTCTGGTTGCAAATTACAAATTTGCAGCTATAGCTTTGGACAAATGGTTACAAACTCATGACCATTGATCTGGTCACAAATCGTTACGCATTCGTAACTGTATCGTGATCTCGTTACAAATGCGTCACATTTGTTCCCAGAGCACTTGCCGCCTGAAGGTTGTTCACACGTAACATAGGAAAACGCCAACTAATCGTTATCTTGATTGTACATTGATAAGGAGAAAATGAACGAATAACTTTTCTCTAGCGCCAGTTTCTCTCAAACTAATATTATTCAAATATTTGGTTCGCTCAAACTTAGAGTATGCAGCTTCAATCTGGGATCCTGGTCAGACGACGCTCACTTCTCATCTCGAGTCAGTTCAGAACCGCGGCGCTCGTTTCATACTTAATAATTATCACCGTACAGCAAGTGTATCATCCATGAAATCTCTTCTCTCCTTGCCACTGCTTTCTTTGCGCCGTAAGTGTTCCAGTCTATGTCATTTCTATAAAATATATAATTCTAACCCCATTCTTAAAAAGAAGCTCTTCCTCGACCCACCTTACGTTTCTCCACGCATTGATCATCAGTACAAAGTCGGCGTTCCTCATTCTCGAACCACAGCCTATCACGATTCTTTCATTCCTAGGACATCATCAGAGTGGAACCAACTTCCGGCGTCATTAATATTATTACCCTCGTTAGATGTGTTTAAAAGTGCTGTTACTAATTATTTTTGCGAAAGTGACCCGTGACCTATCATGTCTTCCTTTACTGTTTTTTTTTTTTACTCACTCCCCTTTGTAACGACCCCAGGGCCTTGAGGGTATGTAAATAAATAAATAAATAAATAAATAAATAAACTGCGTGATCAACCATCCTATAGCTTGCAACTTGGACGTTATGTCGGAGCTCGACAGCGACATGTACGCTACAAATCACTGCTAACAGTTGATTTTCGTTTCTGCGCGGTCTTCCGTCATCCATTCGTTGGAGTATGAGGATACAGAGTACGACACTGTAAACAAGAACCAAGAATCCTCAGATCTGTCCCAGTGTTTTTCGGCCACAAACGATAGGCTGCAATCTTGCCTTCTTACCAACATGAGTGCACTTTTACCACCCAAAGTTCCACTCAGGGTATAGATTATAATACTTGACGCTACGCGAACTAAACGAACCCACCGATGTTGTCCTCAAATTCCCGGTACCGCTCCGTGTATCTTTAAGAATGCCTACTCAAATGTTTTCTTTTTTTCCAGAACTCAAACAATTGCTCAATCAGGTGGAGTCAACAGTCGAAAGATATTTGAGACAAATAAGAGTGTCAGGACACTAAGCACAACAAAGTAAACACCCTAAACCCCTCCACCCCTCCCCCCCCCCCCTCCCCATGGTTCTCACCGTCAAAACTATGTCAGCCAGCTCAATCACCACTTTTCGTAGTATAAGGTATCAGAAAGGCACGTGTCCTTGAAAGCGTGCCCTGGAATGTAATAACCACGAAGCTCTGTACACCTTAAAAAAAATTAAAAAAAGTAACTTTCTTGTCTTCGTTGTTGATCTTGTTGTCTTTTTTTTGTTCTTTTTATGCGAGGCTTGCCGTTTCACTTAAGCGATTCAGCGGTATGACAACCTAAACAGACCAGCAGAGCACGGCGTCGCGGCATTGAGCCAAATTATTAGACCAAGCTACGCTACACCCGAGTAAGCCGCAAAAACCAAATCAGGCGCACCCTGGGGGCACGGCCCATCCAAATTGAAACAAGCGGGACACAACAAACACTTTAAACGAACAGACACGTAAACATGAAGGTGCATGGCGCGAGCGTCGCTAAGGAAAAGTCAAGCGCGGCTAACCGCATCAGCGAGTGCTTCACGGATTTCAAGTTTCCCTCTCCGCGGGAGCGCGAAAGTTAATGTCAGAAAGTAAGAAAAAAGGAAACAGAAGAGGGGCCCGAAGGCGTTTCCGTCGCAGACTCGCTGAGGTCACGAGCAATTGAGCACCCTTAGAGAGTGGATTAAGTCGTCTGCGCCGGACGCTGGTCGACATTGGAGCGGGGGGAAACATAGGAGATCACCTCGCGTCGTGATCGTGTTTCAGCTAGGCGTTCCCCCGGAGACCGCCACCAATTGCTTATCCGTAAGGTAAATCGGGGAACTTACACCGGCTTACATTGAAACCTTCGTCAGAGATTTTGCTGCTAAGTTATTTAGTTAAAGCACACCAAAAGTATAGGCAGCTAGCTTTAAGATGGCAGCGAGTTATGCTCGAGTAATTTAGATATATTTAAGGATACAAGTCCGTAAAGAAAGGATGGATGGATCTATTACAAGGTAATTAGAGATTAAGACTCGTCGCATGCACAAATGAAGATAAAAGCTATCAATTGCCATTTAGATTTTAATACCGCAATCATTACACATCGCGCTTAAAGGTGGTGTATCAATGGTGATTGCGGACAAGTGATTATACTACCCAGTTAATTGCGGAGTGAGTATTATGTTACATCTAGTAGTATTTTAAATACCATGTAGTCATTTAAGGATCAGCCTTGATTCCATGTTTGATTACACGCACGCATATTTTGAGGATTACATACATGGTCTGATGATAAATCCTCGCGTCGGGGGAGTTGGGACATTAAAAAAATTCTTAAACGCAACGGAGTTTAACGCCATTGGTCGGCCCAACAAATGTTGAATTATGCAAGGGTCAACCTCAGCTAATACTTTTCTTGACATTACGATTGTGTTTGTGTGCCACACGTCCTACAGAACATCGCGAAAAGTCGCGGTATTCATCAATGACTAATTATACGAATAGATCACGGCAATGCACCGCTGCCTTTTTGTTTCCTCGTTTTCAAAGCCTAAATTGCGTTAAAAAAATAATGTTGTGTGCATGTTCATACAGCCTAAAACTTAAGGTACGTTTATACTCCAACGTAACGTCGACGGGCGCGGCGTAGCGCAGCGCGCACAGATTCTGATTGGCCACAGATATCGAGTTCCTGGTTGCCGGCCAATGAAAGGCGTGCGTTCTGCGCTACGCTGCGTTCACTGCGTTCGACGTCGGAGTATAAACAGCCCTTTAGTCTGCCTCAACGGGTGACTTGTCTCCCAGCTGTAGATGAGAAATTTAGCCAGCGCAGTACAACCACTAGCCTGGGGTCTTTAACCTACACCACGCAGTAGTGATGCACAACCGCACGCCGCAATACTCATACAGATCGAAACGGGCTGGGGTGGGGATTGAACCCAGGGTTCCTGGGTTCTGCAGTGCGAGGTTTCGCTTTACATGCTCCGAGCTACGGCGTGCTAACACACTCGGTCACCGTTCCCCACTTCAGAGATTGATAGGAAGAACCCAAATTATGAAAGCTTGCCCCGGCCTCCGAATCATGAATGAGGAAGATGTGACTACAACACAACACCAATATAGGATCTCATTCACACGTTGGGCCTCCGCAAGACGATTACAATTCTTACTTTTTTCCTTCTTGCATTCGGCTAAAGTTGGCGCGTGTCAGAGCGCGGCACTAATTGGGAGTGGGCGGCAACCTTGCTCCGACGAGAAAGGCAGCCAAGGCCATCACATCGCATGCCGCTATATCCCGGGTACACAGACAATGAAACCTGCTCTGCAAGTTTTAGGGCAAAAAAAAAAAAAATGAAAATAATAAAAATAAATCGCCGGCACCGGAGCCTCGGCGAACGGCGCCTGAATATTCGTCTTTGTATAGACCTGACCCATGGTAGAAAAAGAAAGATATATGATTTGGTTGTGCACAGCCGTGGCGCTGGTTAGCTTTGCCTCAAGGCACTTCTTGGCAAGACCGTTACCATGCACACTTTCCAGGACGCCACCCGATTTAACAGCGATCCTGTGATCAGACGTGTTCCGGAATGACATAAGTCTTCAGCAAATTACGAATAAAGAAAATTTAAAAAAACATTTTTTTTTTGCTTGTATACGTGAGTTTTGGCGAAGCTCGTCGCCCGGTTTAAGGTGTCATACCACTGATGTTCCGGTGTCTTAAACGTAACGTAAGAAAAGGGTGCTGTGTGAACCAGCCTTTAGGCGCGGATGCTCAACACCTCACTGCAGTCACTGGCAGGATTACGAGGGCCGGG
Source organism: Ixodes persulcatus (assembly GCA_013358835.2). Taxonomy (NCBI): domain Eukaryota; kingdom Metazoa; phylum Arthropoda; class Arachnida; order Ixodida; family Ixodidae; genus Ixodes; species Ixodes persulcatus. Next base: position 1,140,445 of record JABSTQ010010281.1, read on the forward strand.
GGTTCCTTCAGTTTCCCCACAAAAATATCTGTCCATTTTCTACAGACTTTCTATAGAGTATATAGTGTATCGCGACGTGAGCGATCGAAAGCGTCGCTGTGTTCGGCCTGCCACAATTGGCCGAATGCTGACTATGACGTCAGCAAAGGATTTCTCATCGACGGAGATAAGAGGAACAGAACAACTTTAATTTTGACGGTGTTGGCAGGATCGCTTTGAGAGCACAATGATTTCAAGTTTTCCACCATGCTAATTACAAACAACTTCGAACTTGTTGATCGCAAGATAATGACGTCACGGCAGGGAACCATAGGAGGGCGCCACCAAAACATCTCGCCGCTAAAACGGCGAGCAAGTGCCCTAAAATCCGTCTTTGGCGCATCGAAACGCAAAGAGGGGCATGCCAATGCAAAATCGAGAACGTGTAGATAACGTGCGATGACAAGCCAGCCAGGCTCGCGCCCCCATTGGTCGAGGTTGGGGGTAAAAAATAACGCACACGGGGCGCATTTAGGGGTTAAACAAACGCACGAGGTGCACAAAGAGCGGGCAAACTTGCACGCCGTATAAACGCTACAGATATCATTATTTTTTTAAATGTGTCCAGTTTTTTTTACTGTCTATAGCGTTTTGGTTTATTTTTTCTGCATGCTCTTAGTGTATGAAATTGGACAGCGATTGTGTGGAAAAAAAAACCAAATAGAGAATCTAACAACTTTTCTATCTCTTTCGATGACAATTTTCCGGTTTTCCGCCAAAAGCACAACAAAAACTTGTGAACATTTATTTTAGGTTTATCATTATATATTCAGAGAAATATTAATACGCCACTTACCGCGTACATATACGCACACATCTCAAATTCACTCTCCATAGAGGATTCAGAACACATGTTTTTTTTTTAATCGTCGTTATATGGTGCGTTCATTAAGACGTTCATTTCATCTTTAAATAAAAGCGCCGAATAAGAAAAGGACAAAGAAGTAGAACGACACAAGGCACAAGGCGCTTTGTCCTTGTCTTATTCGGCGCTTTTATTTAAAGAATCATGAACCAACTGGCCCAACTTTTCACTTTGCTTCATTTCATCGTACACACACCGACGAACACAAAGTGAATCTTATTTACAAGCTCTACAAAACACACATCGCATTTTCACTCGGCATGTTACACAGGTGACCTTCTGAGAGGGCAAAATATACCTAAAAAAACACTCGTTATTCGGTGGAGTTGGCTGCTCCACCGCTATACATACCCTACAGCCGACAAGGTATAATCATTTAAACGAAGGCCACACCAGATGTTACAAGGATTACAAGCATGTTGCCTTTTCTTTCACCGATAATTCGCACAAAATGCGGCGTATAAGGGTTGGTGAACCCAACCTTAAAACATTGCAAGAGGCGATAATTATTTGACACGGTCGGAAAAGCGGATATTCGGAAGAAACTCCAACTAGGGTGAGATGTCGCTCCTCCGCACTGCATCTTATTATTCTATCTATTCTAGTCTATAGAGATTCTTAAAAAAATTGGTGACAGAAGGTCTATTGAGACGTCGTGATAGAAATTCTATATCATTTCTATCGTTTGCCCTCTTTAGACATCGGTTGAAACAAAGTCTATAGAAAGATCTACTGAAAAAAATTGTCGCTACGACGTGACTAGATAGGAAGTGAAAAGAGTCGTTTAAAATGTGGATAGGATTTCTACGCGACGAGAAACTCGGATAGAGAAAGAGACGAGAGCGCGCGGGGGGCGTCAGGACGACGAGCTCTGATTGGAAGACTTAGTGGGTAGACGCAAACCTAGCGGCCTTTGTCCCTACTCACACCTGGAAAGTGTTCGATTGCCAATCGCCGGCGTCCAGCGTTCCGTCTTCGAACGCGTTCAAAAAGCGAGTAGAAACAAAGGCGGCAAGCTTTTGCGTCTACCCACTAAGTCTTCCAATCAGAGCTCGGCGTCTTTCTGACGTCAACGCAACCCCTGCGCAAGAAGCAGACGAGCTTGCGCTCCGCATGCCTTCGACAACGGCTCGTGAGCACCAATCGCGCTTGCGCAGTCGAAGTATACGACGATAAGGTAACGAGCGCGTGCTGGCGGCCGGGCACCGGAAAGAGACGCCCTGTCGTTCTCATTCTGTCGTTGACTATACAGCCTCAAAGACCACTTCGAAGCGGCAGGTGAGACGACCATCGGAAGTGAGACCACGATGTTCGTCAGTGATACCCAGCCCCCAACAACTGCAACCATACCGCCAACACGTGCCGGCATCAAACAACGCAGCCACACCTGGTCGCAAAACAGCACGCAGGCCTACAAACACTCGCCGCCGACACTAACGGCAAGCCCCGACGCCTCGTCCGTCCCCGCGAAGGGACACCGCGACTCTTTAACAACCGAAAGAGTCTTCTAACAACCGCGAGACGTTCCGGCGAAGGCAGACCGAGCCACCGGGAGCACGGAGACGAGCGCGAGCGACGGCACACTCAGCGTCGGCGGAACTGGGCCACACGCCGCCAGCGAGCGGAGCGCGGGGCGAGCCGACCAACAGAGCTCCCGCCAGAACCAACCCTCCCTCGGAGTCCCGTTAGGCGAAACGTCCCGAACACCCATCGGCGCAGCAGCCAGGCAAGACAGCCCTCCCTTCTTCTCAATACCCCCTTTCTTCAGCCGTTCCTTCCTCGTCTGGGCTACCCTCTCCGCGGCACCTCCTCGCCTCTATATAAAAACAGGTCCGCTGAATCTAGACCGTTTTTTCTCGAGAGTCGGTCGACGGACACTGTGTCTTGTGAGTCGACGCTGCCGGGGTCGGCTCAATCGTCATTCAGCGCCGTCGAATCGACTCGTGACTGCTCCTCTCTGGTCGCATCGGATCGCCGGGTTTTCAATCCCCCGCCGGTGTGGTGTGGAGTGCGCGTGGGTTGTGTGCCACCGTCGTCGCTGTCCTCGTCGTTGTCGTCGTCCGAGGAGGACCCCTTAAGTCGACTCGGAAGCTGTCGCCCCCTGCGTGATTCTTCGAGTCGACTCGACGAGCGGAGGGAACTGTGCGCGGTGCGACGACAAGATCAAAGTCGCCCACGATGATCCTTAGGTAGGTGGCACCGCTAGCCTCATCCGCTGCTGGGAGAGGGCTGGGAAGGGGGTTGTCCTCGTGCGTGTGCGTGTTCTTCCCTATAGCTCGCAACAAGTCCCTGGATTACACGGAATCGATTCCCCCCATGGATGTCACGGTAGGTGCTCTACATTTCGCGCACCAGTCGACTTGCCGACTCTTCCGGTGTTTTCGTCTCCGACTGGACGGCCGCGGGCCGTCGGGAAACAAGACGCGACCTGCCATTATCACCATTTTGTTTTGTGTTTGTTTTTATACCCACTCCTAGGCAGCCGAATTTCAGACTGAATCACACGGGCTTGACAGATCGGCCCCCCATGTTAGGGAGTGAACGAGCATCGTTTGACATAATGTTAAAAACAATGGCACAAGACAAGCACATCCACAACGTTCGACAAAGCAAACGAAAGCACTGAACCCATTTTCAATGGTGACAAGTTTCAATTTACCCTACTGTTTTGACGTCGGCGAAGGTGAGAAAATTAAGTGATAAAATAATCTCAATTTTTCTCTGTTCAAATACGACCACTCCCACACGCCCGAAACCGGGCAAGTAAAAGTCGCAGCACTGACACCTCTAATTAAACGAGTTAAATAGAGAATAATGTTAAATAAATTTAAGTAAAAAAAAAATCAAAGAAGCATTATTTAAGTCGTTACTGAAACGTCATAAAGAAGCAAAACAAAATGAACCCGTAACATCACTTCGCACACTTATAAACTAAAGAAATCTGCAACGTCTACTGCCCCGCAAAGCGCTTAGGAGAACCAATCGCTGAAATGTATGGAGGAGCTCGGCCAATCACGCGAGTCCGAAAATATGTTTAGGCATAGAAAGGGAGTCTGCTCCGCGACCCCACTGAGCATGATGAAACGTCGCGCCCTTCACCCTCTTTCGCTTTCCAAATCCGTCCGCGGCAGATCGCTATACCATCCCATATCAACCAATCATCGCTAGGCGTAATACCAACCAATACGCAGTGCGTGCAGTTCAATCCCTGCGCTACCCTCTTTTTTCTTTTCTTTTTTGTTCTCTCGCGTGATTGGATTAGCTATAAAGTGATGGCGGAGGCACAAGGGCCACGAGCGTCGTGTCGTGATGGTGCACTTTTGAAGCGGCCTGACTGGCTCCCTCGGATACGCCTGCGAACGGACTTTAAATGAAACGGAGAATACCTGGAGCGCACGTTCGTCTGCTTCTTTTAGACGTCAGAACGACGCCGAGCTCTGATTGGCTCAGATGGTGGGATAGTAGCTAGACCTCAAGGCAGCTTGCTTTGAAGTCTACCCACAATCTTTCAATCAGAGCCAATCAGAGGCAATTAGAGCTCGGCGCCGTTCTGACGTCAAATTAAGCAGACGAACTTAGAGTAATGGAGTTCGACCACCGGCCGCTCTGGAAGACAAAGTGACCAGTGGCGAACGCAAGCGATCGGAGAAGAAGCAAAAAGTAGGCGCACGGTGGCAATGACCGTGACCAATCGCTGGGCGACCCACGGTCACTCCGAGAAAAAAAAAAAAAAAGACTTCGAGCAAATCACGCGGCCCACAGAAAGCGGAACCGCGCCGACAGCGGTATACCCTTCAACGATTCACGACAAACCCCCCTCTGATTGCAGGCTACGTCGGGTCGAGGCGGTCAGAAAGCACGAACGATGGCAGACGCACACACACACATACACGGCCTGTGCCAGCGTTGACCACGCGGTTCCGGTAGAAGAATAGCCAGTTTTTCGAACCCTTGAAACTTTTTTGTTTTATTTTGTAAGAGCAAAAAAAAAAAAACGGTTGCGATATTACCTTATATGTATAACTCCTCAAAATATGTTTTACACGGTGAATTTACCCGAGTCTGTGTTTATCTAAAAGGAGATCACGAACAGGGAAAACTTTTCTGTCTATTAGACTTGAGCTGTGTTTGTGTCGTGCTTTAGAAAACTCCAGTCTCGAGTAGATTCGCGACGTATACCTGCGCCAGTTTGCCTGCACCCTCGTTTTTTGTTCAAGATTTGTTTTATGCTGTATTCGTTCTTTGTTAACGAATCTTAAAAACACAACAACGAATGTTGTTATAAATGAAAAAGAGCGTGTTGGTGAATAGATATGAATACTTGAAAGAATAAAACACCGAGGACAGGGACGGAAACAGGACTTCTTTGAAAAAGTCCTGTTTGCGTCCCCGTCCTTGATGTTTTATCCTTTCAAGTATTGGTAATGTTTTTTTTTTTTTTTTTGTTTTTGTTGTATTTGTGACTATACTCTTTGACATACCATGGCCGTGAATATACAAACACTTCATTGTTTTTCTGTATGGATGACACTAGCATTACAAGGGGCCGACTTCGAAGAGTCAGGGTGTCAGTTATGACTATGCGAAAGAAACCACCACCAAAGCTTTAGCGCAAAAGCGGAGTGACACGTGAAGTCGAGTTTCAAGCACTCGCGTGCCCAAGGCTTGGCAGGCTTCCTTCCACGGGGTCTAAGATAAGATGTTGATTTTAGCAAGTCGGCCCCGGTTCTAAACACAAATATTCTCGACGTTGCTGCTTTTTTTTTTCTCTTGTTTTGCAACGATGAAGGACCTCTGACTGAATACAACACAAATCTCGTGCTTTTCCGCCTCTTGCAAACCAACCGGTGTAGAACAGGCGATTATGTACCACTGTGGATAATATAAGCGCTAACTGCTGTGCAAGTCTCCCTGCCGCCTCCGCTATAGCCCCCAATAAAAGCTTTGACTATGACTATAGGTACTGACAGCTGAAAAGAAAACGCAGGTCTTTGACCAGTCCCGATCACCCGATTATCGCTTCGGGGGGCAACGGGACTGCAGCCTGGGTCACTTAGAACGCCTAAGGACGTGTCACTAAGCACGCAGCGTCAACATGATAAGTGAACGTCTTCCATTTCTGTCGGTGCTCATTGGGATAGACAATGAAGCTCTGTCAAGTCCAATGTTCCCTTTTTTTATATACCGCCAGGCGGGCGCATCCGTTATCGATATATGAATTCCAATACGCGTTCTCTTCTTTCGCGACGCACTACAAAGCTGCGCACCAAGAGATTACACGTGCTGAATACATGTCCACGAAGAGATCTTCATCTTCGCGTCTCAGATCGACGATGATTGGCACAAAACGTGCTCTGGCAGCGTCGATGCCACGGAAGAAAAAGGGCGGATATTTACGATCCTATGTGGGTCATGGAGGCATGCAAGGTCCTTTCTTGTTTATGCAGAGAGATCCATTCGGTCGTAAATAAATGTTAAAAATGCGCGTAAATAAGCCAATAAACGCGGCGCAATGAAACTTTGCACAAAAGTGTATTAAGATTGTGCTCTTGTCATGCTCAAGTTTCATGAGTGTGCCGGTTTCTGGAAATAAAATGTAAAGAAAAAAATATTCTTTTTTCCTATGCGCTGGAGAAAAACAGGAGGAAAACTTCGTCGCGTTGACGTTGCTACTTGTGTGTGGCACCACGTGGTACAAAAGCTAAAAAGTTTTTTTTTTAGAAGTGAACGCCTTAAAGCGCATCAAACAGATCCGAGCGCCTGTGGTACCACGAGTTGCAATAATCACGTTTAGCAAAGCGTTACCGTGCTCCGCGTGTGCTCCGGTATCGCGGTACCCGGAACACGATAACGGTTTGCTAAAAGTCCCCAATGCTAACCGGACGTTTTGCGTCTGTTTTTCCTCTCGCGCATAAAAATTTAAAAAAAGGTTTTCTTTCCTTGCATTTTTTTCCCCAGAAACCTATACTGGCGAAAGCTGAGTATGGTAAATAAATTACATAAAAACACTTTTTTTTTTAAACCTTCATTGCACTACATTAACTGGTTTTATAAAACAACTTTTTTTTCTTTTTTATATGACTGCATACGGTTTTGGATCTCCTCGTAGAGTCGATAAACATGCTGAGATACCTGAGGATCGACACTAATGCGTTCGTTAAACAATACAACCTCCAGGAACAAGATCCATTTCTTTAAGTCGGCAAAACATGGAGGCACACCAACGCGAGTCTACTGATACGACCGGTAAACTTGCCGAGAAACATGCCAGGTATCTTATACCCCCCGAAAGCAATAAATTATGCGCTCATCAAATAAATCAAACGAGTTTTTTTTTATTATTCTTTTGGGGGGTTTTGCATCTTTGCTCGGATAGGGAATCTTATCATAATGATCACCGGAAAATTGACACGACGCATATAAAATTAGTCAACGACAAGTTAAGAAACGCAGGGTCATGATAGGTCACCTATCATGATCAGGCTTCTTACTTCGTGATTGGCTCTTCGGCTTTCGTATAGGCTAATCCCGCAATGTCGTACGCTGCGAAGTGATATAAAGTGCTCGTTTCTTAAGCTATCGGAGACAGTCATACTCACAGGAACGCCGCGCTATTGAAAAGAATATGTTTTCTTCTTGTGTTGTTTATTCGGATAATCCGAAGCCCGAAACAGAGGCCAAACTACGAGTGTTAAGCCGGGGTCACAGTGGTCATACGTCATACAAAGGGCAGTATGCCGAAACGAGTCACCACAACATCCGTGGTTCAAATGCCGCCTGCGACGTTTTCTCCTTAAACTCATTGCCCATGTGGCATTTGAAGCACGGATCCCGAAGTGACTCGCGTTCGAATATGTATGCAGACTGTCTTTTGTATGATGCATAAGGGGTATTCACTGGACGCCATAGTAGAGGGCGATGTTTAGAGGGCACGCTCAGAACGAGCTCACATTAATAGCCCGCGAAGACCGGCAATCTTGATGGTGCGGAATGCACGTTGCGAAAGAGCTCTCGCCGTCAGCACGTGCTCAGAAGTCGTGTGCACAACTGTGGCCGCCAGGGAATACTCCCAACACGCAGTGTGATCCAGGCTTTACGTTCACTCGACGAAGAGACACGCACGAGCATTTTTTTTTTTTTTACGGCAAAGAAGAACTCACGTGTTGCGCGCGCACCGCCGTCATCAAGTACTCGTTTACGTGCTCGACCTTACTTCTATTGTTCACCTTACAACCCATTACACCGTCTAGGAGACGGCACGGGCAAACAACGCCGTCACGGGAATCATTTTTGACCTAGTGTATAATAAACCGATCTCACCGCTCAGTTTGACGACGCCACCGCTGCCGCAATGCATCGCGGGAACTTTAGTCTTTTTGCACGCGCTAGAACCCCACTGGAACTCCGCGCGTGTAGAGCACGAGACGGCACGACCCCTCGCATGCACAGCCGTCTGCTTCCTGTGAACTAAAGTTATGGAGGCGTCACGCATGCGCCGCACGCTCAGTGAGATCGGTCTATTCACCTTAAACAGACAATTGTCACACTCCAGTCGTTCACGGAGAGCGCGGACGCGCCGAAAGATCTCGAGCGCGCGGAAGCAATCACTCACTCCGCAACCTTCGTTCACATTTAGGCGAGGGAATGTTTCCTCTTGAAGTCAAAGATGAATAAAAAAAGAAGAAAAAAACGCAGGACGTGGTTGTTTTATGTTTCCGTGTTTTTGATTCGTGCTTCGACGTTCGGCATTCCTATCGGCAGACGCCGAAACCTAATTGGCTAAGGAGCGGTGCTAAGCTGCTCGGGACTCGACACACCCTGTATTTCTTAAATGGTCCGTAACCATAATGATTACAACGGCAACCTTCCTTCATACAAAAAAAAAACGAGCAATTTTTGTCCAGCAAACATTCCACGCCGTTATGTCGAGCTTTCCACAACGCTACACACACGCACCCACATTCCAACATGAAAAAAAAAAAAAAGTAATTGAGGAAAGCCTATGAGGGGAATCCGAACTATTTGTCCGAGATAAGTGACACACACGCACACACACACACACACAAACACACACAGACACACACAAACACACCCCACACACACACACGAACACACACACACATACCACACACACACACCAACACACACTGTAGAAGGGTGGTAAGCTGGGCTAGTTGGTACTGGTTACACATGATTAAATCAGCGAACAACGTTGGGAAACCTTTTAAAGCGCTGAATGTCTACAGCTTAGCCTCGCGCCCTGGAGCGCGCTACGGAGTTCGCTAGCCATTTGCACGTGCCTGTGTTTTCTGTGTCATTTTCTTTCTTTTCCTCTTTCGAAGATACATTGAGTTGTGAGTTCAGCGTCTTTCCTGTCTTCTGTTTTCTTCAACAGTTTCCCAACGTTGTTCGCTGATTTAATCATGTGTAACCAACACACACACACGCACACAAACACACACACGCACACAAACACACACACCACACACACACACATGCACACACACACACCACACACACACGCACACACACCAGACACACACACACGCGCGAACACACCACACACACACACGAACACACACACACGAACACACACACGAACCACACACACGAACACACACACACAGAGTCCGTCCCGTTACGAACCTCGCCCGCGGAGTATACCAGAGGAAGGACGTGCTCGCACGCGACCATACCAGAAGTGCACATATTTCAGAGCCGGAGAAGAGCGTCAAGAGCGCGCGCCGCAAAAAACAGAGCCCACATTCGGGACGAATCAGGAGGAAAGATGAAGAAGAAACCTTTAGTGGCAAGCACGGAAAGGCAAAGGAATAAGTATCGGTTTCGCCCGACTTTTTATTTATCATCGTTTATTTATTTCTTAATGCTTTCTCCCGAACCTGTTCCCTCCAAACGCGCTTAGCGCATAGCGGCGTCGGCAGGAGCAAGCAACCAAGCAACGCGGGTCTCTCCAATCGGCGCACTGTCGCGAAGCCAGAGTTTCCTCTACCAAGCGCGCGGCGCGCGATCCGCATTTCGCTCGTCTCCTCGGAGATCGCCTAAAAGATACGAAGAGGCAATCTGAACAAAAAATAAATAAATAAATAAATAAAACGACGCTTAGAAACACAACAAAGAAACCTTCGAGCTCGAAGTAGGCCGCTTGTGGAAACCCGACGACTGTTTTGTGCCGCGCCTCGCGTTTTAGAAAGTGCGTCTACCGTTATCCCATAAACGCCGCGCGGTAGAGAGAAACGGCGACAGACGTAAACTGAGCGCGTGTGTGCCCCGTTCCGCGTCGCCGAGTCCTGCGATGTCGTCGGGATGGTGCCGGCGCCTGCTCAACTTTGGGGACATATGACGCGCGTATGGTAAAATATGCGAGTTAGCCATTCGTAGTAGGCAGGAACATTATTGCGCTGCATCCGAGTCAAACGGTTTTTGACGGGGGAAAAAACAAAACGCGAGACATAGATGGGTTCATTGGCTGTACGAGGAGGGCGGGACCACATTGGTATACGGCGCAAATCCAGGTCATGTGTTCGACTCATATTCATACAACTGGTGCGCTATCTCGACGGGTAACAATGCGAATGCCGCCAAGAGCGCGACTTGGTGTGTGTCATACTCGGGGACGACTTTGTTTCTGGAATTTTCGAAGAATAACCGCGCGCGAGCACATCCGGGATCGGCGCTGAGTGTGTGAGCGAGCGCACAGGTACCCACAGCTTTGGCTTTATTGCCAAGAAAAGTTGTCCCCAAGTATCAAACATAAAAGAAAGGTGCTTACAGAGCATGACAGAAGAGGGAAGCATCAGGCAAAAGCAGAGAAAAAGGCGGGTTGTCTGTCAAGAGTATGCGTGAGGCAGTATGCGTGTGGCCAACAGAGCGCTACGAGTGTGTGTATACGCGAAGCGCATTCCCAAAGCCTCGCATTAGAAACGTAACTGCAAAAAAAACTGTACGTATTCCTATCGAAGGTATACCTTTGATGGGGCAATCGCAGAACATAGATGTTTCTTGGTCAGCGAAGGCTCGATCCAGCGAGGCCCCAGAGCCGCGGAAAAGAGCCAGCAGTGCACGCGAAGACTAGACTTGATAAACAGAAAACGAAAGAACGTTAAACAATTTCCGAGCAATCGAGCATTCGCACGCGATCAAGAACGCGCTCAAACATTACTAAACTAAAAAAAAAAAAAAACAAAGAAAAGTCAGACGATAGAGGGAATCAAACGATAGGATCGCGAAAGCGAGAGTCGTGAGCCCCAGTTCTGCGAAATGTCCCGATTTAAAACGAACATTAAAACGAACAACCGATTACCGTCCTTTGGTCTGTCCAAGAAGAATCGGTCGTAAAATGTTCGTTTTGTATCATACGAGAAAAAACAAAACAAAAAAACACTGCATTATAATTTAGAGTTTACAGCAGGAAAAAGAAAAGAAAATAGCACCTGATTACCATCATTATATAAACAGGCGAATAAAACGTACCGTCACCATCATACTCAATTGCACCAGAACGGGTACAGCAAACCCTAAAAGCCTGAGAAACGAGAGGCGTGGTTATGTTCCTCGCTTCCTGACTCGACCTTCGGCATTCCTGTCGACGAACGCTGCACTCTCATTGGCTGCCGAGTGATGACGAGTTGTTCGGGACTCGTGACGCGAACTGCGTGTCTTACAGTGTTTACATAATTGTGAAATTCGGTACTCTAATATCACTAAACATCCGCCGAGCTACGCCGAACAAACACGTCGGTCGAGGCATACCACGGAAGATGTGGATTTTGGCAGTCTGATACGATAAGGTTGTTTCCCAACGAAAACAAACTAATTTCTAACAAAAACAAAAACGAAGGTAATATGTCGTATACAATCGCCAGACGTATGCTGATCACCTGGATTCGGTCCCGAAGGAACGCGGGGAAAAGAAGATAAACAGAACCTGTTTATTTGTTTGTTTGTTTGTTTGTTTGTTTGTTTTGTTTCCACTCGCTTAATCCCACAACGACGCGCGCGAGTGGTGCGCGGATTAGCGTGCGCCTTAATCCTTCCGCGCCGGCGAACAAACGACGGAAGTGCTTCGCCAAAGAGAGAAAAACGACGACGACAGACGAGGACTTTGCACTGCCTCATCAACCCGTTTTGTGATTTGTGTGTGTGTGTGTGTGTTTTTAGTGTGCAGGAAACGGGACTCACTCGACTATCGAGGCTATCGGCGACGTGCGCGACCAAAAGGTCGCTGTGATCGGCATTCCACGATTGGTCAGATGCTCACTCACTCACAATGACGTCTTTAGCGGGATTATTTCTGATTTCATCGACCGAAAACACGGGCACGGTGTTGGTTTAAGAATGCGATGACACCAAGCTCCCCCCCCCCCCCCCCCCCCCTCGCGCGTTTTACGAAGATCACCGTACTTGTCGTTTTGCAGCTCACGATAAAGTAGCCAGAATCACACCTCGTGACGTCACAATAAATAAAATACTGGTCGTGACATCTCGTGTCCGTGACGTCACGACAAAGATTAAAGCGTCATGAAAGGATGAGAACGTCCTTTCACGTCCCGAAAAGAAGGATGAGAACGTCTGTTCTTACCTTTTCAGTAATTATAGCGTGTGCAGCGGGAACCAGAATCATGTCTATTGCAAGCCTTTGGTAACCCTTCTGTGGGACTGTTTGAAATGCTGCAGACAGACGGATATACATGCTTTTTACGCATCTGACGACTACGGAATCTGACGTGTTGTACGCTGAGTTCGTAATAATAACTCGCAGGATGAAGGCGCTCAGCAGATCATCTATCCCAATAATAAGCGCATTCAAGGCGAAGACTCGTTGCAACGTGCTGAGAAAATTTGAAAGCGCCAGCATGGACAGACACGAAGAAGGGGACACAAGATTTCTGAGTACCACGCACCGACTAGCCCAAACAACGAGTGTCGTTATACTTGTTCCAAGACTTTATGTTGGCAGACTCAAATATGTTTCGAGGTCCAAATTATGGCTTACTTACAAACAAGCTTAAGTTTAACTTCCTGTTTCCCGATACGGATCAGGAATGAAGGCATTGCAACTGATAGTATAGGGCAGGCATGCCTCCGCAGGAAACAAGGTGTCGACAGCAGAACACATATTTTCCGCTGTATATGCAAGTAGACACTTGATATCGCGGGCCCGATCATGAAGCCTTGAGCAAATCTTGATAAAGAAATATTTATTATTATTATTATTATTATTATTATTATTATTATTATTATTATTATTATTATTATTATTATTATTATATAATGCCTTCACCACATTCCTTTCTGGCCGCTGATAATTCATCAGAAATGAATGCAAAGCAGGACATTAAAAAAATTATATATAAATCGCTTTTAGATTAGTACCAAGCATACCGGGCCAATTAAAGCGGTCGCAAAAAACTGGAGCACGGCGCCCCATTTTTGAAGAGAAGCAAAGTCGGGCGAACGAAGGAAACGGAAACGTAGCTACATCACACCTTAAAGTGGATGGTATTTTTAGGCGTGCGGCTTAAATAACACTTCAAAAAACGTACCGGATCGCCGGCATTCCCCGGCTGCTTTCAACCAAAAAGAAAGAAAAAGGCAGCACATTGTATAGAGGCAAGATAATAATGTCTCGCGTCTTCAACAACAATAAAGAAAGAATAAAAAATATTTTGTTTTTTGCTCACTTTACGCGGAAGTTTAACAACTCCACTGACGCTTTTATAAAAAAGGCAAACAAAAAATAATCTCCATCCATAAGATTAATTCTCGCGTACATTTTTTTTTTTTTAATGTACACTTTGAGACTTTTTAAGGCCACTGCAGACACAGTGCTCTCAATACATTGTACGAAATACGCAGCGTGCGCTGCAAACACGATGACAGTATTAGAGAGGTTTAGGGAACCGATTTCTGCACATCCGATACGGTACGATGGGCAAAAACGGTTTCCTAAAACTCTACTGTCTGCGGACTGTGTTTTGTACAATGTAGTAACGGTTTGACAGCTGCTTCAAAAGCAAACTGCCATTGCCGTTTTTTTTTCCTTGTATTTGTTTTTTTTTTTTTGTATTGATGGTTTTAGCATAACTGCTATAGCGGATTAAAGTGGTCGGTTGTACTGAAAAAGTGGTACATTTTGCTGCCCGCCAGTACCCTTTAGAAGTAGAACGCTAAAAACGCAAAAAAAAAAACAAAAAAAAAGCGTCAAAGTAACGTTTTCGTTAACAATGTGGCGCAGCGTATTACAGATGCATAAAAACCGTCGCCTATAGAACGCCTCTCGTAACATGTACTAAGACGACACCGGTTCCCCGTGTATGTCTAAATTGTGCGTATAGCCGCGGGAAATACGCGAGATTTCCGAGGACGCCGACGTGCGCTCGGAATAACCGATTCCGATGTTCCCCGCGATAGCCAGCGGCAGCGACGGAAAGAGCAATTCCCCCAATGGCTTTCTGGCACGTAACTATACCGTCCAAAAAAAAAAAAAAAAAAGCAACGCGGGAAAGTATACGTCTGACATCTCCTAGATCACAAAGCAGTGGCGCTGAATTTTCGACGCCACCTGATTCGCTGCGTCACTATACGTCAGGCACGGGGTAGAGAGCTCAATGCGTGGCGCAAGTTCGTCTGCTTCATTTGCAGGGGTTGTGGCGACGTCAGAACGCCGAGCTCTGATTGGCTCTGATGGAAGTATAGTGGATCACTCTAAAAAAATGTCTGTGCGTCTACTTTCACGCACACCACTCGAAGAGCCAATCACCGCAACTTACGGAGGCAGCTCAGCGAATGACAATGCCGAAACATATGTTTAGACCCAAACACACAGTCTGAGTTGTGACATTAAGCAATGCAAGCGTGACTTTTGCATTGCTGCGTTTTTTGGTCTAAACATATGCTTTCGCATCGTCATTCGCTGAGCTTCCTCCGTAAGTTGCGGTGATTAGCTCTTCGAGTGGTGTGCGTGAAAGTAGACGCACCGACTTTTTTAGAGTGATAGACCTCAAAGCAAGCTGCCGTCTACCCACTATACTTCAATCAGAGCAAATCAGAGCTCGGCGTTCCGACGTCGCCACAACCATCGGCGTAGACTTTGGGGGGGGGGGGGGGGGGGGGGGGGGCATCGGGGCTTGTGCTTCCGCTGCTGACACCGAGGGGGGGGGGGGGGGGGGGCGGCAGAGCACCGCCTGGACCCGGGCCATGATTCATACCGAGACACTGTCTGCGTGCCATG